>CM035145.1:50825605-51200605 GCA_020205605.1 Panax ginseng | reverse complement strand
TTGTCACTTACTTTTCGGATGACATACATGAACAGGGGAATATCGTCCCTGGGTGGTACCAAGATAGGAGCTTTGACTAGTTGTTTTTTGATTGTAAGGAAGGCATTCTGGCACTCATCATTCCATTTCAAGGAGGAGTTCTTCCTTAATAGCTTGAAGATTGGCTCACAGGTTGCTGTGAGTTGAGAGATAAACCTGCTGATGAAGTTGATTCTTCCCAAAAATCCTCGTATTTCCTTCTCTGTCTGAGGAATGGGCATTTCAGTGTTGGCTTGGATTTTGGTAGGATCCAGCTCTATCCCTTTGTGGCTGACTAGAAATCCTAGCAATTTTCCTGATCTAACGCCAAAAGCGCGTTTAGCTGGATTCAACTTCAAGTTGTACTTACGCAACCTGTTGAACAACTTTTTAAGATGGTCTATATGGCCATCCTCCTTCCGGGACTTGACAATGATGTCATCCACGTAGATCTCAATCTCTTTATGCATTAAGTCATGGAAAAGAGCCATCATAGCTCGTTGATAGGTAGCTCCGGCATTGATGAGGCCGAATGACAACCGTCTATAGCAAAAAGTTCCCCAAGGAGTGATGAAAGCAGTTTTCTCACGATCTTCCTCGGCAACCATAATCTGATGATACCCCGCAAAGCAATCAGCAAAGGAGTACATATGTCGATTACGCAAAGATTGTCAATGAGAATGTGGATAAATGGCACGGGAAAGCTGTCTTTTAAGCAAGCTTTATTCAAGTCCCGGTAATCCACGCAAACTCGCACCTTCCCTACAGGTTTAGGTACATGCACGATGTTGGATATCCACTCAGGATATGTAGACACCATGATGATGCCAGCCAAAAATTGTTTCACAATTTCTTCTTTCACCTTTAAACTCCACTCAGGTTTCAATCGCCTGAGTTTCTGCTTGACTGGCTTAAATCCCTCTTTAATGGGAAGGAGATGAAGGACAATGTCAGTGGACAAACCCACCATGTCTTCACGAGACCATGCAAACACGTCCTAGAATTGGGTTAATAGCGTAACCATATTATTCTGTTAGTTTGGGGTAAGGTCTGAACCAATCTGGATTAACTTAGGGCTTTCTAAGGTTCCGAGATTGAAAGAAGTGGTTTGATCAAGGTTGGGTTTAGGTTTGTCTTTGACCCATTCTTGAATTTCTGGAGGCACCTCAATGTCATCTTGTATATCCATCAAGGCTGAATTCGTCTCTACATCAAAGGTACAATCCTTTTGTAGGAGAGGCATCGTATCCGCAAATACAGGCGCATCTAAGTTCAGAGTCCTAAAACAAAATATGCTTTCACTTAGTATATATGAAATGTGTTGATCATACATAGTTTTAGCATATACTGGCAAAATAAACTGCTAATACTGTACAAAAAAGTAAGCAATTATTATATCTACAGGGCAGAAAGAGTTTCTGCCCGCTTTACCCTAGACGACCAATTCAAGGAATGTTGTTCCAATTGGCAAGGGCAAAGTCTGGGTGGACCGTAGTGATTGAGGGATTGTCACCATCCTCCCTGTCCCGAATGATGGCCATTACATTTGGGCAATCATCGTCTGGGGTGTATTTATTGGTATGCTCATCATGAACGATGATGCATATACCGGACATCATTCGGATATGACGTCTTGCTTGATTCTTCGTTACTCTTCTTCCATTGCGGGATTTGGAACAAAGATTTCTTTTCCTTTCACCGGTACCTGCTTGGGACACAACATAGCCATTACATTGGCTGGCACCTTTACGGGAGGTTGTGTGGACTCAAAGTTTGAAGGCGAAGATAAACGCCACATGGTTGAAGCTGAAGGAATCTGCTGATGTTTATGTGTATTCCTGTGACTAGAATCGGCGTAATAAACTTAGCCCAAATTGCTTTGAAATTTTCTGGTTAAGCGAATTGGGTACTTGATACCCTGGCAATCTTTACCCAACCCTTGTCCCGATTTATGGCCCAATGACATCATTTCTTGAGTGGCCGACATTACCTCGGCAGAAATCTTGGGTTCGGGCAATGGTGCTCCAATAACATGGTATTGGGTGTTGCTTATTTCCAAAGCATGAAAACTGACTGGTTCTACATCTGCATTGGCATTGATGAACGGCATGTCTCTGTGCTGAGGAATCTCCGGTTCAGCGTTGACTGTGACCAGACTATTGTTGATAATGTATTTCAATTGTTGGTGAAGAGTGGAGGGGACTACCCCAGCCATATGAATCCATGGTCGTCCCAAGAACAGGTTGTATCCCAAATATATCTTGAGCACATGGACAGATACACAGAATGTGTGAGGACCAATTTCGATTGGCAGCTCAATTACTCTGACCGAGTTACGGCGGGCTCCATCGAAAGCTTTGATGATAGTATGGCTACTCCGAATTCGGTTGAGATTGATATTCATCTTCACCAAGGTAGAATATGGGCAGATATTCAGAGAGGAACCTCCATCTATTAAGACTCCTGCTACCATGTATCCGGAGGATAAGACCGCAATGTGTAACGGTTTGCAATGACTGGTCCCTTCGGATGGTATGTCATCATCAGTGAAGGATATCACATTGTTGTTGAAAATGTGATCAACCATATGTTGAAACTTTTTCGTATCCACTGATGTCGGGAGATAGGCTTCTTCTAGAACCTTTAGCAAGACCTTCCTGATTCTCGTGAGGTTAGGACCAAGTCTAAAATTGATATTTGTTGTGGAGCTTCTTTCAAGCTTAAAACCACCGTAGCTTCATTATGACCCACGTTACGGAGGAATTTTTCAACCTTCTCCATGGGTATTTTCCCCTTTGATTTGTTGGTGAGCTTCATCACCCGATGGGGAGATACAAAGTGGATTTTTCTTCCACCGCAGCGGCGGTTGTATGTGAGGTGGATCCTTCACCTCTCCATAATTCCACGGAACCTTGCGCAAGCTAACAATAGGATATTGTGCTCTTCGCATGGTAAGTTGATTGGCTCGAGGCGGCCACTTTCAAAGGATCGTTTCCTCCTTTGAGTTTGAATTATTGGCGTTGTGAGTATTAATCCTTCACCAAAGTGGATATAACTGCTACCACACTTTTCCACTTAGTAGGGCTGCATTTCTCACTTGCTCGTAACACGTTGTCGTTATCATCATCGCCTTGATTACACCACTGTCGATTAGATTTTGAATAAGGTGGCAGAGTGCCCAGCATTCTTCTGTGCTATGACCGCGAGAATGGGAGTGGTATTGACATACTCCATCAGAGTTATACCATCCCGAACGAGGGTTGATTGGAGGTAGAAGTGAACTGATCCTTCCTTCATTGATTAACATGTGAAGGATTTCCTCCATAGGTTGGCCCAAATAGGTGAATTCCCGTTTGTTGGCAAAATCGCGACGGGCTTTGGCATTTGCTCTCTTCGTCACTTTGTCTTCCAGCATTTCATTTTCTGAAAGTGACGAGGGAATATTCATGACAATAGGTATGAGACTGGCATGCTCCTGGCTGATTAATTGCCGAGTCACTGATCTTGCCGATAAGTCACCGATTCATGATTTGCTCAATTTGTTTGTCGAGAGCTTTGATCTTTCGTTCCATTGTGAATTGGAACTTGGAATAATCCCATTTGTCATCAGCGTATTTGAGGGTCTGGGAAGATTCACAGCTGAAGTTGGAATTTTGTCCATTGCTCCAATTGATCATGTTGACCTCTTCTTCTTTGTGTTGAGAAAGAGGGTTGTCTTGTACATGAGGCTGATCGAGTTTGGTGACTACGATCTCCTCGTTATCTATTAGGTCCTGGATCTTGTGTTTCAAAGCCCAACAATCCTGAGTATCATGTCCAGGTGCCCCGGCATGATAAGCACATTTTCTAGCAGCTTTAAAACCCCGTCCATTAGGGCTGGCTGGTGGAAGAAGATGCATAATTTTCTTCTGCATTGTCAGAAGATTAAGAATGTTCTCGAGGGTATCCCCTAAGGGTGTAAACACTCGATGGCATTTGACTTATCCACCTTTTGGTACTGGAGGGTTTGCAGACTGTGCTGAAAAGGGAGTATAGTTTCTCCTTTGAATAGGCATGTTTTGATTGCCTTTTTGCCCCTTTAGTATTAGGGAAACATCTTCCTATTTCTTTTTATGGACCCTCCGGGGGTTGTTCCCATAATTTCCAGATTGGATGTGATCAGCAACAGCTTTGAGTGCGGCTAGGTCTTGAATCTTTCCTGACTTCAACCCCATTTCAGAAAATGGTTTGCCGATGCCGGCTAAAACTCTCTTATAGAAGGGAGCTTCTTGTATGTCTATGAAAGTCATGACCATTTCTGATTCTGTCATGACAGGACTAACTTGGGCAGCCAGGCGTCTCCACCTTTGAGCATACTCTCTGAAAGACTCATTAGACTGTTGTTTGATCTTGGTAATTTGATACCGATCAGGAGCCATCTGAGTTTAAAAGCTATATTGAGTGAAGAAGGCATTTGCTAGCTCTTCCCAACTATGGATTTTGGAGTTATCTAATCTTATGTACCACGAACGGGCTTCTCCAGTTAGACTCTTTTGGAACAATTGCATTCTGAGCTTTTCGTCCTCTGCATAAGATCCAAGTTCTCCAATAAATACCTTTAAATGTGTGTAAGGATCTCCTAACCCGTCATATTTTTCAAAGTCAGGAGTTTTAAATTTTTTCGAATAATGAACCCCAAGAAAAATACATAGATCAGCATATGAAACACTCTCGTGTGTTCCAATTCCTTTGATAGCACGAAGGGTCTCTTCCATTTGGAGGACTTTCTTTTTGATGTCACCATTGTCTGGATCTCCAACATCATGAGTTTTGTTGGTTGTATCCAAGCTGTGGTTCGTGTATAGTAATGACACGGATTCCTCCTTGTGTGGAGGATTCAAGCATGTCGGTATTTTCTTCCACCTGTGGATCGGGTGAAATTCTTTGAGTAGAACAAACCAAATCAGAATTTGTTTGCTTAATCCGCCTCTAATTCTTTGCGAGAAACTGGATTAAGTTCAGTCTAGTCGGATGACGACATGATTGACTGTAGGCCTGTTGCCTTTTTGGACTTTGAACGGGTAGTAGGTCCGATTGATTCCCTGCGAAAGACTGGCATAGTTTAGTCTTTAGGGAATGTATATAATAACATGCTATGTGATATGTCCATTTTAGGAATTTTTATCCTGCACAACGGATGTCAGCTGTTTGTAGCATGTATGTGTACACATTTCTTCATATTTCTCATTACATGGAGATAGATATGGAATGAAATACAAGTAATTGTGTTTACAAGTAATTGAAATGAGAGCATGAAGAGACTTTCCTCCGCTTTGGGTTTATCAGAGGCTGACCTATCTTAGGTTACTCTCGCGGCTTTTTGGCATGAAGGTTCCCAAATCATCGCAATCTACTAGACGGGAAGTTAATCCGGTCTTTCAACTGGAGCGAATTTGGGTGGTGCCTTTCCTGAGCCTCAGAGAATCAGGCTTCTCACGAGTCCGGTAATCAAACACCGACGGGATAGCCTCCTGGTGGAGGGACCACACAACATACATTCACATACATCACATCTCACCGTATGATAATGATGACATGTGCGAAGCACTAATATCATAAGCAGATATGGTGTGAAGCACTAATATCACAAGCAGATATGGTGCAACGCACTATTATCACAAGCAGATATGGTGCGAAGCACTAAGTACAATAAGGAAATGCATTCGTACACATTCATCAAATGTAAATGCAACATCCACACACAAGCAGATAACAGTTTTGAAAAGATTGTAATAGCGGCTTAAGTCCTCTTACTGGTGTCTCCAGCAGAGTCGCCTCCTGTCGACGTCGGGATTTTTAGATGTGCCTTTCCATTACTTGTTCTTTGGTGTTCTCATTTTAGGTGAGATTTGTTTGAAAAAACAAGTGAAAAAGGTCCGACATGTATAATGTCGACGATGGACTGTTAAGAGTCGCAAGTTGGTTTTTTAAATGGTTGTACCAATATAACCGATAAAAGGTTTGCACATTGACCCAGTGAGGTGACACTGATATACGGGTCGGCGAAACTGAGATTCGTTTAGGGTCCGGGGACTTGGTTATCGGGGAAGGGTGTTAGAACCCCAGACATCCGTCATTACCACGGTGATCGCATCTTTTCAAGAAACTATTATCTTAGTGTGTGTGTGTGTGTGTGTGTGTGGGTCAATGTGCTGTTACATGGAAGTTGTGCGAGGCCTCGTTCAAACCTATATACACAGGGTTTGAATTTATGTGAAAATTCAGTTTTTAACAAGATATGGCAGTGATGTTTTATAAAAGAGGTTTTTCAAACCCTGATGCTTAATAAGAATTGAGACCTTTTACACTCCCATTTTTTATTAAGTGATCGGCTGGATTGATTTTATTTTGACAAATGCGAGGCATCCGTACGAAAATAATATATAAAAATAATGCCGACTTCCTTGTGGGTATGGAAACCATCTGAGGAAATTCAGACATCGCAGAATAATTTACAAGCTGCTTATAGCTGAAAAATGTCCATCACGGGAACCGAATCTAGATCCAATGGGATGAATCTGTGATCACATAATTCCTAGGCGCACAAAATGTTGCAATTTGTATAAGAGCAATAAGTAGATATATATATAAAAGCGGTAAATATATATATATATATATATATATATATATATATATGGACATGATCACAAACCACGAAGCACCTCCATGGGGGATCAGAAATGTAAATAAAGCTGTTAAAAGCTATCAACCGCCACGGAGGAAACTCTAGGCGGGATAAAACATAAATAAAGTCGTGAAGCGATCAACCGCCACGAAGAAAACTCCAGGCGGGCGAATATATATATATATATATATATATATATATATATATATATATAAAAAGCGATAAATGCACTTAGGATGTAAAATCTGGCTCATCGAACAAAGTTCGACCACGCTCATATATATATATATATAAGTATATATATATATATATAATGAATAACGCATATTGGATATAAAATCCGTGCTCATCGAGCAGTCCCACACACACGCTTAATATATATAAAATAAACGCTCCAGACCGAAGTCTAGGCTCATCGAACAAAGTTCGACACACAGTTCATACATATAAATATATATATATATATAGAAAAGCAAGTAAACGCTCCAAACCGAAGTATAGGCTCAATCGAGGCATAACTCGATAATGTTAGTCAATATATATATAAGTATATGTATATATAATATATATATACAGACTGGAATGAAACCACGGACCGAAGTCCGGGCCAAAGCAAGAAACACGACTCTCAACGTATAGAAGGGTGTGTGCAAAGATGAAGAGAAAGACTCTAAAGTGTGTATGAGAAGGCTTACAGCTGACTGATAAAAAGGGCTTCTATATCTTTAGAGTGGGTAAACACTAGCTTTTGTGGGTACAAAAGGGGCTATATATGAGCTCACATGTGTTTAAAAGTGGGAAAATACACTGTGTGGCGAGTGCAGAGCAAATTATGCAGGGTTTCCCCGTCTTTTTTCTCTTAAAAATTAGCACCCCAAGCCCTCTATTTATAGGCAATATGAGCCATAGGTGTACCTGCAGCTGAGCCGCAGGTGTACCAGAGGCGGGTCGGGTCGGCCCGGGTTTATCGGGTCGGGTCGTCTCGAAGTAAGTGCACTCAGGCACTGTAATGTCCACTCGAATTTTGAGAAGTGCAATTCGGGCATCCGTTTTGAGTTTTACAGGACCTATTTCGGACCGCCATTGTCGAGAGTTGTACGATGGCATGGGATTAGAGTTTGTACGAAGTCATTGAAGATGGGACGATGCCCTCCGGTCTTCAAGCTTCAACTTTCATCCGTTACCTCGCACAATAGTGACTCGGGATTGGTTAATCTTGTGGGACATCATTGCGTAGAGACGTGACGTGGCATTGTGTTGGATGAGATGACGATGTTATCCTCACACGGTGTTATCGCGGATTGGGCCGATAAAGCGACGTTGCTCGTGATTATTTGAGATTGGATTTGCTGCGAATTGTTGAAGGTCCTCATTGTCATCTTTGAGGTGTGCTGTCTTTTCGATGTTATTCTTGGGTTGGTACAATGTATCTCGTTATGGCGCCGAGATTGAAGTCGATGGCATTTGAAACAAGCATTTTCGGGGTTATCTCCAAATCGCATTCCTTAGGGTTATCACCAAGGTTGGTGGCTATTCCCATGGTTGGGGTCGAGATCGATACCTCGGGGTTATCTCCGAGATTAATCGGTCTTCTCCGGTGTGTGTTCGGTATTGTATCTGCAGTCTCTCGGGGTTATATCCGAGGTTGGGCTGCTTGCTCCCAGTGTGATCTGGGTTGATCTTTGAACTCCGGTAGTAGTATCCGGTATGGATTTGGATTGTCTTTCAGGGTTCTCTCTTAAAAGACGAATCTGTCCTCCTACAATGTCAGTAATAGTAGTACAAAAAATTTTGAGTGTCTACAGTTGTGAAGTAAACTGAACCGATAATAATAACATAACAATTCTATCTCAAATTTTTGAAACTACGTATAGACTATATATATAGGGTAGTCGACATACTATGAACATTATTTTAAATTTTCGATAAGGTTTAGCAGAACTTCATCTGCAAACCGTCATAGCTTACGGGCACGAGGGTGTACATCCCATGGACCCTGTATTGATCAATACTACATTACAAGAACAATAGGATCGTTCACTTTGTCCTCCTTGGGCGCATAAAAGTTTTCCCGTGATCGGGATGTTCATACTTAGACTGGAATCTGAACCAAAACAATTTGATTGGATACAAAAAGGTTTTTATCATATTCAACGACATTTCAAAATTTGCGTCTACCTGATCAAATAGCTTAGATGACATATATATATATATATATATATATATATATATATATCAACATGTGATTAAATACAATGATTATCCAAGTGGGGACACTTGTATAACTATATATAGAAATTAACGAACAAAATATATATCTAAATTACCATATACTAACATGTTGATAAACAATGATCGGATATAGAATATATCACAATAAGGTTAATAATATAGCATAATAATAATATAATTCTGAAACTTCTTACTCATGTCCATTGCATAAAGGAAATGCAAAGGTAAGATACTTGCCTGATGCACTGCTTACAGTTCGTAACTTAGTTCTATCTTTATATAACACCTATCAGTAATAAGATCATTCGTTCGATTAGAACAACATACAATAACACATAGTACTTCAATTCACAATCAGCACATAACCTAATCACATTGTCACATATGTTTAACAACCATTGAATCACAAATAAACACATATCTAATCAAATTATCTAAGTCCAGATCAATTTTTAAAATATGTCGGTGTACCGACGGCTTTATCGAGTAATTATCGAGTCTAAGACTCTATATCGAAATTTAACATTTAATTAGACTATTTAAGTAACAGTCATATCATTTTTAAATGAATTAATATAATTTTTAAATATTTATTATAATTTATCACGCATTTTCAAACACCGGAATCATTAAATGATTTATATATTAAACCATCCTATTATTATTAATATTTAATTAATATTAAACTATTAATGAAACTATTGCCAAAAGGTTAAAGTTATTTATAATAACTCAAAATACTTTTAAAGTATTAATATTACCCTTAAATGATTTTTAAAACATTTAAAATCATTTTTAAATAATTATCATTATTATTAAAATATTATCAAGATTATCTATCAAAATATTAAAAGTCATTAATTATAACTTAAAATATTTTTAATTCATTTATTCCTTTTAAATGATTTTAAATAGATAAAACCATTTTAAAACTATTTATTTAATATAATTATTAAATAAACTTAATATCATTTATTATTAAATTAATATCATTAATATTAAATTATTAATGAAATTATCCTTTAAATATTAAAAATTATATTTTATAACTTAAAATATCTTTAAACACTTTATTTTCATTTAAAATGATTTTTCTATAATTTTAAATCATTAATTCTATTTTTCATAATTTATTTAATATATTAAATAAATAACTTAATTATTATTAATATTAATTAATTAATGAAATTCATCACAAAATATGAAAAGTTATCAAAAATAACTTAAATTATTTTCTTATACCATAATGTAATTTTAAATAATTTTTTATGTATTAAAATCATTTTTAAATAATTTATTTAATATTATAATTAAATAAATTAAATACTTTTAATATTTCAAAATATTAAATTTTATGAAATATATTTAAAATAATTAAAATATAATTTTCTTGACCTTAAAATAATTTTTAATAATTTATTTTATATTTTTTATAATTTAAAACTATTTTTTTCTATTTATTTAATTAAATTAATTAATTTTCGGAAAATAATATATACTGTCTGTCGCTAAAGCCCTTTGGCGACAGAAACCGTCGTCTTAGGTGTTCATGAGCTCTCAAGAACATTCATAGCAATGCTACTGCGACATATAGCTACTTTGGCCGTGAATTAAAAATGATTGTAATGTGTTTCGGGCATGCATGTTCTTTGGTCGAGATTGTAGTGCTAGTAGAGGACTACATTATGCAACAACAAACATGATCAACAACCATTAAACGAACGAGATCCGAGCCTTTTCAAGAGATCGTTAGACTGTTTTCATTTCGGGTTACCCAAAATGAAGAAACGATTCAACTCGTCCACTTTTGGGCTTCTATAACTTGTAATACATGTAATTTTTGTGTGATATAAAGGGTGCAGTGTGTAGCCAGTATGTAAATGAAGAGATATAATACTAAATATCAACAAAACATCAACAGAATCAATAGATCTGGACCGGTCAATGCATGTCAAAAACTGTGTTCTTCGGTTTTCTGGGTTACCCAGAAAACCATTTTTGTGCTTGATCCTACTAGTTTGACCGGTCATTAAATCCAGTTTATTTGATATCTAGATGTACTATAAACATATATCAAAAGTGTACATAACATATTTCAACATGGATTCAACAAAGAACTTAAAACACCAAAATCCTGACAGATATAGAGTCTTCAATAACTTGTCAGACACTGAGAACCCATTTCTGGGTTACCCAGAAATGGTCTGGTCATGGTCGGTCAACGACATTTGACCACGAATAACATGCTTTCTATTCAGGCTATGACCTAGATTCAACTTCCAGAGTATAGATCTCATGACATACTACAAGATTAAACACTTAAAACACAAAAACTAAACACAGACAGAATTTTACAAGGCCTGACATTCGGTTGTCAGACATCAAAAATGAAATTTCCAGATTTGGTAGATCTTCAAATCCAAGCCTCTAGATGTTATGGATCTGACATCCAGCAACCTAGATCATCATTGTACAGTACACTACTAACAACATATTTTAACACTGAATCATAACATCTAACAAAGGATCATTGGACAGATTTTGAATTAGGGTTTAATACCTTTCTAAGAAAAATTTTGATTCTAGCTTCCTAATCATTCATTCGGGTATTCGTAATGTTTTCTTGGGGATTGATTTGCTACATAATTTCGTGGGTTTTAGAGAGAGAGGGTCTTGGTAGAGAGTTGGTGCTCAAATGGCAAAATAATGAATTTTCTCTCTCTTTCAATCTATATATATGTGTTAGATACATTGTATAAGGCTGAGTGCTGCTGATTTGCTGAGATTTTAATTGCTAGGAAAGTCAAGAGTTGGTAACCAACTAAAGTGTTGGCCAATAATTCAAGCTAGCTACAATTATGCAATAAGGGCAAAATAGTCATTTGGTAAATCATTTTAATGGCGAAATTGTAACTTGTCAAACCATTAGGATTTAACCTTAAGGTTTAGCATAAATTGTAGGATTTTCCAACTAGGGTTTGTAAAAAAAATATACAAATAAATAAATAAATAAAATAAAACTAAAAATTTTAGTTTCTAAAAATTGAAATTAGGGTTTCCTTAATTAAATTAATTTTTTAATTAATTTATACAGGAACATTAGAGTTTAATGTCTCTAATTATTATTAACTTTGCTAATTTAGCAATTAGGGTTTAATTTTAAATATTAGGGTTTCTAATATAAATATTAGGATTTTCTAGAAATTTAATATTTCTAAATATTAATTAGGGTTTACCTAATCAATATAAAATTCTATAACACTTCACCGTAATCGTAATCACACAGTTACATATCAGTTTTGAACTCAAAGTGAGTTTTAAATTAGGGTTTCTAATTAAGGTTTCTAACATTTAGAAATTAGGGTTTTTATGTTTAGAAATTAGGTTTTTCCTAATTATAATATAAATGTATAATAACTGTCATTAGAGGAATTAACATAGTATTATAACTACAAAATGACTTAACAAATTCTTTAAAGTTGTAATTTACTTTCGAATTAGGGTTTCTAATCAATTAGAGTCCATAAATATTAATTAGGGTTCAAAATAATTAGGGTTTCTAGTATTAGGGTTCTTAAATTACTAACTAGGGTTTTTCTATAATTAGCGTTAAAACCGATAATACAAATCATATACCACATAACACGTGACATTCATAACATAACGTAATTACTTGAAATCTTACAGTCTTATTTGACTATCGAATTAGGGTTTATTAAAATAATACTAGAGTTTTGTAATACTGTATCATAATTGACAACCATTATCATTGTACACATATGTTGTACATATTCATAGCACCGAATTAAAATTATTATATTAATATTCTCATTCATTGATCTAAATTCAAAATTAGGGTTTGGATTCCATATCTGATTTATCTGTCATATATAACATTAATAATTATGTTAAAATAAATAACTTAATTAATCCGAAATAAATTCATATAATAAAATAATTATTATAATCATTCTATAATCATTTCATATATTATTTAAATAATATAATAATCATGTTTTCACGTAAAATAATTAATAAAAATATTTTCACTATAAAATTAATTATTATAAGAATATACTTTATAATAATCAATAATTCTAAAATAAAATTATTTGCAAACATTCATGTAATAAATATATTTTATTTATTACATAATTACATACACACATTATCTTGTACAAATCCTCATCTTTAAAATAAAAAAAATTATACATAAAATTTACGATTTATTTATATAAAAATATCGGGTTGTTATAGTTCTTCTGCCGCTAACATTTGTTGGAATACCCTAAGTGGTTAAAATACTGATGTCTGAGTGGTTGCACGAAGAGTACGGTTTTACTGCAATATTTTGAATTATTTATTCTTACGTAAGAAGGCACTACTCAATAATTGTTACAGTAATTACTATTCAATATTTTATTTTATTGATTCAATAATTGCTGCGTTGATATTTTATATTATTGTTGTTTCAATAATTGTCACTACACAATATTTCCCATTATCGGATCAATAATTCATATTATTTGAATAATATTATGAGATAACATTATTGGCAATGTCTAGAAAGTTCTGTCAATGAGAGGTTTGGTCACCTAATTGCGCGCCAGTAAGGAGAAATCCTTATCGGAAAGTCCCCTATTTTCTTGGAACTGCCCGGTTGTCATAAATGTGATTCTGTAATATTATTTGTGAATAATTAATTATTGATTTATATGATAAGGAACTATTTATTTGATGCATATTTAAATGATGGATTATTTATGTGGTTATAAATGAAAGAATTAATGTTGAGGTGTTTTATCAGTATTTTGTCGGAATGGAGGTATTAAAAATCAAACCAATGTTCTTGAGATATATTGTGTGAGTTATAATTTTTAATCCGATCGTTAGATTGTTGTGATTTTTGGATATGTTATACATATATAAGTTGAGTATATGTCCACAAAATTTTAACTGTTAAAAATGAACGTATGATTTGTTATGAATTTTAAGAGGTGACTGGTTCAGAAATTGTTGAAGTTTCGGAATTTATCATTTTGGTGGAAAATTTTAAAATTGGTGGGCCCCACTTTTGGTTGGTGAGAAATGTGCTCAAAATGAATTTCAAATGTGGTGGGTGACAATAGCAGCAGGTAAAGCCATCAGGTAGCAGGTCAAGTCTGCTTCGGCGTGCTAACATTTTCCTATAAATAGAGGGCTAAGTTAGAATTGAAAATCACACCAGAAACAAGTTTTCTTTCTCTCTATATTATCGAGCGTATTCTGTTAGTATTTAGATACTTTTGAGAGTTGCTATTCAGTACAAGTTTAATTCAACATCATATCCGATATTCCATTCCGAAGTACGGTTTCTTTGAGGTAAGGGATGTTGTTTTCTTCATAATGTTGTTATTCTTTCAATATCATTATACCGAAATATTGGTATGAATTTTATTGTGGAATTTCTACCTTTTTGTGTCAGGGTTACTATTCACGTATACGGCACTATTCACGTATACGACACTATTCACAAATACGGCACTATTCACAGAAAAAAATGAAATTTCTTTTCTTTGTCCAAGTTATCTATTATGGTTACTATCTTTGATTGTATCCATGTTTTGATCTTTATTTTTGAATTTTGTTTCAAATTTAGTTATTATGGAGTATTATTGAACTTGTATAAACTGTAATACGAATCCCTAATATTTGTTCTTTTATCTCACTGGATTCATTTTCTTTAAGATATTTTTCATCATCCTCAGTCCTAAATGATGATATTACTGAATATCTTTAGCCTGTAGTGCAAAGATGAATGATTAACTTATGAATATCTTTGGCCCGTAGTGCAAAGATGAACAGGTGTTGAGATGAACATGACCAACTAGTGATACAAATGAATATCTTTGGCCTGTAGTGAAAAGATGAATATTTGATTCAAGATGTATATTGATTGATGTTACAGGGATAAAATATTGATGATGGACTTTTAAATCTTAGAAGATAGTAGAATTCATTCTCTACTTGACTCTTCTAATGGATTGCTGTTTTCGCTACAATTGTTGATCTAAAACTTGTTGTCTATTATATTTTATTAGATTTTTTCCTGTTGAAGACTAATAATAATTTATTGTATATTATCTTAGTCATAATATTCTTTACTGGGCTAGTTGAGCTCACCCTTTTCCTTTTTATTCCATTGTTCTTCTCAGGATGAGAGAATTTAGCAGAAACTAGCTGGGGTATGGAGTGATGATTCAAGATAGTTGTTTTAGTAGTCCTCACTATTTTATAAAATAGTGTATCAATAATTGTAATGAGGACTCCTTTTGAGTTTGTATACTGTCTATTAGACAATATTTGTATTCAAACTCACAAAGATAAGCGTTATGTCGTATTCTCGCACGACAAATTGTATTACTGAAGTTGTATTTATTTCTGTACCATGTATTTGGCGACTCAGAATGGGTGATGTATACCTATTTTGGGGGCGTCACACTTAGTCTTTGTTTCAACTTATGCAATGTTCCTGTGTAAGTAAGTTATCGAATATTATATTCATGTTATATAAGTTAATATACCCTACTATTATCGGTCACGTATTTAAATATTAGTATTCATGTCAGCTATAGAATTATATTCGTTTACCAGTACTGTAGTAATGTATGATCAGTGTATACCTTGTGAATAGATAGTTATGTTAGATTATTCAAGTGCCCTCACTTGGATAACAATTGTATTTAATCTCATGTAGACACATACATACTAATTTCAGGTATATATATGCTATTTAAAAATTGTCCAAGCTATTTAATTCAGCTAGACATAGAATGAAAGAATATTGTAGAACATGATAGAATATTATTATTATTAACTTGGAGTGTTTTATTTCAAATGTCAGATTAATTATAAACATCCCGAGCAGGGAAAAACTTTTATGCGCCAAAGGCAGACCAGCTGAACAATTTATCGTTCAAACAAGTAGTGTTGATCAATATAAGGCATAACGGGCTGATCACCCTCCGTGTCCGTAAGACATGACAGTTTGCAGATGAATGTCTGTTTAACCTTTTTGAAAATTAAGAAAAAAATTTATAGTTTATTAAACTGTTACTAAATTTATAGTCAGTACGTAGTTTAAAAAATGAAATAGGGTTTATATGTCGTTCTGTATTGTCTCAGCTTACTTCACAACTATTACTTCGTTGTTGAAGTGTCGTCAAAAGAAAATCTTCAAATCTTTCAGATAATCGTTATTCATTGCTATTACTTGATGGCCACTCAAATGCTCATTCTTGCTTTAAAATTAAATATTTTCAGCTAAGCTAGCACGTTCTGAAGGTTCCAGCAAGGACAAAGGGAAGGGGAAGCTGAAGGAATAGATTGCATTATGTTGTTATGACTGTTGTAGTAAGATAATATAATATTTATCATGTAATGTAAGACTTAAAGGTTCTCGAGACTGGGAAGGTAGATAACTTTGATATAATATTTTGTTTAATTAATACATTAAGTAGTTGATTGAATGTTATCGTGGAACACCAAGTACGGGTTTCAAGTACTCGGATTTGGGGGCATCACAAGGTGGTATCAAAGCTTTAGGTTAGAAACCTTAGGTGGGAGTAGACCTTAGGCTATAACATTAGGACAGAGGGAAACGTTGAAAAATATAAGTAACTTAAATAGAGTGTAAAGGAGATGAATTAAATAAATTCATCGTAAAACAAAATAAAAGATAACTTATATAAAGCTATTAATTGTTGTGTGTATATACTATATGCTAATAAAAATAATTTATGTGTAGATGTCAGGCGGAAAAGGATTATTGTATGCTTATAACATGAGGAAGGATCAAAACAATACACCCAAGCTAATATCGAAGCCAATAGCTGAAATAGAGGCTCACCTTGAAAGTAACCTTGATTAAGTGATCATTTTGGAGAATATAGAACCAGATCCAGAAATGGTGGAACTAACAGATAGTGATTCGTACATCAAAGTTGGAGCTAATCAAGCATCAACCGAAGTGTAGAATCTGCGGGACCAGGTTTCTTCTTTAGAAAAGTTGTTGGAAATGGAAAAGGTATTTAATAGTCAATTATAGAAGGCGTTGATCGAGATAATGGAAGAACAAGATAAGTTTAAGATCCAAATAGATCAGATAAGAGCTAAAAGCAGAATGTCAGGTGCAACTCCAAGCGAGAAGGGGAAAAGAAAGATGAACGACCGGGAGATAGAAAATTCTGAAAACTTGAAGAAAATAGGAAAGTGTAGAAATTGTAAAAGGTAACATAGAGGGAGAAAGATATGTTACATTTGCGGCTATAAGGGACATACCTCTCTGTATTGTCCTGACTATAAGCAAGGTGTATGTGTTATATGTGGGTTGGAAGGTCATCAGGCGAAGGATTGTCCAAGATCCGGAGAATGTGTTGGGAATAAATATGATTAGTATTTGAATATGTATGTTTAATAATATGTATGAGTGTGTAATGTAATATTCCTAACTTTTAGTATAAGTTGTAATAGTAAATCCCGACTTTTGTGGTCATAAAGGGATAACTGATGCTTATAACAATATGTGTTATCTGGTGTAAAGTATTAAGAAGGAATGTGAATATATGTTTGTTTAATGAAATAAGTTTTTATGTATCTACCTGATAATTTGATAATACATTAAACCAAGTTTTCAAAATTTAACATTTTGAGTATATGATTATTTGAGTTTGAAATCACGCGTTATATGTTAAACATGTGTGATAAGACATAAAATATAAGACACTAAAAGAATAAATTATGATTTTATCAGATAATGCCGCCAAGAAGACAAAACCGAAACCAAAGGGTTGAAGAATCGGTCAACAATGTGGGAGGACAACAACAACTAGACCCAATACAGAATTTTGCTAACATAATAGCTCAAGCTATGCAGAATGCAGTACCAGTTGGGGGAAATCAACCCGATAATCGATTTGCAAACTATAAAGATTTCAAAGTCGTAGGACCGCCAGAGTTTAGAGGGACAACTGACTCGGTAGAAGCTCAGACTTGGATTAAGGAGATAGAAAAGGCTTTTATAATAGCTAGGGTAGTGGAAGGGCAAAAGATAGCTTTTACCAAGTATATGATGAAAGGGGAGGCAAATTTCTAGTGGGAGGTCAATCAAACTAGAGCTGGAATAGGAGAGGTGACGTGGACTAGGTTTAAAACACTGTTCTTTGAGAATTATTTTTCTACTAGTATGCAGGCTAGGATGGAAGTGAAATTTCTGGAGTTGAAGCAAGGGGACATGTCAGTTGCGGAGTATGCGGCAAAATTTAATGAATTAGCTAGGTTTGCTCCACATCAAGTGGACACAGAAGCAAGAAAGACACGAAGGTTTGAGCTGGGCTTAAAACCCTGGCTCTACAACAAGGTGGAAGTATTACAGATAGGTACTTTTGCAGCACTGTTTGACAAGGCTATCATCGCCGAAGAGGGAAGTGAAGCCATGACTCTTTACAATAAGGAGAAGAAGAATAAGGCTAAGATTGAGGGAGCTATGAAAGTGGAAGGGAGTAGAGGGAGTAAGATGGGAAAAAGAAAAGGGGACAATCTAGGAAATATCCAAATTAAGCAGGAGGGTGTGAAGAAGCCAGTTGTACAATATGGAAACTGTGGGAAGAACCATTCTGGAGAGTGCTTGAAGGGAAAGTCTGTGTGTTTTAAGTGTGAGCAGGAGGGACATATCTCTCCGAACTTTCCTAACCCAAGGATGAATAGTGGTTGTTTTATTTGTGGATCAGTAGCTCATAGAGTGAGGGAATGTCCGAAAAGGAGAGCTGATGGGGGAAATGTCAATACGGGGAAGAGTAGGGGGACGCTACCAATAACTTGATCAACTCCACCAAGCCAGCCAACCAAATCGACCACAAGGACCTTCAATATTACAGTTCAAGATACGGTCGCAGCGGGAGATAGAGTTCCAGGTATGAACTCGATTAATGACATTAATATATACACCCGATTTGCATTTAATCTATTCTTGTATCATAAGTTTGATATAATAAATCACTAATAAAAAGATTTTTGAAGGAGGAATTTGAGTTCCAGATTCGTAATACGAATCTTATATGGAGGGGAGAATACAGTATTCAAAATTTTTCATAATTAAAAATTTAAGAATAAAACATTAATATTAAAGGTAAAGTAAGGGTGATTCCGGGGACGGAATCTTTATAAGGAGGGGAGAATGTAAAGACCCAAAAAAATTTCGAATAATTATATCATTATTTTTACGATTTTTTTTATAAATAATATATATATATATATATATATATATGATATTGATTTAGCAGAATAGTCAATTTAAATTTTTGAGTTGACTGATAATGAAAGTTAAGTCGGATATGGTCCATAACCCTAATTCATGGATTATTAACAAGGAATGAGAATATTAATATATAATTATTATATTTCAATATGATGTGTTTGTACTGTATGTGTGTATGGTTCAGTGTTGATCAAAGATAATAGAATAGTAGAAAACCCTAAGTTTAAACCGAAAACCCTAATTCAAACTTTAAATAGAAAACTGAGACTTATTGTTAATCAAGTTGATGTGATCAAGGAGACATGTTAGTGATTATGAATCTAATTAGGGAAAACCCTAAAGATTATAAAGAAACCCTAATCGTTAATTTAGAAACCTTAATTTCATTACTGAGAAACCCTAAACCCTAATTTTTAAACCCTAATTGGAAATTAGCAAACTCTAATGTTAATTAGCAAGCCTTAAGATAAAAGTTATGGGAAATATATGAAATTACCAAACTACTCTTAAAATCTAAGTGGAAAAGACCAAAATACCCTTTATTATGTAAAATGACCATTTTACCCTTTTACTTAACTTGTAAGCAAAAAGATGTTCTAGAATGCATGACTCGCAATACTAAGATCTCACATGTGTGTAAATCTCAGCCACCTTTATCTCTTTTGACACCTTGCAAGCATAGATACATTGAATCAAATTATAAGAGATAAAGAAAGAAAAAGTTTGCAAAAGTTGCTCATTTTTACCAAACACTCAACCTAGATATTCTCTCTCTAAGCCACGAAATTCTCAAAGTTTTTCAGTCCCCAACCAAACTTCCAGACCATCATAAATAGTTAAGGAAGAAAGATCAAAGCAATTTCAAGAAAGAGGTATAACCCTAAAACTTAATTTTGATTCTTAAAAGACATGTTAGATTTCTTAATTATGTGTTTATTTAAGTGTTAGAAGATGTTATATGATGATCTATGATGTTACATCATAGATCTATAGCATCAAAGTGCTCAAAAATCAACTTTTCAAAACTGTCTAAGAACCCTAAATTTATGGCCTGACAACCGAATGTCAGAGGTCATAGATCTGAGCCTGTTAATATTTTTGCATGTTTTATGTCTTGGACTTGTAGTATGTTATATGGACTTTTCTCTGGACTTGAAATCAGGCTTAGATCATGTCCATAACAAAAGTTATTCATGGTCAAACGTAGTTGACCTAGCATGACCAAGAGTTTCTGGGCAGCCCAGAAACTCAAAGTCAGTGTCTGACAACATTTTCGCAAGCCTATATATGTCAAGTGTTACATGTTTTGTTGATGTTGTTGTATTTAATTTGTAGCTTGTTAGTTGTACTCCAGATCCATGCTTTTAAATCACCCAAACAATCAACAGATTGTAAGTAATGAAGGGTCAAAGAAGCCTAATCGGCATTGACTGTCAATTTCTGGGTAACCTAGAATTTGATTTTTAGCGTCTGACAAGATATTTAAGGGTCCAGATCTTGCATTTGGTTTATCATTTGCTTGTGTTAATGTTTTAAAGTTGTACTCTTGTATGTATACTACATATTCGTGCTCATATATCACCTAGATAACCAACAGAATGAAAGTTATTTAAGGTCAAACTAACTAACTCGATCATAGTGGCAGTTTTCTGGAAAACCCAGAAAACTCAAGAACATGTTATTTCTGACAATGTTTAACTAGATGCTAGCTGATGATTTTGATGTTGTTTAAATGATATGATGATTGATAATTATACCTTAACATGTATACTACAACCTTGAACCATTATAACACCTTTACAAGGACTAGAACCTATAGAAATTAAAGCCTCAAAATGGACCTAGAAACTGACTAGGTTTCTGGAAAACCCAGAAAGTTCTGACAACAACTTTGCAAGACTAGATCTTTGTGCTATGTGTTTGTATGACTGATTTAAGGCTTGATTCTTGTAGTATTACATAAATACTACATGATCAGTGCTTAAGATTGTCCAAATCATGTGTAGACTGAGAATTAGAGTTAGTCAAAGTAGGCACTATGAACACTGACTGACAGTGTTCTTGAGCCTCAAGAACACCTATCGCGAAAAAAACTGTCGCTAAAGCCTTTAGCGACGGATTTAATTATTTTTGTTTAATAAATTCTGAAAAATACATTAAAAATAGAAATAAATTCCTAAAAATTATAAAATCAGTTTTAAAAATTATTTTAAGTTATAAAAAAATATCTTTTGATAAATTGACATATTTTCATTAATATTACTATTTATTTGAATATTATTGGTATTAAATTTATTTAATAAATGTATTAAATAAATGGGTTAAAAATGATTTTATATTATAAAAATTATTTTAAATGATAATAAGAGGTTTAAAAATATTTTAAGTTATAAATCATGACTTTTAATATTTTAAGGTAATTTTCATTAATAATTTAATAATTATGATAATGAGTTTATTTAATATTTATATTAAATAAATAGTTTAAAAATAGTTTTAATGATTTAAAAATCAATTAAAATGGATATAAAGGATTTAAAAATATTTTAAGTGATAATAAATGACTTTTAATATTTTTATGAATAATAAATTAATATATAATGTTAATGGTGATCATTTAAAATGATTTTAAATGTTTTAAAATTCATTTGAGGGTAAAATAAATGTTTTAAAAATAGTTTGAATTATTATTAATAACTTAGATATTTTGTCAATTATTTCATTAATATTTCTATATTATTTAAACATTAATGATAATAGAGCTATTCTATATTTAAATCATTTAAAAATGATTCTAGTGTTTGAAAAATCATGATAAATTATAATAATTATTTCAAAATTATTATAAGACCTTGAAAAATAATATGATTAATATTTAAATTATTTAATAAAGTATTGAAGTTTCAGAATAGAGTTTAAGTAAATATAAACTCAATTATTATCCGATAAAGCCGTTGGTACACAGAAATGTTACCGAAGTTGACCCAAACTTATATAGATTGACCTGATAAGTAATTAGTTATGATAGAATGACTGTTATAACTATGTGATAATGTGTTTAAGCTATATGATGACTGCAAATTGCAGTGTTATGTGTTATGATAAATTATTCTGATCAAAAGAATAATCTTATGAATGATAGGTTTCAGTATAAAAGATAAATCTAAGTTTTGTAAGCAGCAGATCAGGCAAGTATCCTTACTCTTTGTTTCAACTTATGCAATGTTCCTGTATATAAGTAAGTTATCGAATATTATACTCCTGTTATATAAGTTAATATACCCTACTATTATCGATCACATATTTAAATATTAGTATTCATGTCAGCTATAGAATTATATTCGTTTACCAGTACTGTAGTAATGTATGATCAGTGTATACCTTGTGGATAGATAGTTATGTTAGATTATTCAAGTTCCCTCACTTGGATAACGATTATATTTAATCTCATGTAGACACATACCTACTAATTTCAGGTATGTATATTGTAAGACCTCAACTTTTTAATGACTAAAATCGAATTTCCTCTAATTATTATTGTGAATAATAAGGTGTTAATTTGATATAATACTTTGGTTATGGGTGAAATGTGCAAATTTTGCAAAATACGCAAGTGGTTATAAAAATATTCATTGTTGTCGGGAATATTCGTTTGGTTGTGGAATATTCTTCCTGTCGAGGAATATTCGCATGCGAAATAAGATACCATGACCATCTGGGGCCCCATAACGGAAAACGGTCGGATGAAAAAAAAAAAACAAATTTGAGTTTTTATAAATAACAGTAGTTATTCTGAATTAACCGTTGGAATACCCGGTGGTTAAAATACGATGTCTGGCGTGGTTTGCACCTGCTTAGCAGTTATACATGATTTTTTTGAATTATTGATATTATGTAAGAAGGCACTACTCAATAATTGTTACAGTATTTACTGTTCAATATTTTATTTTATTAATTCAATAATTACTGCATTGATATTTTATATTATTATTGTTTCAATAATTGTCATTGCACAGTATCTCCATTATCAGATCAATAATTCATATTATTTGAATAATATTATTAGATAGCATTATTGGCAATGTCTAAGGAAGTTATGTCTAGAAAAGGGGTTTGATCACCTAAATGCGTGCCAATAAGGAGAAATCTTTATCGGAAAACCCCCTCTTTCCTAGAAATGACCTGGTTGTCATTATTGTAATTCTGTAATATTATTTGTGAATAATTAATTATTGATTTATATGATAAGGAAATATTTATTTTATGTGGATATTAATGATGGATATATTTATGGCGGTTATAAATGATGGAATTAATGTTGAGGTATTTTATCAGTATTTTGTCGGAATTGAGGTATTAAAAATCGACCGTATGTGGATTTCGGGCATTTTTCGTTTGGAATTTAGAAAAACTCAAACTTACAAAGTTGTAGAGAATTAAATTTCCTATGGAGGGACATGAGATTCAAATTTTTCTGATAAAAGGGCTATTTATTATAAATTATTGAAGTTTCGGAAATAAATATTTTTATTAAAAATATGGTGGGCCCCACTTTTGGTTGGTGAGAAATGAAATGTGCTGGAATTTATTTTCAAAAGTGGTGAGCTTGAATAGTACCAGGTAAAGCCATCAGGTAGCAGGTTAGTCTGCTATGGCGTTCTAAGCATTTTCCTATAAATAGGGTGCTTAGTTAGAATTGAAAATCACACCAGAAATAAGTTTTCTCTCTTTCTCTCTCTATATTATCGAGCGTATTTTGTGAGTGTGTAGATACTTTGTGAGTTGCTATTCATCAGTGCAAGTTTCCTTCAGCCTTATACCGATATTCCGATCAGAAGTACTGATATTTTGAGGTAAGAGATGTTATTTTCTTCCTAATGATGTTATTCTTTCAATATCATTATACCAAAATATTGGTATGTATTTTATTGTGGATTTTTTACCTTTTTGTGTCAGAGTTACTATTCACGTATACGACACTATTCACCGAACAATGAAATTTTCTTCTTTTTGTCCAAGATGTCTATTATGGTTACTATCCTTGATTGTATCCATGTTTTGATCTTTATTTTTGAATTTTGTTTCAAATTTAGTTATTATGGAGTATTATTGAACTTGGATAAACTATAATACGAATCCCTAATATTTGTCCTTTTATTTCACTGGATTCATTTTCTTTAACATATTTTTCATCATCCTCAGTCCTAAATAATGATATTAATGAATATCTTTGGCCTGTAGTGCAAAGATGAATGATTACCTAATGAATAGTTTTGGCCCGTAGCGCAAAGATGAACAGGTGTTGAGATGAACATGACCAACTGGTGATACAAATGAATATCTTTGGCCTGTAGTGCAAAGATGAATATTTGATTCAAGATGTATATTGATTGATGTTATAGGGATAAAATATTGATGATGGACTTTTAAATCTTAGAAGATAGTAGAATTCTTTCTCTACTTGACTCTTCTAATGGATTGTTGTTTCCGCTGCAGTTGTTGATCTAAAACTTGTTGTCTATTATATTTTATCAAATTTTTCCCTGTTGAAGACTAATGATAATTTGTTGTATATTATCTTAGTCATAATATTCTTCTTGGGCTAGTTGAGCTCTCGCCTTTTCCTTTTGTTCCATTGTTCTTCTCGGGAGGAGAGAATTTAGCGAGAACTAAGCCGGGATATGGAGTGATGATTCAAGATAGTTGTTTTAGTAGTCCTCAATATTTTGTAAAATAGTGTATCAATAATTGTAATGAGTACTCCTTTTGAGTTTGTATACTCTCTATTAGACAATAGTTGTATTTAAACTCACAATATATGTGTTGTCGTATTTTACACGACAATTGTATTACTGAAGTTGTATTTGTTTCTGTACCATGTATTTGGCGACTCAGAATGGGTGATGTATACCTATTTTTGGGGCGTCACAGTTGATATCAGAGCTTAGGTATATGATCTCTGGCTGAGATGTGAGACAAGAACTAGGAGGGGAGAGACGGGGAATTCCTTCGCTAGTATGACCTGACTAAATTTATTTGGTATTTATTTGGTCGGTCAAAGTATAGGGATAATATGTGACATGTCAATCAACCCTTGTTTTGGTGGCAGTATTTGAAAATGGCAGCTGCAAAATATTAACAATGAAGTGAATCAGACTGTGGAGACACCTTTAATCACCACCCAGGGGAACATGCAACAGGAAGGCAATATTCCTCTTATAAACAACACTACCGAACAAATGATGAATGATGGGATGTTTAGAAGCTTTTTGCAATTCATGCAAAATTAGACGAGGGAGACTTGTGTACAAAATACAGGTGGAAATGATAGCAACTCACGGATTATCACAGCCAAGTAGATCAAAGAGTTGGGACCACCAAACTTTATTGGAAAGCCGGATCCGATCAAGGTGGAAACGTGGGTCAAGTAAATTATCAAGATATTCGATGTCTTGGGATGCACGGAGGAACAGAAGGTTCCATTCGCCACGTTTATGTTCCACTGGTAAAAGCGATTCTCTCGGGTGGGAGTCTCGTGAAGCGTACTCACTGCCGCACTCAACATGTCTTGGGAAGCGTTTCAAAAACTGTTTAATGACAAGTACTTTCCTGAAAGTATTCGTCATATGAAGGAGGTGGATTTTATCAGACTGGAACAAAACAACATGACAGTGTCCCAGTATGAGGCGAAGTTTGCAGAGTTATCCAGGTTTGCACCTCATTTGGTCGAGAATGAGGAACGAATGACGAGGATGTTTCTGAGAGGTCTAAAACCCGAGATTCGACAATATCTTATCTCTCATAAATTTTCTTTATATTTAGATATTGTAAACAGGGCTCAATTATTAGAGCGAGATAATGAGTATATTCAACCAAGGGACCATAACTAGGGTCATACCGGTGGTAGCGGTCATAGGAGCAATGACAACCAGCGGGGAGGAAAGCATTCAGACAAAAGCAGTAACCACTCTGGTGGTAATCGTGGCCATGAAAATAGAAGAAGCGATTCGGGAGGAGATTTCATGAGGAGAAGATACAACAATGATAACGTGAAGATGTCAACACAAACATCAATCTGCTTTGTAGGGGAGGAAGCGAGCAGCCCATTGCTTTTTTATAAGTCTTGAAAAGAGGGACACATCATTGGCCGCCCACAACAATCCAAGGTGTGTTATAACTGTGGAAAGGAAGGGCATATAGCTAGAGATTGTCTAGTTGCAAAACCAAGTTCAACGGGGATGGTGACTCCAAAGGCTATCCCAGACAAGTCAAAGTTGGTGGTTCCTGGAAGGGTGTTTGTCGTGCCTGGCCAAAACGCAAGAAACCCGGACGAGGTGATCATGGGTAAGCTAATCATAAACTCTTGTGAAGTTTATACCTTATTAGATATCAGTTCTACCCATTCTTTTATCTCTCCTGCTTGTGCTCAACGTTTAAAGTTGACTCCAGAGAAATTAGATCTTGATTTATCTGTTGAGACTCCGTTAGGAGAAACTTTCATTACATCTACTATTTATAAATCTTGCTTGACTCAAGTTGGAAACATAACATTACCTGCCGATCTTATTTTGTTGAAAATTCTTGCATTTGATGTGATTTTATGGATTGATTCGTTAACCACGCATCATGCTAAAATTGATTGTTTTCGTAAGGTTGTTAGTTTTCATATTCCTAACCAACCTGTTATATGAATTCAAACAACAAAACCACTAAAGTCAATCACTATCATATCAAGCCATAAAGCTATTCGTTTATTGAAAAATGGATGTCAAGCTTTCTTAGCCTATATCACGGACTTGAACAAAAACACGTCAGATTTGAATAAAATTTCTATTGTTAGTGAATTTCCTGACGTATTTCCTGAAGAACTTCCCGGTTTACCCCCAGAACGTGAAATTGAATTCTTTATTGACCTTGAACCGAGTACAAAACCCATTTCTAAAACCCCATATCGAATGGCTCCTATTGAACTTCAGGAGTTAAAAGTCCAACTACAGGAATTGTTAGACATCGGTTTGGGAGTATGCAACTTTGTATTGACTACCGAGAATTGAACCATGTCACCATCAAGAATAGGTATCTGCTACCTCGCATTGATGACTTGTTTGACCAGCTGCAAGGAGCACAATTCTTTTCAAAGATCGACCTTCGTTCTGGATATCATCAGCTGAAGATTAAAACTAAGGATATTCCAAAAACTACCTTCAGAACTCGGTACGGGCATTATAAATTCTTAGTCATGTCTTTTGGATTAACTAATGCTCCTGCCGCTTTCATGGATATGATGAACCATGTATTCAAAGAATATTTGGATCAGTTATTTGTTGTCTTTATTGATGACATCCTCATCTATTCCAAAAGACGTGAAGATCATGAGCACCATTTGAAACTGGTACTGGAAAGGCTTCGTGATAACAAGTTGTATGCCAAGCTAAAGAAATGCGAGTTCTGGCTTGAGGAAGTAGTATTCCTTGGGCATGTGGTGTCAAAACATGGAATATCTATCGACCCGGTGAAGATTGAAGCCATACAAAGTTGGGAGCAATCAAAGTTGGTGACCGAAGTACGTAGCTTTCTGGGATTAGCTGGTTATTATCAAAGATTCGTGGAAGGATTTTCTCGAATTGCTACTCCATTAACTCAGTTGACTCGGAAGGATAAAAAATTTGTATGGAGCAAGGAATGCGAGAAGAGTTTCCAAGAGCTTAAGAGGAGACTCGTTTTGGCACCTGTTCTGGCAATACCATCTGGTTCGGATGGATTTGTTTTATACAACGATGCTTCAGGCAAAGGGTTAGGATGTGTTCTCATGCATCATGGGAAATTCATAGCCTATGCCTCACGAAAACTCAAAGAATATGAGAGGAATTATCTTACTCATGATCTAGAGTTGGCAGCAGTCATTTTCGCGTTGAAAATCTGGAGACAGTACCTGTATGGGGAGAAAGTGGAGATCTATACAGATCATAAAAGCCTCAAATATTTCTTCAAAGGAACTCAACATGCGGCAACGACGTTGGCTCGAGCTGTTGAAATATTACAATCACACCATCCAATATCATCTTGGAAAAGTAAACGTAGTAGCTGACGCATTGAGTAGAAGATTGTATGCGGGTACGAGTGCGATGTTGTTAACATAAAGACCCATTTTGTACGATTTACAAAGGATGGAGATTGAGTTAAAGACTCCAGGGACCCACGTGATGATGGCGAATATACGAGTAGAACCGACTTTAATCGATAAAGTTAAAGTTGCTCAGGCTACGGACATGGAGCTGATACGTATAAAGAAGAAAGTGCTATTTCAGAAGCAAGAATCGATGAAGAAAGAATACTTCGAGTCAACTCCAGACTTTGTGTTCCTAACGATTCTAACTTGAAGCATAGAATCATGATGGAGGCACACAACACCCCATTTGCAATCCATCCTAGGAGTACCAAAATGTATAATGATCTTCGACATACATTTTGGTGGAACAATATGAAGATAGAGATCGCGGAGTTTATCTCGAGGTGTTTAACCTGTCAACGTGTAAAGGCGGAGCATCAAGTGCCAAAGGGTCCATTTCAACCACTTGAGATTTCGAAATGGAAGTGGGAACACATTACAATGGATTTCGTTACAGGTCTTCCCAAATTTTCTCAAGGCATATATGCGATTTGGGTTATTGTTGATAGATTAACCAAGTCTGCTCATTTCTTGCCGATACGTGAGACTTATTCCCTTGAACGTCTTGCTCGTATGTACGTGAATGAGATTGTGAGATTGCATGGCATGCCAGTATCCATAGTTTCGGATCGTGATCCAAGATTCACTTCAAGATTTTGGGTTAGCTTGCAGAAAGCTATGGGCACGGATTTACGATTCAGTTCAGCATACCATCCTCAAATGGACGGGAAATTAGAAAGGACTATTCAAACCCTTGAAGATCTATTAAGACTCTGTGTCCTAGATTTCAAAGGAAGTTGGGATAGTACTTGCCACTGGTGGAATTCTCCTATAACAACAGTTATCAAGCAAGTATAGGCATGGCTCCATTCGAGGCGTTGTATGGACAAAAGTATCGTTCTCCAGTATGCTGGGACAAAGTGGGAGAAGCAACGTTGTTAGGACCAGAATTAGTACGCATGACTACAGAAAAGATCCAAATGATTCGATAACGTATTCAAACCTCACAAGATCGACAAAAGAGTTATGCTGATCTTCATCGAAACGACGTGGAATTTAATATTGGAGATCATGTACTGTTACGTATTACTCCATGGAAGGGAGTTACAAGATTTGGGAAGAGAGGAAAGCTCAATCCATGATTTGTTGGTCCATTTGAGATTCTTGACTGAATAGGAAATGTGGCCTATAGACTCGCATTACCTCCAAGCTTGTCTCGTGTTCATAATATTTTCCACATATATGTCCTTCGTAAATATGTGAAAGACCCGAACCATATTATTGAGTTAGAACCAGACGAGATAGCCGAAGATTTAACGTACGAGGAGGTACCTGTTAAGATCTTGGATAGGAAAGAGCATGTCCTACGCAACAAGGTTATACCACAAGTTAAGGTTTTGTGGAGAAACCATGCTATTGAAGAAATGACCTGGGAGTTAGAATTAGAAATGAAAGCGAGCTATCCTCACCTTTTCGAAACACCAGGTACGTACGTCAATTTCGAGGATGAAATTTCATAAGGATGGGAGGTTGTAAGACCCCAACTTTTTAATGACTAAAATCGAATTTTCTCTAATTATTATTGTGAATAATAAGGTGTTAATTTTATATAATGCTTTGGTTATTGGTGAAATGTGCAAATTTTGCAAAATACGCAAGTGGTTATAAAAATATTCATTGTTGTCGGGAATATTCGTTTGGTCGTGGAATATTCTTGCTATCGGGGAATATTCGTACGACGGCGCAGCCATCTGTGGGTCCCATAACGGAAAACGGTTGGATGAAGAAAATGACAAATTTGAGTTTTTATAAATAACGGCGTAGTTGTTACCTTAACACTGTTGGAAACCCGGTGGTTAAAATACAGTAATACGCGTGGTTGCACAGTAGCACACGGTTTAGCACAGTATTTTTTTATTATTGATATTACGTAAGAAGGCACTACTCAATAATTGTTACAGTATTTACTGTTCAATATTTTATTTTATTGATTCAATAATTGCTGCATTGATATTTTATATTATTGTTGTTTCAATAATTGTCATTGCACAATATCTCCATTATCAGATCAATAATTCATATTATTTGAATAATATTGTTAGATAGCATTATTGGCAATGTCTAAGGAAGTTCTGTCTAGGAAAGGGGTTTGGTCACCTAATTGTGTGCCAATAAGGAGAAATCTTTATCGAAAAGCCTCCTCTTTCCTGGGAATGACCTAGTTGTCATTATTGTGATTCTATAATATTATTTGTGAATAATTAATTATTGATTTATATGATAAGTATTTTATGTGGATATATTTATTGTGGTTATAAATGATGGAATTAATGTTGTGGTATTTTATCAGTGTTTTGTCGGAATGGAGGTATTAAAAATCATCCTTATGTGGATTTCGGGCATTTTTCGTTTGGAATTTGGAAAAACTTAAACTTACAAAGTTGTAGAGAATTAAATTTCCTATGGAAGGATATGAGATTAGAATTTTTCTGATAAAAGGGCTATTTATTATGAATTATTGAAGTTTCGAAAATAAATATTTTTATTAAAAATATGGTGGGCCCCACTTTTGGTTGGTGAGAAATAAAATATGCTGGAATTTATTTTGAAAAGTGGTGAGCTTGAATAGTAGCAGGTAAAGCCATCAGGTAGCAGGTTAGTCTGTTATGGCGTTCTAAGCATTTTCCTATAAATATGGTGCTTAGTTATAATTGAAAATCACACCAGAAACAAGTTTTTTCTCTTTATCTCTCTATATTATCGAGCATATTTTGTGAGTATGTAGATACTTTGTGAGTTGCTATTCATCAGTGCAAGTTTTCTTCAGCCTTATACCGATATTCCGATCAGAAGTACTGATATTTTGAGGTAAGGGATGTTATTTTCTTCCTAATGATGTTATTCTTTTAATATCATTATACCAAAATATTGGTATGGATTTTATTGTGGAATTTCTACCTTTTTGTGTCGGGGTTACTATTCACGTATATGGCACTATTCACCGAAAAATAAAATTTTCTTCTTTTTTGTCCAAGATGACTATTATGGTTACTATCTTTGATTGTATCCATGTTTTGATCTTTATTTTTGAATTCTGCTTTAAATTTAGTTATTATGGAGTATTATTGAACTTGGATAAACTATAATACGAATCCCTAATATTTGTCCTTTTATTTCACTGGATTCATTTTCTTTAAGATATTTTTCATCATCCTCACTCCTAAATGATGATATTAATGAATATCTTTGGCTTCAGAAGTGCAAAGATGAATGATTACCTAATGAATATCTTTGGCCCGTAGTGCAAAGATGAACAGGTGTTGAGATGAACATGACCAACTGGTGATACAAATGAATATCTTTGGCCTGTAGTGCAAAGATGAATATTTGATTCAAGATATATATTGATTGATATTACAGGGATAAAATTGATGATGTACTTTTAAATCTTAGAAGATAATAGAATTCTTTCTCTACTTGACTCTTCTAATGGATTGTTGTTGTAGTTGTTGATCTAAAACTTGTTGTCTATTATATTTTATCAGATTTTTTCCTGTTGAAGACTAATGATAATTTGCTGTATATTATCTTAGTCATAATATTCTTTACTAGGCTAGTTGAGCTCACCATTTTCCTTTTTATTCCATTGTTCTTCTCAGGAGGAGAGAATTTAGCAGGAACTAGCCGGGGTATGGAGTGATGATTCAAGATAGTTATTTTAGTAGTCCTCACTGTTTTATAAAATAGTGTATCAATAATTGTAATGAGGACTCCTTTTGAGTTTGTATACTCTCTATTAGACAATAGTTGTATTAAAACTCACAGTATATATGTGTTGTCGTATTTTGCACGACAATTGTATTACTGAAGTTGTATTTATTTTTGTACCATGTATTTGGCGACTCAGAATGGGTGATGTATACCTATTTTGGGGGCGTCATATATATGCTAATTAAAAATTGTCCAAGCTATTTAATTCAGTTAGACATAAAATGAAAGAATATTGTAGAACATGATAGAATATTACTATTATTAACTTGAAGTGTTTTATTTCAAATGTCAGATTAATTATAAACATCCCGAGCAGGGAAAAACTTTTATGCGCCAAAGGCGGACCAGCTGAACAATTTATCGTTCAAACAAGTAGTATTGATCAATACAGGGCATAACGGGCTGATCACCCTCCGTGTCCGTAAGACATGACGGTTTGCAGATGAATTTTTGTTTAACCTTTTCAAAAATTAAGATAAAAATTTATAGTTTATTAAACTACTACTAAATTTATAGTCAGTACGTAGAAATAGAGTTTATATGTCGTTCAGTATTGTCTCAGCTTACTTCACAACTATTACTTAATTGTTGAAGTGTCGTCGAAAGAAAATCTTCAAATCTTTCAGATAATCGTTATTCATTGCTATTACTTGCTGGGCACTCAAATGCTCATTCTTGCTTTAAATTTTAATGTTTTCAGCTAAGCTAGCACGTTCTGTAGGTTCCAACAAGGACAAAGGGAAGGGGAAGCTGAAGGAATAGATTACATTATGTTGTTATGACTGTTGTAGTAAGATAATATAATATTTATCATGTAATGTAAGACTTAAAGGTTCTCGAGACTGGGAAGGTAGATAACTTTGATATAATAATTTTGTTTAATTAATACATTAAGTAGTTGATTGAATGTTATCGTGGAGCACCAAGTACGGGTTTCAAGTACTCGGATTTGGGGGCATCACAGTCGTAACCTCCCAAAAAGCGAGGAATCCGAATGAGGTGATCACGAGTAAGCTAATCATAAACTTTACAAAGTCTATACCTTATTTGATACTGGTTCTACCCATTCTTTTATTTCTCCTACTTGCGCTCAATGTTTAAATTTGACTCCGGAGAAATTAAACTTTAACTTATTTGTTGAAACTCCGTTGGGAGAAACTTCATTACATCCACTGTTTATAAGTCTTGTTTGATCTAAATTGGCACTCGCACATTACCTGTCGACCTTATCTCTTTGAAAATACTTGCGTTTGATGTGATTTTAGGGATTGATTGGTTAACTACTCATCATGCAAAAATTGATTATTTTCGTAAGGTTATTAGCTTTCATATTCCTAACCAACCTATTATTCGAATTCAAGCAACCAAAACACTAAAGTCAATCACTGTCATATCAGGCCATAAAGCTATTCGTTTATTAAAAAATGGATGTCAAGCTTTCTTAGCCCATGTTACATATTTAAACAAAAATACGTCAGATTTGAATGATATTTCTATTGTTAATAAATTTCCTAATGTATTCCCTGAAGAACTTCCTGGCCTACCCCCAGAGAGTGAAATCAAGTTTGGTATTGGCCTTGAATCCGGTACAAAACCCATTTCCAAAGCCCCATATCGAATGACTCCTATTTAACTTTAGGAGTTAAAAACCCAACTACAGAAATTGTTAGATATTGGTTTCATTCGTCCCAGTACGTCTCCTTGGGGTGCTCCTGTTCTATTTGTGAAGAAGAAAGATGGAAGTATGCAACTTTGTATTGACTATCAGGAGTTGAATCATGTCACCATCAAAAATAGGTACCTGTTTCCTTGCATTGATGACCTTTTTGACCAGTTACAAGGCGCCAAATTCTTTTCAAAGATCGATCTTCGTTATGGATATCACCAGTTAAAGATTAAAACCAATGACATCCCAAAGACTACTTTCAGAACTCGGTACGGGCATTATGAATTCCTAGTCATGTATTTTGGATTGACTAATGCTCATGTTGCCTTCATGGATATGATGAACCGAGTATTCAAGGAATATTTGGATCATTTCGTGGTTGTCTTTATTGATGACATCCTCATATACTCCAAAAGTCGTGAAGATAATGATCAACACTTGAGGCTGATACTCCAAAAGTTTCGTGAAAACAAGATATATGCCAAGTTAAAGAAATGTGAGTTCTGGCTTGAGGAATTAGCATTCCTTGGGCACGTGATATCAAATCATGGAATATTTGTTGACCCGATAAAGATTGAAGCAATTCAAAGCTGGGAGCAACCTAAGTCAGTGACCGAAGTACGTAGCTTTCTCGACTTAGCTGGTTATTATCGTAGATTCGTAGAAGGGTTTTCTCGAATTGCTGCTCCATTTACTTAGCTGACTCGGAAAGATACAAAATTCGTTTAGAGCGAAGAATGTGAGAAGAGTTTTCAAGAACTCAAGAGGAGACTCATTTCAGCACCTGTTCTGACAATACCATTTGGCTCGGAGGGATTTGTCATCTCTGATGATGCTTCGTGCAAGGGTTAGGATGTGTTCTCATGGAACATGGGAAAGTCATAGCCTATGCCTCACGATAACTCAAAGCATATGAGAGGAATTATCCTACTCATGATCTAGAGTTGGCAGCTGTCGTTTTTGCGCTTAAGATTTGGAGGCATTACATGTATGGAGAGAAGGTGGAGATCTATACGGATCATAAAAGCCTCAAATATTTCTTCACTCAAAAAGAACTCAACATGCGGCAACGACGTTGGCTTGAGCTATTGAAAGATTACGATCATACCATTCAATACCATCCTGGAAAAGCAAACGTAGTAGCTGACACATTTAGTAGAAGATCATATGTAAGTATGAGTGCGATATTGTCAACGCAAAGGCCCATTTTGTGACGCCCCCAAAATAGGTGTACATCACCCATTCTGAGTCGCCAAATACATGGTACAGAAACAACTACAACTTCATTAATACAATTGTCGTGCAAAATACGACAACACATAAACTGTGAGTTTAAATACAAATATTGTCTTCTAGACAATATCCACACTCAAATAAGTCCTCATTACAATTATTGATACACTATTTTACAAAATAGTGAGGACTACTAAAACAACTATCTTGAACCATTACTCCACACCCCGACTAGTTCCCGCTATATTCTCGTCTCCTAAGAAGAAAAATGGAACAAAAAGGAAAAGGGTGAGCTCAACTAGTCCAGCAAAGAATATTATGACTAAGATAATGTACAACAAATTATCCTTAGTCTTCAACAGGGAAAAATCTGATAGAATACAATAGACAACAAGTTTTAGATCAACAACTGCAGCGAAAACAACAATTCATTAGAAGAGTTAAGGAGAGAATGAAATCTACTATCATCTACGAATTTAAAAGTCCATCATCGATATTTTATCCCTGTAACATCAATCAATATACATCTTGAATCAAATATTCATCTTTGCACTATAGGCCAAAGATATTCATCAGTTGGTCATGTTCATCTCAACACTTGTTCATCTTTGCACTACGGGCCAAAGATATTTGTCAGTTGGTCATGTTCATCTAAACACCTGTTCATCTTTGCACTACGGGCCAAAGATATTCATTATAAAATACTTCATCTTTGCACTACAGGCCAAAGATATTCAGTTATATCATCATTTAGGACTGAGGATGATGAAAAATATTTTAAAGAAAACGAATCCAGTGAAACAAAAGGACAAATATTAAGGATTCGTACTTTAAACAATCCAAGTTCGAAAATACTTCATAAATAACCAGAGTGGAGTAAAATTAAAGAATAAAGACCAAAACATAGATCCAATCAAAGATAGGAACTATAACAGACAATCTTGGACATATAAAAGAAAATTTAATTTTTCTGTGAATAGTGTCGTATTCTTGAATAGTGCCGTATACGTGAATAGTGTTGTATACGTGAATAGTAACTCCAACACCAAAAGATAGAAATTTCATAAAAAACATCATCATGCTTCGTGAATAGTACTCGTGAATAGTAACTCGTAAATAGTAACTCATGAATAGTAACTTGTGAATAGTAACTCATGAATAGTAACCCCGACATGAAAAAGTTCCAAATTTGATAAAAAGTTCCAACCAATATTTCGGCATATTGATATTGAAGAAATAATATCACTTACGAAGAAAATATCATCCATTACCTCGCAAAAATAGTACTTCTAACAGGAATACTAGATATAATGCTGAAAGAACTTGCACCGTATAGAAATACTCAAAGTACTAAAATACTCACAAAATACGTTCGATATTATAGAGAGAGAAAGAGAGAGAAAACTTCAGTTTCTGGTGTGATTTTCAATTCTAACCTAAGCACCCTATTTATAGGAAATTGCTTAGAACACCAAAGTAGAAAATTTAATATAATAATATTATATATAAACAAATTTCCTACGCACCCTCTTCTTTGGTCAACAAATCAGCCACACATGTTCCAAAGACAACAAAAATGTTTTTGTTAATTAAAACAATTAAAACTTTCAAAAATCAATTATTTCGGAAATTTGGAACTTCAATAATTCATAATAAATAGCCCTTTTATCAGAAAATTCAAATCTCGCGACTTTTTATAGGAAATTCAATTCTCTACAACTTTGCAGAAGAAATTTTTTCAAAATGAAAATCGAATCAAATCCACATACGGACGATTTTATAGGCTATAATCAAATTAATCAAGAAATAGGTCCACCAACATGTTTAACATGTTTTAAACAACTTTTGCAACAAAAATACTCTTCCTCCTCATATACTCATATATCTCACATTCATTGTAAAAATATCACCATTATTATATTATAATAATATAATAAATATTATTTTATCAGAAAAGATAAAATATCAATTTTTAACAATTGTCACTTTAAAAATTTTCTCCATCTATATCCACATAAAATCAATATTTTCCTTATCATATAAATCAATAATTAATTATTCACAAATAATATTACGAATCACAAGATCTTTGCAACTGTGTAGCTTCCTGGAAAGAGGGGCTTTCAATAAGAATTTCTCTCATTCTTGGCGTGCAATTAGGTGACCAAACCTTTCCTTAGCGAACTTTCTAGACATTGCCAATAATGTTTTCTAATAATATTATTCAGATAATATGAATTATTGCTTCGATAATGAAAAATCTTGTGTAGTGACAATTATTGAAACAACAAGAATAATATAAAAATCAACGCACAATTATTGAATCAATAAAATAAAATATTGAGCGATTAATTACTGTAACAATTATTGAGTAGTTTCTTCTTACGTAAGAATCAATAATTGGTGCAATACCGTGTGTCTTCTTGTCAACAACGTAGTATTCTTGTGTTTTAACCACCGGTATTCCAACAAGATTAATTGTAATAACTCGCTACTAGTTATTTATAAACAACTTATACTTGTCGTTTTCTTCATCCAATCGCTTTCCGTTATGGGCCCACACAAGGTTGCGCCGTCGTACGAATATTCCCCGACAGTAAGAATATTCCACGACCAAACAAATATTCTTCGACAACAATGAGTATTTTATAACCACTTGCTTATTTGAAATATTTGCGCATTTTACCCATAACTAACCACATTAATCAAATCAACCCTTACTATTTCAAAATGATAAATAGAGGAAATTAAATTTCATTTATTAATAATTTGGGGTCTTACAACCTCCCCTCCTTATGAAATTTCATCCTCGAAATTGACGTACGTACCTGGTGTTTCGAAAAAGATGAGGATACCTCGCTTTCATTTCTGTTTCCAACTCCCAGGTCATTTCCTCAATAGCATGGTTCCTCCACAAAACTTTGACTTGTGGTATGACCTTTGTGCGTAGGACATGCTCTTTCCTATCCAAGATCTTGAAAATTACCTCCTCGTACGTTAAATCTTCTGCTATCTCGTCTGGTTCTAACTCAATAATCTGGTTCGGGTCGTCCACATATTTACGTAACATCGATACGTGAAAAACGTTATGAACACACGTCATACTTGGCGGTAAAATGAGTCTATAGGCAACAGTTCCTATTCGATCGAGGATTTCAAATGGACTAATAAATCGAAGGTTTAAGCTTTCCTCACATCGCCGATTCTCGCTTTTGGAATAACTACTTCTTGCATCTTCTTCTTCATATTCATCAACTCCAAGTCTGTAGCTTGAGCAGCTTTAAATTTATCTTCACGCAGGTTCTTGGAATCTTTAACTCTATCTCCATCTTCTGTAAGTTATACAAAATGGGTCTTTGTGTTAACAATATCGTACTCGTAAACGCATACGATCTTTTACTCAACGCATCAGCTACCACGTTCGTTTTTTTTCCAGGATGGTATTGAATAGTATAGTCGTAATCTTTCAACAACTCGAGCCAACGTCGTTGCCGCATGTTGAGTTCTTGGAAGCTCTTCTCACATTCCTCGCTCCATTCGAATTTTGTATCTTTTCGAGTCAGCTAAGTTAATAGAGTATCGATTCGATTAAATCCTTCCACGAATCTCCGATAGTAACCAACTAAGCCTAGAAAGCTACTTATTTCGATTACTGACTTAGGTTGCTCTCAACTGTGACTCATATCCTAATCTTGAATAACACGTCACAATGACACCTATCAGTTTACCACTGCACAAATATGACGTCTCCTACAGAGAGTCTGGCTTCGATGCATTCCACAAAGGAAGTCACCAGATATAGGCTAAGGTACCAACTCACAAGTTAGGGTTTTTAACTCCACGAAGTTCAATAGGAGCCATTCTATATGAGATTTTAGAAATAGGTTTTGTACCGGATTCAAAGTCGATACAAAATTCAATATCACGCCCTAGGAGTAGGCCAGGAAATTTTTCAGGAAATTTACTAACAACAGAAATATCATTCAAATCTGACGTATTTTTGTTTAAGTCCATAACATGGCTAAGAAATCTTGACATCCGTTTTTCAATAAACGAACTACTTTACGGCTTGATATAAAAGAGTTTAACTTCAATGGTTTGGTTGCTTAAATTCGAATAACAGGTTGCTTAGGAATATGAAAACTAACAACCTTACAAAAGCAATCAATTTTAGCATGATGAGTGGTTGACCAATCAATCCCTAAGGTCACATCAAATGCAAGAATTTATAAAGATATAAGATCAACAGGTAAAGTGAGGGAACCAATTTGGATCAAACAAGATTTATAAACAGTGGATGTAACGAAAGTTTCTCATAACGGAGTTTCAACAGATAAGTCAAAGTCTAATTTTCTCCGGAGTCAAGTTTAAACGTTGAGTATAAGCAGGAGAGATACATGAGTGGGTAGAACCAGTATCTAATAAGGTATAAACTTTGTAAGAATTATTAACTAACCCGTGCTAACTTCGTTCGAGATCCTCGCATTCTGACCATTCACGAAAAATGCTCTTCCAGGAACCGTTGACTTTGACTTTTCTGGGACAGCCTTTTGAGTCACCATCCCCGCTGGATTGGGTTTCGTTACCGTACAATCTCGAGCGATATGACCTTCTTTTCCATAATTATAACATACCTTGGAAGGTTGTGAACAGTTTGGACTTATGTGTCCCTCTTCTCCGCATCTGTAGCATCTAACTAGCGGTCTTTCTCATCCTCTAAAATTCGTTGCTGGTGTTGGTGCCGACGTCTTCCCGTCATTGTTAAATCTTCTCTTCTTGAAATTTTCACTTGAGTTATTTCTTCTATTATCTTGGCCATGATTACCACTGAAGTGGTTACCATTTCTGGCATGATAATTTCCTCCACGATGGTTATCATTATTCCGATGACCGTCGCCACCGGTACGATTATCATCGAGTTGTTGGTCATTATTCTTCAGTTGAGCCGACTCATTATCGCGCTCCAATAACTGAGCCATATTCACAACATCTGAATATAAACAAAGTTTGTGAGAAATGAGGTATTGATATATTTTGGGTTTCAAACCTCGCAAAAATATTCGTGTCATTCTCTCTTCATTATCAACCAAATGGATGCAAATCGAGACAACTCGGCAAACTTAGCTTCGTACTGCGACACGTTCATATTGTTTTGCTCCAGCTTGATGAACTCTACCTCCTTCATGTGATGAATACTTTCGGGAAAGTACTTTTCATTGAACAATTCTTGGAACTTCTCCCAAGACATCTTGAGTCTTTGTAGAAATTTGAGTACGCTTTTACTGATTCCCACCAATAATCACCTCTCGTAACAACATGAAAGTGGCGAAAAGAACCTTTTGCTCCCCGAGAGCATCCCAAGACATCAAATATCTTAGTGATCTGCTTTATCCACGTCTCTGCCGTAAGTGGTTCTGGCTTTCCCAAAAACTCTGGCGGTCCTAACTACTTGAACTGCTTAGCGGTGACCATCCGTGAGTTTCCAGTGTTTCTACCTGCATTTTGAACAGTAGTCTCTCTCGTTTGGTTTTTCATGAATTCCAAAAAGTTCCTAAACATACCATCGTTCATCATCTACTCAGTGGTGTTGTTCACAGGAGGAACATTGCCAGCCTGTTGCACGTTCTCCTCGTTGGTGAGCAAAGGTGTCTCCACGGTCTCATTTACTCCACTGTTAACATTCTCAGTCAACATTCTCAAATACTGCCATAAAACAAGGGTTAATTTAACAGATTAACAAATCACATAATACTCCTATATTATGACCGACTAACAAATAAGCTTAGGTAGGACACACTAGCGAAGGATTTACTCGTCTCTCCCCTCCTAGTTCTATTCCCCGATCTCAGCCAGAGATCATATCCCTAAGCTCTGATACCAATTGTGACGCCCCCAAAATAGGTATACATCACTCATTCTGAGTCGCCAAATACATGATACAGAAACAACTACAACTTCATTAATACAATTGTCGTGCAAAATATGACAACACATAAACTGTGAGTTTAAATACAAATATTATCTTCTAGACAATATCCACACTCAAATAAGTCCTCATTACAATTATTGATACACTATTTTACAAAATATTGAGGACTACTAAAACAACTGTCTTGAACCATTACTCCATACCCCGACTAGTTCCCGCTATATTCTCGTCTCCTGAGAAGAAAAATGGAACAAAAAGGAAAAGGGTGAGCTCAACTAGCCCAGTAAAGAATATTATGACTAAGATAATGTACAACAATTATCCTTTGTCTTCAACAGGGAAAAATCTGATAGAATACAATAGACAACAAGTTTTAGATCAACAAGTGCAGCGGAAACAACAATTCATTAGAAGAGTTATGTAGAGAATGAAATCTACTATCATCTACAAATTTAAAAGTCCATCATCGATATTTTATCCCTGTAACATCAATCAATATACATCTTGAATCAAATATTCATCTTTGCACTACAGGCCAAAGATATTCATCGATTAATCATGTTCATCTCAACACTGCTTCATCTTTGCACTACGCCAAAGATATTTGTCGATTAGTCATGTTCATCAAAACACATGTTCATCTTTGCACTACGGGCCAAAAGATATTCATTATAAAATCATTCATCTTTTACACTACGAGGCCAAGATATTCATTTATATCATCATTTAGGGTGAGGATGATGAAAAATATTTTAAAGAAAAACGAATCCAAAGAAACAAAAGAACAAATATTAAGGATTCGTACTTTAAACAATCCAAGTTTGAAAATACTTCATAAATAACCAGAGTGGAGTAAAATTCAAGAATAAAGACCAAAACATAGATCCAATCAAAGATAGGAACTATAACGAGCACAATCTTGGACATAGAAAAGAAAATTTAATTTTTACGTGAATAATGTAATCGTAATTGTGAATAATTAATAGATATATCGTGAATAGTCTTGTATCACGTGATTAGTAACTCGACACCAAAAGATAGAAATTTCACAAAAATATCATCATGCTTCATGAATAGTACTTTCGTGAATAGTAACTCATGAATAGTAACTTCGTGAATAGTAACTCATGAATAAGAACCCCACATGAAAAAGTTTCAAATTTGATAAAAAGTTCCAACCAATATTTCGGCATAATGATATTGAAGAAATAATATCACTTACTGAAGAAAATAACATCCCTTACCTTTCAAAAAGCAAGTATTTACATTTGGAATCTTGGATATAGTCTTTGAAAGAACTTGCACCGTATAGCAATACTCAAAGTACTAAAATACTCACAAAATACGTTCGATATTATAGAGAGAGTAAGAGAGAGAAAACTTCAGTTTACGTGTGATTTTCAATTCTAACCTAAGCACCTATTTATAGGAAATTGCTTAGAACACCAAAGCGAGTAAAATTTAATATAATAATATTATATATAAACAAATTTCCTACGCACCTCTTCTTTGGTCAACAAATCACCACACATGTTCCAAAGACAACAAAAATGTTTTTGTTAATTAAAACAATTAAAACTTTCAAAAATCAATTATTTCAGAAATTCAGAACTTCAATAATTCATAATAAATAGACCTTTTATCAGAAAATTCAAATCTCACGACTTGATATAGGAAATTCAATTCTCTACAACTTTGCAGAAGAAATTTTTTCCAAACAGAAATTGACCGAAATCCACATACGGACGATTTTATAGGCTATAATCAAATTAATCAAGAAATAGGTCCACCAACATGTTTAACATGTTTTAAACAACTTTTGCAACAAAAATACTCTTCCTCCTCATATACGCATATATCTCACATTCATTGTAAAAATATCACCATTATTATATTATAATAATATAATAAATATTATTTTATCAGAAAAGATAATATATCAATTTTTAACAATTGTCACTTTAAAAATTTTCTCCATCTATATCCACATAAAATCAATATTTTTCTCATCATATAAATCAATAATTAATTATTCACAAATAGTATTACAGAATCACAAGATCTTGGCAACCGGTAGTTCCTCAGAAAGAGGGGCTTTCAATAAGAATTTCTCCTTCTATCAAAAGCGCGAATTAGGTGACCAAACCTCTGCTTAGACGTAACTTTCTAGACATTGCCAATAATGTTTTCTAATAATATTATTCGGATAATATGAATTATTACTTCGATAATGAAAAATCATCGTAGTGACAATTATTGAATCAATAAAATAAAATAATCGAGCGATAATTCATCGTAATAATTATTGAGTAGTGCCTTCACGTAAGAATCAATAATTGGTGCAATACCGTGTGCTTCTTGTGCAACAACGCCAGACATCGTGTTTTTACCCAACCCGTATTCCAACAATATTAATGGTAATAACTCGTGTCTGTTATTTATAAACAACTTATCTTTGGTCGTTTTCTTCATCCAATCACTTTCCGTTATGAGCCCACACAAGGCTGCGCCGTCGTATGAATATTCCCCGACAGTAAGAATATTCCACGACCAAACGAATATTCTCCGACAACAATGAGTATTTTATAACCACTTGCTTATTTAAAGTATTTACGCATTTTACCCATAACTAATCACATTAATCAAATCAACCCTTACTATTTCTAAATGATAAATAGAGGAAATTAAATTTCATTTATTAATAATTTGGGGTCTTACACATTTTGTATGACTTACAAAGGATGGAGATAGAGTTAAAGAATCCAGGGACCCACGTAATGATGACAAATATACGAGTAAAATCGACTTTAATCGATAAAGTTTCTTAGCTCATGTCATTGATTTAAACAAAAATATGTCAGATTTGAATGATATTTCTATTGTTAATAAATTTCCTGACGTATTCTCCGAAGAACTTCCTGGCCTACCCCCAGAGCGTGAAATCGAGTTTGGTATCGACCTTGAACCCGGTATAAAACCCATTTCCAAAGCCCCATATCAAATGGCTCCTATTGAACTTCAGGAGTTAAAAACCCAACTTTAGGAATTGTTAGACATCGGTTTCATTCGACCTAGTACGTCTCCTTGGGGTGCTCCTGTTCTATTCATAAAGAAGTAAGATGGAAGTATGCGACTTTGTATTGATTATCGGGAGTTGAATCATGTCACCATCAAAAATAGGTACCCGTTGCCTCGTATTGATGACATGTTTGACCAGTTGTAAGGCGCCAAATTCTTTTCAAAGATCGATCTTTGTTCTGGATATCATCAGTTGAAGATTAAAACTGATGACATTCCAAAGACTGCTTTTAGAACTCGGTACGGGCATTACAAATTCCTAGTCATGTCTTTTGGATTGACTAATGCTCATGCTGCCTTCATGGATATGATGAACCTAGTATTCAAGGAATATTTGGATCACTTTGAGGTCATCTTTATTGATGATATCCTCATTTACTCCAAAAGCCGTGAATATCATGAGCAACACTTGAGGTTGATACTCCAAAAGCTTTGTGAAAACAAGTTATATGCCAAGTTAAAGAAATGCGAGTTCTGGCTTGAGGAAGTAGCATTCCTTGGGCACGTGATATCAAATCATGGAATATCTATTAACTCGACAATGATTGAAGTAATTCAAAACTGGGAGCAACCTAAGTCAGTGAACGAAGTACGTAGCTTTCTCGGCTTAGCTGGTTATTATCGGAGATTCGTAGAAGGGTTTTCTTGAATCACTACTCCATTAACTCAGCTGACTCTGAAAGATACAAAATTCGGTTGGAGCGAGGAATGTGAGAAGAGTTTTCAAGAACTCAAGAGGAGACTCATTTCAGCATCTGTTCTGACAATACCATCTGGCTCGGAGGGATTTGTCTTCTACAGTGATGCTTCAGGCAAAGGGTTAGGATGTATTCTCATGGAACATGGGAAAGTCATAGCCTATGCCTCACGACAACTCAAAGAATATGAGAGAAATTATCCTACTTATGATCTAGAGTTGGCAGCTGTCGTTTTTGCACTTAAGATTTGGAGGCATTACCTGTATGGAGAGAAGGTGGAGATCTATACAGATCATAAAAGCCTCAAATATTTCTTCACTCAAAAGGAACTCAACATGCGGCAACGCCGATGGCTTGAGCTATTAAAAGATTACGATCATACCATTCAATACCATCTTAGAAAAACGAACGTAGTAGCTGATGCATTTAGTAAAAGATCATATGCGGGTACGAGTGCGATAATATCAACGCAAAGGCCCATTTGGTATGACTTACAAAAGATGGAGATAAAGTTAAAGACTTTAGGGACCCATGTGATGATGGCGAATATACGAGTAGAACCGACTTTAATTGATAAAGTTAAAGCTGCTCAAAGCTCACGGACACGAGGTACGATGCGTATGAGGAAGAAAGTACAAGAAGGTGCTATTCCAGAAGCAAGAATCGATGAAGAAGGAATACTTTGAGTCAACTCCAGACTTTATGTTCCTAACGATTCTGACTTGAAGTATAAAATCATGATGGAGGTGCACAACACACCGTTTGCAATCCATCCTGGGAGTACCAAAATGTATCATGATCTTCGACACACATTTTGGAGGAGCAATATGAAGAGAGAGATAGTGGGGTTTATCTCAAGATGTCTAACTTGTCAACGAGGCACGGCGGAGCATCAAGTGCCAAAAGGTCCATTGCAATCACTTAAAATTTCAGAATAGAAGTGGGAGCATATTACCATGGATTTCATTACTGGTCTTCCCTAGGTTTCTCAAGGCATAGATGTGATTTGGGTCATTGTTGATAGATTGACCAATTAACTCTGCTCATTTCTTACCGATACGAGAAACTTATACACTTGAACGTCTTGCTCGTATGTACATAAACGAGATTGTAACATTTCATGGTATGCCAGTATCCATAGTTTTTGATCAAGACCCAAGATTCATTTCATGATTTTGGGTTAGTTTGCAAAAAGTTATGGGCACGGATTTGCGATTTAGTTCGGCGTATCATCCTCAAACGAACGGGCAGTCAGAGAGGACTATTCAAACTCTTGAAGATTTATTAAGACTCTGTGTCCTTGACTTCAAAGGAAGTTGGGACAAGTTCTTACCATTGGTAGAGTTTTCCTATAACAACAATTATCAAGTAAGTATTGGCATGGCTCCATTTGAGGCGTTGTATGGAAGAAAGTGTCGTTCTCTAGTATGCTGGGATGAGGTGGGTGAAGCAACGTTGTTGGGACCAGAGCTGGTACGTATGACTATGGAAAAGATTCAAACGATCCGAAAACGTATAAAAACCTCACAAGATCGACAAAAGAGTTATGCTGATCTTCATCAAAAGGATGTGGAGTTCAATATTGGAGATCATGTGTTGTTACGTGTTGCTCCATGGAAATGAGTTACGAGATTTGGAAAGAGAGGAAAGCTCAATCCTCGATTCATTGGCCCATTTTTAATCCTCGATAGAGTAGGAACTGTGGCCTATAGACTCGCTTTTACCGGCTAAGTATGTCTCGTGTTCATAACGTTTTTCACATATCTATGTTACATAAATATGTGAAAGACCCGAACCACATTATTGAATTAGAACCGGATGAGACAGCGGAAGATTTAACGTACGAGGAGGTACCTGCTAAAATCTTGGATAAGAAGGATCATATTCTACGCTCCAAGGTTATACCTCAAGTCAAAGTTTTGTGGAGAAACCACGATGTTGAGGAAATGACCTGGGAGTTAGAATCTAAAATGAAGTCAAGGTATCCTCACCTCTTCGACATACCAGGTACGCACCCTAATTTTGAGGACGAAATTTCATAAGAAGGGGAGGTTGTAAGACCCCAACTTTTATGAATAAAGATTAATTTTTCTAGAAATATATTTTTGAATATTATGGTGTGGATTTGATATAATGTTATAGTTGTGGGTATTATTTACAAATTTTGTAAAGTAAGCAAGTGGTTATATAATATTCGATTGGTCGAGGAATATTCATTTTAATAGGGAATATTCGTACGACGGCACAATCATTGGTGGACCCCACAACGGAAGTATTGTCGTAGTTAGAAAACGATATAATTATCTTTTTATAAAAATAACGGCGAAAGTTTTACCGTTAAACTGTTGAACTACCCGGTGGTAAAAGTATATTAATACGCGTGGTTGCATAGTAGCACACGGTATTGATTATTGATGCTTACGTGAGAAGTCACTCAGTTATACTCAATTATTGCTACAGTAATTGCTGCATAATATCTCTCATATTATTGATTCAATTATTGTCACAGTATCATCTGCATAATATTTTATATTATTAAATCAATAATTGAGATGAAAAAGTTATTCATATTATTATTTGCAATATTGACAATGTCTAGAAAGTTCTGTCAAGGAGAGGTTGGGTCACCTAATTGCGTGCCAATAGGGAGAAATCCTTATCGAAAATCCCCCTCTTTCGTGGGAATGATCTGATTGTTAAATATTGTGAGTTATAATATTAATGATGAATAAGTTCGTGTTGATTAAAGATGGAATTGATATTTTTATTGTGTGGGGATTATTAGTGTTAGTGGAAATCGACATCTATTTTAATAATAATGGATGTCTGGAGGTTATATTGACCAATCGGGTAATTAATCGGATAAATGAGAAATTAATTGCTATTAATTCACATGCTTATAACTATTTGTTTACATGTGTGTACTATTGATTCACATGCATGTACTATTAGGGAAGTTGGTGCAAGATTGATAATACTTGCATGACTAAATTAAAAATGGAGGTATAGATGAAGGTACTATACTGTAATTATTGTTTTCACATGATTGTACTATTGATTCACAAGATGTACTATTAGGGGATGTGGTGCAAGTTTGATAATACTTGTAGGACTAAATTAAAAATGAAAGAAAAGATGAAGGTATTATACTATAATATTTCGAGCCCTAAAACGTGCAATTATCGAAACTATATCTTCCTATAAATAGAAGCTCATTCTTCTTTCATTCTCACCAATTCACTAAGACTCACAAAAGCAATTATAGAGATAGAAGCTATAGAGAGAAAGAAGAAGAGAAGTCTGCTACCTCACTATTCCAATCTCCAGTCTTCTTCAGAGGTAAGGGATATTATTTTGTTCAGTATTCATAGGAATAATATTTTCTTCCATACTCTGTAGTATGTGAGTAATATTATTTTGTCTCGTATTCCTGATTATACCCTCATTTTGTTAAAGTATTGCTTCTATACTCCGTGAAATTAGTAGAATATCCTTGAAATTTGCGCTTCATCTAGTATCATTTCACAAGGATATTTTCTACACATTCTTGTTAAATTTTAAGCTTTTCATGCCGGAGTACTGTCCATGAGTAGTATTCATTTTTACGGTACTATTCACAAAGTACTATTCACGGGATACTATTCATAAAGTACTATTCACGGGGTACTATTCACTGGTACTATTTATAAAGTACTATTCACAAAGTACTATTCACGGGGTACTATTCTCGAAGTACTATTCACAGGGTACTATTCACTCAGGTACTATTCACCCGGGGAATTATTCATGACAAAAATTAATTTCTTTGCTATCCAAATCATTTTTGATACAATATTATTCTTGAATTTTACTCCACAAAGCAGTATCATGTTGACAATTTGGACATTATTGAATTCTGGATAAATTAAGTTATAAATCTTTAAAAATTTATCCTTTATTTTTTTTTAATTGAATTCTTATATCATTGTCATCATCCTCATGCTTATATTGTGATAAAAGTCATCTATGGCTTACGTGCATAGATGTACTATTGTTGGTATGATTATGATCAGGGATTATTTGGTATAATCATGACCGTAATGTTACAAATGATGTGGTAAAAATCCTCATTGGCTTGTAGTGCCAATGAGGATTTTTTATTAAGCTGAGTCTCAGTGATAAAATTAATGATAAACTTTTTAAATCATAGAAGATAGTAGATATCATGCTCTACTTGACTCTTCTAATGGATTGCTTGTTCCGCTGCAGTTAAACTTGATGTTTATTATATTTTATCAGTTTAACATTATTGAAGGCTAATGATAATTTATTATGTATTATCTTAGTCATAATATTTCTTACTGGGCTAGTGGAGCTCATTCTCTTCAGGATATGAGAATATAGCTGGGACTAGTCGGGGAACGCAGTGATGTTCCAGCTGTTTGCATTAGTAGTCCTCACTATTCAAAGAAATAGTGTGATAATAATTGTAATGAGGACTTTATTTGAGTTTGGATACTCTCTACGAGACATTATCGTGTTGAAACTCTCACCATTTCGTTTTGTCGTCTTGTATAAAAAGAAGTTTGTATTTAAATTACATCTACGATGTATTTGGCGATTTCAAGATCGTGATGTATCACTATTTTTTTGCGTCGCATCATCATTTTGACCACATTAAAGTTGGGACAATCTCCTGGCTAATTTTCCCCAGAATATTATCGATAAAAGCCGAATATTCCTTAGCCTCCTGAAAAACATCAAAAGAAAACCTATAGTCTATTCTATAATTTTGATTATCGAGATCGGCCGTCAATCTTTTAGAGAGATCTAAGTCTAATGTACTTGCCATTGCTAAAGAATGCAAGAGTTTGGTAAGCATAGATACTGGTAAGAATGAGAGGAAGCTAATGAACAATATTTATTTTTGCTAATGAAATGAGGAAGCTAATATACTTTAGTTTTTAGCATGCAAGATGTTGGTAAGTAGAGATGTTGGTAAGAATATTTTCCAACAGGAGAGGAAGCTAATGAACAATATTTATTTTTGCTAATGAAATGAGGAAGCTAAACAGGAGAGGAAGCTAATGAACAGTATTAGTTTTTAATGAAATGAGGAAGCTACTATGTTTTAGTTTTTTCTAGTTGCTAGTAAGGTAGTATATATACATTGCTTTGCTTTGCTGGGAGGGTTATTTTAAGCCTATTACATTCAAAAGTTACATGCATGCACATAGATGGAAAGTAAGATCAGGACCTACATTTAAAAATATATGTTAAGTAAATCTATAAAGGGTATAGGAGTATATCAGAGAAAGAGAGTGAATGCAGGAAATGACGGGGCAGTGTTAGGATTTATGGCAGTTTTTTTGTACACTAATTTATAGGTGTAAGGAGGAAGGAAGGACATTATTTGATTTTGTTTGAGACTTTCATTCATTGATTGGGGAAGGAAGAGACACAGTGTAATTAAGGAGAATATGTGAGCTCCTGTCCTGCCCACGTCGTGTAGTCCAAAATAAAAAAAAGAAGGTCCCTGTTCATGATCTTTTCAATATATTACCATGTACTTGTATATATTTTTAATGAAAGAGTGTGCTCTAAATCCAAAAAAAAAAATTTGAATTAAAGACAAATTGGAAGTTAAGTCACACATCTTTTTTAATATAAGATAAAAAATAGATGTAAAAAATTTACACTATTTTGGTTAAAAGTTTTTGACAGAGGCAAAAAATGAGTTAATTACCTATTCAAATTTTTTTATTTTTTTGGCTAAATGACTATTCAATTTTTGTTTCCCTCCCTTGTGTAAATAAATACTTGTTTACTGTTGAAATAAGACATAAAAAATATATAAATATATAAATAAATCATAACTTGGCCTTTTTAAAATTAAGATATAAATTCCATAAATGGGTTTATAATAATTGCAAAATATTTTTAAAAAATACTAAAATTATTTGTTACTGTTTAAAATCTACACGAGTCAATTTGTTTTTTAATTTAAAATTCTGAATTAAGATAATTAAAATAAAGTCTTTTGTAAAATTAGATGTTATTGTCACTTCTTCACCCTCAATTCTATTCCTATTTGAATTATAGACGGTCATAATTTTGAATAGAGAGAATACCTATTAATATTTACATAAGTACATCATTATTTGTACATCTTATGTCTCTATATGAGACTTTTAGATAAGGGGTATTTTTCAAAAATAAATTTCTTTAGCCTTTTGTAAAAAAAAGCATCATTATATACATAACTTAAAACTATCAATGGTATATTTGTCAATTTATATATATATATATATAGGAAATATAATACGGTTGAAATATATCTTAAAATATATTGAAAGAAAAAAAATTACAAACGCTCATGGTCAACATACAAAATCACAACAGTAGAATAACCCACCTACTTTTTGTCAGGTCCTCCTTCTCCTACTTCATGTTGCTTCATGCTGCGACCAACTCTCATATACCCCAATGTCTCATATTTCCCTCTGCTGATATATATATATATATATATATATATATATATATATATATATATATATATATATATATATTGTTAATTTGGGAGGGATTTGCTAATTCAGTTAAGCCTTTTGCCCAAGAAAAAGTAATACATTTACACAAAAATAACTTTTTCTTATAATAATATTTATAAATATTAAAAATATGTTTTTATTTTATATTTATCTCTAAATTTATAAGTTCGTTACTTATTATGTTCTAAAATTAGAGATACAATTTGACTTTTGAGATCTAACGACGACATATTAAATTTCAAATTAGTGTGAATTTATTTAATTTTAGTTGATACAATTATTATAATGTATAATATATAACAAAAATTATTAATCACAAAATTCATTTCATTCTAAATTTTTATGAATTATACCGATTTTAAAATTTAATATGTCATCGTCTGAACTTAATAATCAAATTATATCTCTAATTTTGGAAATACTGAAATATTTATTAGTTATAATTTGATAAGAAATTATGAAGATACATCTGACACATTATATTATTTTATATTTTAAAAATGCAACCTTTTTTTAGACTCCAGTAACAATTAATGCAAAAAAATTACAAAAGGATACTGAAAAAATGAGTTATCCAGGTAGGGGAACCTGTATGCGAAGCAAAGTGGGTTTATTATTTAATTTATTTTAAAGTACAACATTGTATCCTTTTGCTTTTGAACATTTACATTTTTATAATTAAGCAATACATATTTCTTATAATATTTTCTTAATAGGTAAATTAGGAGAGGATTTAGGAAACATTTATATCGACTCTATGTGGCCTTACATAGTAAAAAATAAATTAAAAAAAAAGACTTTTACCACTAAGTTATCCAATCACCTTTGGTTGTTTATCTTATTAATCACTTCCATAAAACATATGTAAAAACAAGAATTAATTTTTTTTTTTGTGATAATACTAAGTATAACTATTACTTCCTCTGTTTTATAAAAATAATTTTGTTATTATATCAAACTATCAAATTAAGAATATATATGCAGTGGCGGATCTAGGGTTGAGAAAAAAATGGATAAAACTGAATAACTGATCACAACCAAAAATTTTAAACTGAATTATTTCGATTATTCAATTATTTTCATTAATTCGGTTATAAGTGTTTTAATATTCCGGTATTTGTCTATGAATATGGGTATTGAAATATTGTTATTCGGTTAACCAAATAATTAAAAAATAATTGAAGTACTGAAGAAATGAAAAATAATTCGAAATAGAGATGAAGGCATAGATTACGTAACGATTGAAATTTTTTTTAATTTAATTTAAATATTTATTGAATTAAATAAATATTTTAAATAATTTATTTATTAAGGAAAATAAATAATTGATAATTGTGGTGAATTAATTTAGTAATTAAATTGAATAATGATAATTTTGTTGAAGAATTTAATTTAGGGAAATAATTAAATTAAATCAAGTGTTTAATATTTAAGAGAATAATTAAACTAAATGAATTATTTAATTTAATGGAAATAAATAAATTAAATAAAGTTATGTTTCTAATTTATTAATTAAATTAGATATATAATTATTTATTAATTATATATCTAATGATAATAAGATTTTTAAACTAAAGTTATCTAGGTTAACTAAATTAGGGTGTGACAAGTAACTATATAATATAAATAATATAATAATAATTTGGTTTGGGAAATAGGTGTTTAGCCAAACAAGGCCTTGTGGCCTTTGGTTTTTCTCAACTGGCGTCTTTTGTTTTTGTTAACTGAAAGAGAACGTGGGAATTTAAGCCATATCAGTTTATTTTATTAGTTCGCGTCTTATTTTCTCCTAAGGCTAGATAACAGAAATACAGAGAAAAGCTAAGAGAGAAGGGAGAGAATTCTTGAGTTTTCCAAAGAAAATTCAGTGGTGATAACAAGGGTTTCAAGAAAATTGGAGGTATATTATCTAAACCTTAGTATTATGTAAATATATTTATATACATGTATGAGTTTACAACATAATTTATATGTGTTGTGAATTCGATTTTGTTGAATTGTTGCTAGACAATTGAATTGTCGTGATTATATGTGTTGGTTATGTTTGAGTTTGTATGTAAAGCAAGAATTCGTATGCAAATTACAGTTTAAAAAGGAAGAAAAGTATGATAGTGTATATTTTTCCATATGGCTTGTGAATAGTACCGATTCTAGTGGCCAATTCGTATGTTAAACTGTAAATTGAGTCTTGATTATGCTAGTCTATTAAGAAACGCACATAACGTAATTTGAACGAAGTAATTCGGACAAGAATCGAAGTCACAATGATGATTTTTGTGTAAGAAGTTCAAAAATGGAGTTTTATATGAAAACATAGAATTTTGAGAAATTAAACTAGTTTTAGTTGATGATAAATTATGTTAATTGGTTGTAAATGTTAGCAAACATGTTTGAAATAGTCTGTACCAATTGTAGATGTTAATTTCACTGTTTGATGGGTGAAATTAAATTTTGTTGGGCTAAAGTTTGCTCATCGCTCACTCTGCTTTACGCCTCTTTCACGTGCACCATGTTAGCAATTACCATTGCATGTAATAATGCTGAAATCTAAGAATCTGTTGGCCTTGAAATTGCTGTGATTCAAAGCTTAAGTTATGTACGCGCAGCCTACGCCCTACCCCTGAATCAGGCGGTCAAATGCTGTAATTGTAGATCATGTGTAACAGACTTGTATTGGTTTAGCATGCATGTTAATAATGTTAAGACACAATATAGACTACAATAACGGGATGTCATGCGTTGTAATACAAAGTATAAAAGATTTTTAAATAATTGTTAAATAAGTTATAAAATGAAACCAAATGTGGTGTTTTCAAAGTTAGAGGTGACCGATTAAGTTATGTCGGCTCGTAGTGAGATTTCAGATTCGTTAAGTGTGTTAACCTATATGGTTAGATGCTAAGTTAAGGTTAGGACCTAAATGATGGTTTAAATCCTTAAAGCTAATGTTCATACAGCTAATTGTTGTTGCGGTTTTAATGATGTATGTAGGATAATTGGAGATTATTTTACACTTGTGTAGCTTACAAATAAGGCAAGTTCTTTAACCCTACTCTTATAATAATTGTGCAAGTTTCTAAACCTTATCTTTGTCATTGAGCAAGACTATTGATTCTATTCTAATGAATGATTGAATAAGCTCATGTAACCTAATTCGTTACATCGAATGAGTTTTACATTTTCATTTCTTGTTATTAGTATTCAAAACATATATTGTTCTAACACATTGATTCAAAGGAGATTGTTTTAACTCCTTGAATATAATACATTGCATATATATCATGCTTATTCAGTTATATATTATTGATATCCGATCTTTGACTTTGATAGCCTTGTTCAGTTATACATTCTTGTATTAAACCTTTATTGATGGAAATTGAATAAGTGTTCTAAAATTCTAGAAACACTGATAAACTAGTTCCAAACTAAACTTTCTTTAGTGCAGAAATTCTAAATTCAAACTGAGACGAACAACCCTAACATAGGGGATTTTATAAGTGTAACGTTTAGATGTTTGTGCACAATACAAGGTACAAAGGGCTAATCCCCCTGAGTACGTTAAGAAGATTCTGTACAGTTTAATGACTGTTGAGGTTAAGGTAATAATACCTAAACACCGTGGACATAGTTCGTGGTCATAAAACCCTCAGATAATTAAAGTTCGAACTTGTTTTCTATTTTGATTCGTAGAACAAGTTCTTTATTATTCAGTATTCGTTGTTCACTCTCATGTTTTAATTATACTATCTTTATGTCAGTGAGCAATTGTTTGCTCACTCTTGCAATTAAATAATGCAGCTAAAGTTGAAAGAGGTGATGATCCATCTACTAGCAAGGGAAATGGCAAGATGTCTAATTGATGGAGAATTAGTTAAAGTTTATTTAAATTCTTGAAGTTTTAAGATTTGTTTTATTTTATAATGTATTCCGCAAACTGATGTAATAATTTTAAGGTAGATTACCTAGGATTTATTTTGAGATTATGATGTAACCCTTTTATGGGAGAGATTATTGTTTAAGTTATTTATTTAATGTTTATCCTTTATTATGGGTAGTTAGATGTAATTATTTTGATAGTGAGCACCAAATTCGATGGAAATGAAGTACCCTGATTTGGGGGTGTCACAGGTTGGTATCAAAGCCTTAGGTTATGAACCTTAGGTAGGGAAACCTTAGGAAGTAGCCTTTAAGAAGTCAGAAAACATAGAGGTGATTAACTCTTATCGGGTTTTAAGGAATGGATTAAGGCATCCATTGAAACTAAACAATAAAAGACATTATGTGCTATGTGTTAATAACTTATGTGATCGTGAGCATCGATAATGTTAAGTAAAACTTAAAATATTTTGTTGACAGGATGTCTAACGAAGGAGGGTCCAGTCCAGCTAGGGAGGTGATACCTCAGGTACTTAGAGATGACGAACCCCGGGATATTCATATAGTGCGGGAACAGTTGATCCAGGAGGATGAGCCTGTGACCGATCTCGAGGAGGATAGTCCTGAGGAGATAGAGGAGGATGATGAGGAGGAGGATCCTGAGGAGTTTCTACCAAACTCTGTATCGGCTGAGATGTATGACGCTCTGTATGATCGTAACATAGAGTTACAAGATAATGTTGAGGAGCTGAAGGAGATGGTTGAGATGCATCACATTGCGTTGGAACAGAAGGAGGTAGAGATTCAGGAACTTAACTCAAAACTTGGAAACACGGAATGTGATCTAGTTCATACCAAGGGTCAGCATAAAGACTTATTAGCAGTGAACGAGAAGATGAAGAATGACATGGAGAAGCTGAAGGATGATTTCAAAGAGGAAACAACTAAGCGTAAAAGAGCAGACGAAGCTTCTACGAAGGAGACTCAATGTGTAGACCGTGTTGAGGCTAAGGTCCAAGTGAAGAAAGCAAAGATGAAGGACATAGATTATGCTTTTAATTTTGCGATTGATAGGGCCCAGGATCGAGTCCATTATTACCCACCTCAGTTTGAAGACTCGTCGTGGTTTGTGATGGATCGTAGGACTGCGTATCGTACCATGGAGGAAGAGCGTCGAGAGGCCATACGACGTCTTAATATGCCTAGATAGAATAAGAGTGATAATAATATATGGTTAATTATGTGAGTAAATAAATTGTGAATCCCTTATTTTGAGATGAATAAAGGGATAGTATGAGTATGTAATCCTGAAATTGGTTTAGTTCAGAAAAGTGGATGTTTATAGCAGATATACTATCTTTAGTATGTTTAAAACTTTTTGAATGAATAAAATATTAGAGTTTATTTGAAATGTTATGTGTTAAATCTTCAATCTTGAAATGTTTAAGTTAAACTTTAAATACCCAAGAAGTTGAGTAATGAGCTAATAAGCATATATCTTAACAGAAAATGCCTCCTAGAAGAAGACAACCATGTCAACAAGCACCTCCTGAGGGGTCTACTAACAATAACAATGAGACCAACACTAATCCAATTCAAAGAGCTGGTAGCTTTGTTGTGGTGCACTTTACTGAATCAACTATGAAGCTCAAGTTACGACTTTTAAGGAGTTCAAAGCGGTCGGACCGCCAGAGTTTCAAGGGTCTATGAATCTAGTGGAAGCCCAAATCTGGATCATGGAAATGGAGAAGGTGTTTGACGTTGCTAGAGTTAACGAAGATCAGAAGACTGCATTCACGACGTTTATGCTTAAGTCCGAAGCTAGCTACTGGTGGAAAATAAATAAAGTTTGTGGAGGACAAGGAGTGGTAACGTGGGATAGATTTAAGGAGACGTTCTTTGAAATGTACTTTCCAGCGAGTTCTCGGAACCAGTTGGATGTGTAATTTCTTGAGCTTAAGCAAGGAGCTATGACGGTGCCAGAATATGCTCCGAAGTTTAACGAGTTGGAAAGGTTTGCCACTTATCAAGTCAATACAGATGAGCGTAAGGCGAGAAGGTTCGAAAAAGGATTGAAACCCTGGCTTTACAACAAGGTTTCAATGTTCCAGTTAAATACATTTACGGCTGCACTGGAAAAGGTAATCATCGCAAAAGGTGGAATCGACGTCTTGACCAAATACAACCTAGAACAGAAGAAGAGGAAGAATGATAGTGAAAATAAGGCTGGTGGAAGTAATGTTGGAAGTAACAATCAGAAGAGGAAATGGAATGAGAATTCGACTACGGGGGGGACAACAGGGAAGTCGTGAGAGAAGAAAAAGTTTGAAGCTTGTGCTACTTGTGGAAAGAACCATACTGGGGTATGTTTAAAGGGAAAGCAAGTGTGTTTCAACTGTGGTCTGGAGGGATACATAGCACCGAACTATTTTAGTCCGAAGAAAGGAGCATGTTTTACCTGCGGTTCAAAGGATCACATGGCTCGTGATTGTCCTAAAAAGCCAGCGGGAAGTGAAAGTGGTGGAAAAGGAAATAACAATGGTGGTGGTTCATATAGAGATTGCGAATAGGGAAGTGATTCCTGTTAGGTTCATATATAAGAATTATAAAGTGGTTATAAAGGGTCAAGAGATGAGGGTAGACTTGATACCAATTAGACTGGGGGAGTTTGATGTTATACTGAGAATGGATTGGTTATTCAATCACGGAGCAGTGATTGATTGCCAAAGAAAATGTGTTAACCTTATGACTTCGTCAAAGGTTGTGTTCTATGGCAGAAAATCACCTCGACAAGCAAGTTGTCTGACGGTGATGCAAGCCAAGAAGTTGTTAAGACAAAGATGTGTAGGATACTTAGCCTACATAGTTGATACACAAAAGAAAAGTGCAAAGTTAGAAGAGATACCGATCATAAGAGATTTTACAGACGTATTTCCAAATGATTTATCGGGTTTTCCACCAGATCGACAAATCGAGTTAGTGATTGATTTAGTACCAGGAATAGGCCCGATATCTAAGGCACCATACAGAATGGCCCCGGTAGAGATGAAAGAGTTGATGGTGCAACTGCAAGAATTGCTCGACAAGAAGTTTATCCAGCCGAGTGTATCGCCATGGGGAACGCCAGTGTTATTTGTTAAGAAGAAGGATGGATCGATGCGGCTCTGCATTGACTATCGAGAATTAAATAAGGTTACGATTAAAAATAAGTATCCGTTACCAAGAATCGACGACCTGTTTGATCAACTGAAGGGTGCAAGGTATTTTTCGAAGATAGACTTGAGGAGTGGTTATCATCAATTGAAGGTGAGACCAGAAGACGTACCGAAGACGGCATTCAGAACTCGGTATGGTCATTACGAGTTTCTGGTTATATCATTTGGTTTAACCAACGCACCTGCAACGTTCATGGACTTGATGAACAGGGTGTTTAAACCATTGCTAGATAAATTTGTGGTGGTGTTTATTGATGATATCCTCGTGTATTCTAAAACCAAGGAAGAACATGTTGAACACTTAAGAGTGACGTTGGAGACATTGAGAAAGGAGAAGTTGTACGCAAAATTTTCAAAATGTGAGTTTTGGATGGAACGTGTACAGTTTCTTGGGCATGTTATTGATAAAGACGGAATTTCGGTAGATCCATCAAAAGTTGAAGCTGTAGTAAACTGGGATCAGCCGAAGACACCGTCAGAGATAAGGAGTTTCTTAGGATTGGCAGGTTACTATAGGCATTTTATTCAGGACTTTTCCAAGAACACGACCCCGTTGACGAATTTAACCAGGAAGGCAATTAAGTTTGTTTGGACGGAGAGGTGTGAGGAAAGTTTTCACGAATTGAAGAAGAGGTTAAGTACAACACCTGTGTTGTCATTGCCTGATGATACAAGAAATTTTGTAGTGTATAGTGAAGCATCACATAAAGGAATAGGTTGTGTGCTTATGCAGAACGACAGAGTTATTGCGTATGCATCACGTCAATTAAAAGATTACGAAAAGGGGTATCCGACTCATGACTTAGAGTTGGCTGCAGTAGTGTTTTCCCTGAAGATTTGGAGACATTATCTTTACGGAGAGAGGTGTGAGATATATACTGACCATAAAAGTCTAAAGTTTATCTTTACACAAAAAGATTTGAACATACGACAAAGAAGATGGTTGGAACTAATCAAAGATTATGATTGCGAGATTTTCTATCATCCTAGAAAGGCGAATGTTGTTATTGATGCTTTAAGCAGGAAGGGACGAGAGAAGTTAATGTTGTTGACTGCTCAAGAGAAGCTAGTGTCGGAAATGGCTAAGATGGAGTTGGAAATTAAATATCCAACATAATCCGATGAAAAGTTGTTCCAGATAGGAAATAATTCAACATTGGTAGATAAAGTGAAGAATGCACAACTTCAAGATGAGGAATGTGAAAAGATAAAATAGAAGATATCTGAAGGTGAGGAAAACAAATTCAAAATCGATTCGGAAGGGTTACTGTGATTCGAAGGGAGAATTTGGGTTTCGCCAGTACCAGAAATTAAAGAGGGAATTTTGAGTGAAGCTCACAACTCACGATATTCGATTCACCCTGGAAGTACGAAAATGTACCAGGATCTTAGACATCATTTTTGGTGGCTTAATATGAAGAAGGATGTGGCTGAGTGTGTGGCGAAATGCTTAATGTGTCAGAAGGTTAAAGCTGAACATCAAAGGCCAAGCGGATTGTTACAACCGTTGGAGATACCAGAATGGAAATGGGAGCATATCACAATGGATTTCGTTGTAGGTCTTCCAACGACTCAACAAGGTTACGATGCTATTTGGGTGATTGTCAATCGATTGACAAAGTTGGCTCACTTTTTACCAATCAAGATCAGATTTACCCTAGATCGGTTAGCAAAATTTTACGTTAAGGAAATCATTTCAAGACACGGTGTACCTGTGTCCATTGTATCAGACAGAGATCCACGTTTCACATCAAATTTCTGGAAATGATTGCAAGAATGTTTGGGAACACAACTGAGAATGAGCACAGCGTACCATCCTCAAACCGACGGACAAAGCGAGAGAACTATCCAAACACTAGAAGATATGCTCAGAGCATGTATTATGGATTTCAAGGGAAATTGGGATGATCATTTATCGTTGGTTGAATTTTCATATAATAATAGTTATCACGCGAGTATTGGCATGCCGCCTTACGAAGCATTATACGACAGAAAATGCAGAACTCCGTTGTGCTGGGATGAGGTAGGAGAACGTCAGCTATTGGGTCCAGAGTTGGTGCAACAAACCGTCAAAATCATCAAGGTGATTCGAGCAAGATTGATAGCTGCACAAGATAGACAGAAGAAATATGCCGATCAGTATCGACAAAATCAGGAATTCGATGTTGGTAGTTATGTTTTCTTAAAAGTATCTCCCTGGAAGGGAAAAATTCGATTTGGCAAGAAAAGGAAATTGAGCCCTAGATTTATAGGACCTTTTGAAGTGCTTCGCTGAGTTGGTGAAGTAGCGTATGAGGTAGCTTTACCTCCAGAATTGGTGCATATCCGTAATATTTTTCATATCTTGGTATTGAGACTGTATAAACCTGATTATAAACATGTTATAGAATATGAGCCATTGCAGTTTAAAAGCAACTTAACATATGAAGAAGTCTCTGTTCAAATTGTTGACAGAAAAGAGCAAGTACTGAGGAATAAGGTGATACCTTCTATTAAGGTAATCTGGAAGAACCACAATGCTGAGGAAGCTACGTGGGAACTTGAAGATGTTATGATGAAGAATTATCCTCACTTGTTTGTTTGATTTTGTATAGCGATTCTGGGGACATAATCTTGTTAAGGAGGGACGAAAGTAATGAATGAATTTTTCGAGTTATGATTCTAGGGACAGAATCCTTTTAAGGAGGGAAGGATGTAACGATCGAGAAATTTGTAATTTAATTTAAATATTTATTGAATTAAATAAATATTTTAAATAATTTATTTATTAAGGAAAATAAATAATTGATAATTGTGGTGAATTAATTTAGTAATTAAATTGAATAATGATAATTTTATTAAATGATTTAATTTAAGGAAATAATTAAATTAAATCAATTGTTTAATATTTAAGAGAATAATTAAACTAAATGAATTATTTAATTTAATGGAAATAAATAAATTAAATAAAGTGATGTTTCTAATTTATTAATTAAATTAGATATATAATTATTTATTAATTATATATCTAATGATAATAAGATTGTTAAACTAAAGTTATCTAGGTTAACTAAATTATGGTGCGACAAGTAACTATGTAATATAAATAATATAATAATAATTTGGTTTGAGAAATAGGTGTTTAGCCAAATAAGGCCTTGTGGCATTTGGTTTTTCTCAACTGACGTCTTTTGTTTTTGTTAATTGAAAGAGAACGTGGGAATTTAAGCCATATCAGTTTATTTTAATAGTTCGCATCTTATTTTCTCCTAAGGCTAGATAATAGAAATACAGAGAAAAGCTAAGGGAGAAGGGAGAGAATTCTTGAGTTTTTCAAAGAAAATTCAGTGGTGATAACAAGGGTTTCAAGAAAATTGGAGGTATATTATCTAAACCTTAGTATTATGTATATATATTTATATACATGTATACGGCATAATTTATATGTTTACAAACAAGGCAAGTTCTTTAACCCTACTCTTATAATAATTGTGAAAGTTTCTAAACCTTATCTTTGTCATTGAGCAAGACTATTGATACTATTCTGATGAATGATTGAATAAGGTCATGTAACCTAATTCGTTACATCGAATGAGTTTCACATTTTCATTTCTTGTTATTAGTATTCAAAACATATATTGTTCTAACACATTGATTCAAAGGAGATTGTTTTAACTCCTTGAATATAATACTTTACATATATATCATGCTTATTCAGTTATATATTGTTGATATCCGATCTTTGACTTTGATAGCCTTGTTCAGTTATACATTCTTGTATTAAACCTTTATTGATGGAAATTGAATAAGTGTTCTAAAATTCTAGAAACATTGATAAGCTAGTTCCAAACTAAACTTTCTTTAGTGCGAAAATTCTAAATTCAAACTGAGACGAACAACCCTAACATAGGGAATTTTGTACGTGTAACGTTTAGATGTTTGTGCACAATACATGGTACAAAGGCCTGATCCCCCTGAGTACGTTAAGAAGAGTCATGCAGATCTAATAATGACCGTTGAGGTTAAGGTAATAATACCTAAACACCGTGGACATAGTTAAGTGGTCATAAGACCCTCGAGATAATTAAAGTTCGAACTTGTTTTCTATTTTGATTCGTAGAACAAGTTCTTTATTATTCAGTATTCGTTGTTCACTCTCATGTTTTAATTATACTATCTTTATGTCAGTGAGCAATTGTTTGCTCACTCTTGCAATTAAACAATGCAGCTAAAGTTGAAAGAGGTGATGATCCATCTACTAGCAAGGGAAAGGGCAAGATGTCTAAGTGATGGAGAATTAGTTAAAGTTTATTTAAATGCTTGAAGTTTTAAGATTTGTTTTATTTTATAATGTATTTCGCAAATTGATGTAATAATTTTAAGGTAGATTACCTGGGATTTATTTTGAGATTATGATGTAACCCTTTTATGGGAGAGATTATTGTTTAAGTTATTTATTTAATGTTTATCCTTTATTATGGGTAGTTAGATATAATTATTTTGATAGTGAGCACCAAATTCGGTGAAAATGAAGTACCCGGATTTGGGGGTGTCACAGATTATATTTGTCTGCTTCTGACTTGGTCCTTCTGTGTTTCTTAATTTCAGTAATTTATAGGTGTAAGGAGGAAGGAGGAAGGAAGAGACACGGTGTAATTAAGGAGAATATGTGAGCTCATGTCATGTCCACGCCGTGTAGTCCAAAACCAAAAAAAAAAGAAGGTCCCCATGTTCATGATCCTTTCAACATAGTACCATGTACTTGTATATCTTTTTAATGAAAGTGTGTGCTCTAAATCCAAAATAAAAATTGAATTAAAGAAAAATTGGAAGTTAAGTCCACACATTCTTTTTAATGAAAGATAAAAAATAGATGTAAAAAAGTTACACCATTTTGGTTAAAAGTTTTTGACGGAGGCAAAAAATGAGTTACTTATTCAAATTTTTTTAATTTTTTTTTGGCTAAATGACTATTCAATTTTTGCTTCCCTCCCTTGTGTAAATATATGCTTGATTACTGTTGAAATAAGACATAAAAAATAAAAATATATAAATAAATCACAACTTGGCCTTTTTAAAATTAAGATATGAATTCCATAAATGGGTTTAGAATAATTTCAAAATATTTTAAAAAATATACTACAATTATTTGTTACTGTTTAAAATCTACATGAGTCAATTAGTTTTTTAATTTAAAATTCTGAATTAGTATTATTAAAATAAAGTCTTTCGTAAAATTAGATGTTACTGTCACTTCCTCACCCTCAATTCTATTCCTATTTAAATTATAGACAATCATAATTTTGAATAAAGAGAATATCTATTAATATTTACATAAGTACATCATTATTTGTACATCTTATGCCTCTTATATGAGACTTTTAGATAAGGGAAATTTTTCAAAAATAAATTTCTTTAGCCTTTGCAAAAAAGAACATCATTATATACATAACTCAAAACTATCAATGGTATATTTGTCAATTTTCATATATATATATATATATAGGAAATATACGGTTGAAATATATCTTTAAATATATTGGAAAAAAAATTACAAACGCTCATGGTCAACATACAAAATCAAAACAGTAAAGTTGTAAGACCCAAACTTTTATGAATAGAGATGAATTTTCTATAAATATCATTTTTAAATATTATGGAATGAATTTGATATAATGTTATAGTTGTGGGTAATATTTATAAATTTTGCAAAGTACGCAAGTGGTTATATTATATTCGATTGGTCGGGGAATATTCGTTTTAACAGGGAATATTCGTACGACGACACAATCATTGGTGGACCCCACAGCAGAATTATTGTCGGGATGAGAAAACGACAAAAATAACTTTTTATATAAATAATGGCGAAAGTTTTACCGTTAACTGTTGAAATACCCGGTGTTAAAAGTAAAATAATATGCGTGGTTTCATAGTAGCACACGATATTGATTATTGATGCTTACGTGAGAAGTCACTCAGTTTTGTTCAATTATTGCTACAGTAATTGTTGCATAGTATCTCACGTTATTTGATTCAATTATTGTCGATATTTTATATATTATTAAATCAATAATTGAGATAACAAGTTATTCATACTATTATTTGCATAATTAACAATGTCTAGAAAGTTCTGTCGAGGAGAGGTTTGGTCACCTAATTGCGCGCCAATAGGGAAAAATCCTTATTGGAAAGCCCCTTCTTTTCTGGGAACGATCTGGTTGTTAATATTGCGAGTTATAATAATATGAATAAACGTTGTTAAAAATATTGGGGGGATTTTTATGAAGTATTTGTTGGACCCCCATTTACCCATTTTTCAAAATAATCAGTAAAAAATTTTTTAGTATTTTTTTATAATAAAGGTGGGGCCCACATGTGACTTTGGAAATTTGAATTGGGGGGAGTTCACGGGAGATTTAACACACATATATATATATATATATATATATATAATGAGTTTTGTTTTTTTATGAAAAATAGTATAGTTTATTATGCATAATGTTTGCATAGTAAAATCAAAATTTTTTTAAAAAAAATTCGGCAGACGCCCGTGATTTTCTTTTTGAAATGACTGTGCAGTACGTTTCTAAATAGTATCCTTCCATTCTCCTATAAATAGGATGCTTTGTTAGAATTGAAAATCACACCAAAATCAGAGAATTCTTCTTCTATAATATTGAGCGTATTTCTTTCGAGTTTTAGAAAGCTTTGAGCGTAGAAAATAGTGAAAGTTTTCTTCAAGAATATCGTCGCTATACCAGTTGGAATACTCTTCTTTTCAAGGTAACGGAATGTTATTTTTGTTCAATATTCATATGAAATAATATTTTCTTCCATACTCTGTAGTATGTAAGTAATATTATTTCGTTTCAGATTCCAAATTCTATACTCATTTTGTTAAAGTTTTGGCTTCTATACTTCATGAAATTAGTAGAGTATCTTTACTATTTGCGCTTCATCCAGTATTTTTTCATGAAAATATTATTCAGAGCATTCTTGATAAGTTTTAAATTTTTTATGTCGGGGTACTATTCACGGGGTTACTATTCCTGAAGTTACTATTCACCCGGGGTACTATTCATGACAAAAATTGATTTCTTTTCGGTCCAAATCATTTTTGATATAATATTATTCTTGAATTTTACTCCACAAAGCAATATCATGTTGACAATTTGGACATTATTGAATTCTGGATAAATTAATTTATAAATCTTTAAAATTTATCCTTTACTTTCATTTAATTGAATTCTTATATCATTGTCATCATCCTCATGCTTATATTGTTATGAAAGTCATCTTTGGCCCGTAGTGCATAGATGGACTTGGTATGATTATAGCCAGGGATTATTCGGTATAATTATGACCGTAATGTTACAAATGATGTGGTAAAAGTCCTCATTGGCCCGTAGTGCATTGATGGACAGTTTTGGCATGATCATGACCATTGGTGAATACACGAATCTCCTTGGCCCATAGTACATGGATAATTTATGGTTGTGATACTTTAGAATATCTTTGGCCATAGTGCAAGGGTTATTCGATGATGTGGATACTGCTTTGTGGTGTAAAATTCAAGAATAATATTGTATCAAAAATGATTTGGACCGAAAAGAAATCAATTTTTGTCATAAATAGTACCCCGAGTGAATAGTAACTAAGTGAATAGTACTTCGGGAGTAGTACCCCATGAATAGTGCTCCGACATGAAAAAGTTAAAACTTATCAAGAATGCTCAGAATAATATTTTCATAAAAAGATACTGGATGAAACGCAAATATCAAGGATATTCTACTAATTTCATAGAGTATAGAAGCCAAAACTTTAACAAAAATGACTATAGAATTCGGAATCTGAAACAAAATAATATTACTTACATACTACAGAGTATGGAAGAAATATTATTTCTTACGAATACTAAACAAAAATAATATCCCTTACCTTAAAAAGGAGAGTATTCGAACTGGTATAGCGGGGATATTCTTGAAGAAAAATTTCACTATTTTCTACGCTCAAAGCTTCTTAAAACTCTAAAGAAATACGCTCAATATTATAAAAGAAGAATTCCCTGATTCTGGTTTGATTTTCAATTATAAACTAAGCATCCTATTTATAGGAGAATAAAAAGATACTATTTGAATTTAGAAATCACGAATTTGCACAAAGAAGTTTAAACAAAAATCACTTGCAGGCGTTAATGATTGAAAATTAAAAAATTTTGATTTTACTATGCCAAGACTATGCATAATAAAATATAATATATTCTATTTTTCATAAAAGAACAAAACTTATATATATATATATATATATATATATATATATATATATATATATATATATATATATATATAACCTTTACCTTACTAGCAAGGCAAATCACCCACACCCACCTTTTTTCTTACACACATATATTCCACACACACTCACACACATGTTTATATAATATATATAATATACACACATACCCCAATTATATATATATTCATAAATTACACACTTTATACTCCTCCTTTCCATTCCACCTGTGAATCCATTCCTTTTTCTTCCTCCCATTTCATTTTTCTTCCCACATGTGGGCCCCGCCCCACATGTCACTTTCACACACATCACACTCACACACAAATATTATATATATATATTGAATAATTTTCTATCGACTATTTTGAAAAATGGATAAATGAGGGTCCAAATAATAAGCAAAATTTACAATAAATACTTCATAAAAATCTCCGCAAAATTTTAAACAACATTTATTCATCATTATTATAACCCGCAATATTAATAACCAGATCGTTCCCAGGAAATATGGGGCTTTCGGATAAGGATTTCTCCCTATTGGCGCGAAATTAGGTGACCAAACCCATTTCCTCGACAGAACTGATAAGTAAGTTTTATACCTACTTATTTGATATCTGTTACTTGAATTAGTTGCTCAAACTCATATTGCTTAGTTACTTTTCATGCATTTTATGTTCATTTTGTAGATTATATGCTTGGAAGCTGTGTGAGCGACTATTGGCATGAAGAAGCAAGGAAAAGCAATTTAGACATCTTTTGGACTAAAATACGCAAACAAATACAAGAAGGGCAGATTGAAGGACTTTTAACACCACGTTGGATACATGTTCTTGGCTTGGAACTTTGATTTTATTGTAGATCTATTTCTTAGCTTTCCCGAACATCTTGAATCGTCCCAATTGGAGTTCAGATGCGAGAGTTATGGCCTTTTTATCAACAAAGATCAAAGCTAAGAGTTGTCATGCTTGCCATTTACATAACATCTACTTCAAGCCCAATTTACACCTTGATCCAATCCGACTCTGTCAATTCTCAAAGAATGAAAGTTGTAGATCTCGTCGATATCTTCTATTTGATAGGTGGCAGGCCCCGTAACTCCTCCCGGATCAAAGGTTATGGCCATTTTCCCAGAGGACACCTGCAAGCGAAAAAAAGGACCCCGGTAGGGGCCCAAAGTGAGGTACAAGCCGCAAAAATAGTAAAGATAACCACCCGGGGTGGGGTGCGGGCGAAACAAGTTTTGACGCGTTTTGGGTCGAATTTTGATACCTTTTTGACTCCAAGTTGGATTGGATTTACTCCTAAGCTAAAAATTAGACTTGTAACCTATAAATACATGATGAGAGGCATAAAAGAAATGATATATATTAGATTAGAAGGAGGATTCCATTAGATTAGATTAAATTAGAATAGGAAAACACTAGTTCTTATGAGATTTGGAGATTAAAGCACTTAGAAGCCATTGGAGATCCAGATCAAGAGTGAGACGGAAGACAAATTTACTGACAACAAATTCAATTCTTTTCCTTAATCATATTCTTATCTTTAATATGTATTCAAGTGTGGATTCTTAGTTTTAATTCAATGAACTAATTCTTTGTTTGAGATTACAATGGATCTTATTGTGTAGTTTATTTTAATATTATTCGTTATCAATTATTATGTTCTATTGTGAGGATTGTCTATTGTGATTTTGACTTAATTGCTTAATTTGCCTAGCTAATAAATACCGTGATAATCTATATGAACTCGAGAGATGAAGTATTGATTTAGATATGATCATGATAGAATGTGTTTCTGATTTCTGCATAGATGGAATTCATGATTCGTGTTTAGGATAAAGATATGCCTTTACACCATATGTAATCTTATAGAGAACTTGTGCTTTAAATCTTTTTTAATTGTAATTTACATAGAGATATAGTGAATTAGTTAATTAGGGTGTCTTGCTTAATTCTATCATCTGTGGATTTAAGTGAGTATGAGTATTATGCATCGAGATGTTGTTTTATCTGCTTTAGTGTTCTTGATTAACAATTCAGGATAGAGAATAATTGATGAGAAGTGTGTTGACTTAAATGAAGCAATAAGTGAAGTTGCGATTTTAAATCTCCATGATCATAATTTAACTAGTGGAACTTAATAGTAGTTTAATTATATAATTTGAAATTCATTCGTTTAAATAAGATTGTGTTGGTTATGGGTTAGTAATTGGTTATTTTTATTAAATAATTCCTCGTGGGAACTATACTCCACTTTCAGTATATTACTTGTTGACCACGTATACTTGCGTGTTGTGCGTAATTAGATTTTACCCATCAAGTTTTTGGCGCCGTTGCCGGGGAATTAATTTAATAATTATTTACCAATATTAATTTCAATCAAATTAGTCTTAATTTAAATATTTTTATTTTTATTTTTAATTCTCTTCCTATATTTCTCTTTTCAGGTACCATGGATGACTTTGCGTATCAATGGCCATATACGAACATGAGTCAACCAAGGGAAACATGGATTGATGGACTTAATACATTTCCTATAGAGTCGGTAGAAATTGAGGCAAATTAAAAGACGTTGGAGGTTATCGCAGCCCAAAGGAGTCGAAGGATGGCAGTTACGTGTGACTATTGTGTTGACAACCATCAAAGTCCTCAATGCACCGTCTGTTTTGAACCGGTACAATATAATGGTGATTACCTCAACAACTATGTTGATCCTAACTATCACCAAGATTGGGGGTATCACCCGATGTTTTCATGGAGCTACAATTATGATGACCAACATTACGCTCTAAATCCATCATACAAACAAGAATTTTCATGTCCACCTCCAGTGCCACAAGAAGAGGATAATTTAAGGCTGGAGGAAGAGTTGTTCGAGATCAGAGCGACAAATGAGGAGTAGCGGATTAATCAAGAGAGGTCAAATCGAAATCTAAGGACGAAAATTCAATATCTTGAGAAGCAGATGAAGAAAATGACCAGAGCCTTAAACAACCACCCTCCAAACACTAGGCTTTATGACATGGATGATGAAACTGACGGAGAACCCGAACCAAATTTGCGACTGGATGAGCTACAAGATATCGAAAGTGTGGAGACAATTGGGTATAATGAAATAGAGGTCGACAAAGATCTAAATGGGTCTCCACCAAAGATCAAAGAGTCACTTATATTTGCAAAATCATGCCCACTTAGTAGTCATGTCTTCGGCGAAGCTCTTGATGACATAAGAGCGAGTACAATTTTGAATCCATGGTGGGACAAGATAAAGAAGATAGACGAAGAGCTCATTGTGTGTGATAAACTTCCATGCCCCAAAGTGATCACATACACAATGGAAAAAACACCTAGTTGTGGGACGTTCTTGATTGAGATCACACCAAATCAGAGCATGCTAGGTGACTTTGAAAGGACAATTTGTTACTGATGGATGGAGGGTTCCTTAACTTCTGAAGAGGAATTGGATAGCGTTAACCAGACAAAGTCCGGCTGAAGGACTATAAATCAAGCGCTTATTGGGAGACAACCCAAGTTTAATTATTATTTTTAGTTTTTTTTAGGTTTCATATTATTTGATAGATTTTTTTTCATTTTTTTAGGATTTAATAAGCTTGATTCTTTTGTGTTCACATGTTAGTTAAGTTCAACTCAAGTGTGGTTCCCGACTCATTCCAATGTGCCTAACCTATTCTTCAGACTTCGCAGACAAGGAAATAAATTGCTATATGTCAGGGAGGTCCTCTCTTTTATTTTTTTTTCCTATCTTTGCCATTGAGGACAATGTCTGTTTTAAGTTTGGGGGTATTTATCATGTTTAGTATTTACTTGGGCAATGTTTTGATGGATTAGATTTTGGCCAATGATAACTGAGTGGTTGATATTGTTAACTCTAGGAGAATTGATGAGCATGCTTAGTCTATATTTTAACTCATTAGTTTGTTTTCACATTACTTGCAAAATTTTTGAAATTTTTTACTCATATCCATTTGTTTAGCCAGTTGGGATTGAATTTTTTTGGCCAAATACTTATGAAAGATACCATTTCAACTTGAGAAATCTTATTTGAACATCATTCGAAGTTAAAATTAGGCACTCACATAAGTTTGGGGGAAATCTTGGGCTATTTATGAAAAAAAAAAAAAAATTATTGGAACCTTCCCGAGTTGAATAATTGAAGTATGTGGTGGGTCGAGATAGAGTGTAAAACGCACTCCCCATAAACACAGACACGAGATGGAGCGTAAAACGCACTCATTCAATGAAAAGTGGAAAGTGAGATGGAGCGTAAAACGCACTCACTAAATAGAGAAAATAAAATATGTATGTTTGAAATACTTGGGAAGGGTTCATATGTGCTTAAATGTTTAAATATCTGGTTGATCCTCAAGAAAAATTTGTGCTATGTCTATATTAGCAGTGATTGATGTGATAAGAAGTTTTGAAAGTCATTTTTGAAAATCATTTATGAGTATTGGTTGATCTAATATAAATCATGACTGGTTTGAACATATGGATGCACACACGCACTTAAAGGATCAAGAATAGATGTGAAGCTAATAAAAGTTGTTGAAATTTTAGACATGACATTGTTTTGAAATTTTCTGCGAGTTATTATTTGAGGTAACCTTTGAGACCATTGTTCAAATTCATATTGATTCATTGTTTAAGTGGATCATTGATAAATAATTAATCTATCTAATTTGTGTTTTTGCTTGAGGACAATCAAATGTTTAAGTTTGGGGGTATTTGATAAGTAGATTTTATACCTACTTATCCGGAATCTGTTACTTGAATTAGTTACTCAAACTCATGTTTCTTAGTTACTTTTTATGCATTTTGTGTTAATTTTATAGATTATATGATTAGAAGCTGTGTGAGCGACTATTGGTATGAAAATGCAAGAAAAAGGCGACTATTGGCATGAAGAAGCAAGGGAAAGCAATTCAGACATCTTTTGGACTAAAATACGCAAGCAAATGCAAGAAAGGAAGATTGAAGGACTTTTAACACCAATTTGGATGCATGTTCTTGGCTTGGAACTTGGATTTTATTATAGATCTACTTCTTAGCTTTCCGTAACATCTTGAATCGTCCCAATCGGAGTTCGGATGCGAGAGTAATGGCCTTTTTATCAGCAAAGATCAAAGCTAAGAGTTGTCATTCTTGCCATTTATATAGCATCTACTTCAAGCCTGATTTCCACTATGATCCAGTCTGAATCTGTCACTTCTCAAAGAATAAACGTTGTAGCTCTCGTCGATATCTTCGATTTGATAGGTGACAGGCCCCGTAACTCATCCTGGATCAAAGGTTATGGCCATTTTACAAGAGGACACTGCAGTAGAAAAAGGACCCCCGCCGGGGTGGGGGTACAAGCTGAAAAACAGTAGCATAGCCAGCGGGGGCGGGCATTTTGTGAAGAAAACCCCCGTCGGGGCGAGGGTACGGGCCAGAACAAGTTTTTGACGCGTTTTGGGTCGAATTTTGATATCTTTTTGACTCCAAATTGGATTGGGTTTGCTCCTAAGCTAAAAATTAGACTTGTAACCTATTAATACATGATGAGAGGCATAAAAGAGATGATATATAGTAGATTAGAAGGAGGTTTCCATTATATTAGATTAGAGTAGAATAGGAAAACACTAGTTCTTATGAGATTTGGAGATTGAAGCACTTAGAAGCCATTGGAGATCCAGATCAAGAGCGAGATGGATGACTAAATTACTGACAATAGATTCAATTCTTTTCCTTAATCTTATTCTTATCTTTAATGTGTATTCAAGTGTGGATTCTTAGTTTTAATTCAATGAACTAATTCTTTGTTTGAGATTACAATGGATCTTATTGTGTAGTTTATTTTAATATTATTCACTATTAATTATTATGTTCTATCGTGAGGATTGTCTATTGTGATTTGGACTTAATTGCTTAATTACCTAGCTATAAATTACCGTAATAATCTATATGAACTCGAGAGATGAAGTATAGATTTTGATCTGATCATGATAGCATGTGTTTGTGATTTCTGCATAGATGGAATTCATGATTCGTGTTTAGGATAGAGATATGCCTTTACACCATATGTAATCTTATAGAGAACTTGTGCTTTAAATCCTTTATAATTTTAATTCACATAGAGATATAGTGAAGTAATTAATTAGGGTGTCTTGCTTAAGTCTATCATCTGTGGATTTAAGTGAGTATGGTTATTATGCATCGAGATGTAGTTTTATCTGCTTTAGTGTTCTTGATTAACAATTCAGGATAGAGAATAATTGATGAGAAGTGTGTTGACTTAAATGAAGCAATAAGTGAAGTTGTGATTTTAAATCTCCGTGATCTTAATTTAACTAGTGGAACTTAATAGTAGTTTAATTATATAATTTGAAATTCATTCGTTTAAATAAGATTGAGTTGGTTATGGGTTAGTACTTGGTGATTTTTATTAAATAATTCCTCGTGAGAACGATACTCTACTTTCACTGTATTACTTGTTGACCACATATACTTGCGTGTTGTGCGTAATTAGATTTTACCCAAAAAGAACTTTCTAGACAATTTTAATTATGCTAATAATAATGAGAATAACTTGTCATCTCAATTATTGATTTAATAATATATAAATATTGACAATAATTGAATCAAATAACGTGAGATACTATGAAGCAATTACTGTAGCAATAATTGAATAAAACTGAGTGACTTTTCACGTAAGCATCAATAATCAATACCGTGTGCTACTATGCAATCACGCGTATTACTGTACTTTTACCACCAGGTATGTAGAGCCCCAAAATTCGGGTAATTGAAATCCGAACTCGGTGCTTCACGATACCATTTCTATGAGCGAAATAATACTAATAATAATAAAAATAATATAAAGATCAACTTAATTTACATATTCATTAGAGTCTGAATCCCAAGTACGTAACCTTTAAACATTTATTACAACCCATGATAGATAATATATATCATATTTGTCTTAATAAAGTTAACTATTACATAACATAGCCTTTTGTTCATTCAACAACCTTTCCCTTTCCCTTATTCTTACCAGAGCTCTCTGGTTGTTCACCCTTAGCTGAAAACATTTAAATTAAGCAAGGATGAGCATTTGAGAGCCCAACAAGTAATAAAAATTATATATATAAACTGAAAGAATTTAAATGTTTTCTTTATACTACCCTTCTACAACGATTCAATAGTTGTGACGTAATCTGTACCAATGATAATAATATATCAATTCTATACCAAATTTTTGAAACTACGTACTGACTATAAATAGGGTTAATGTTACATACTATGAACATTGTTTTCATTTTCGAAAAGATTAAACAGAAATTCATCTGCAAATCGTCATAACTTACGGGCACGTGGGGTGATCAGCCCATTATGCCCTGCATTGATCAACACTACGTGCAAGAACGAGGGTATCGTTCACTCTGTCAGCCTTAAGCGCATAAAAGTTTTCCCGTGTAGGGATGTTCATACTTGTCTGGGTTCCAAATCAAAGGTTTTATCTTGTTCAACAATAATCTATAATTCAACATATATATATATATATATATATATACGGTAATTGACAAAGGTGTATCAACATGTGATTAAATATAATGATTATCCAAGTGGGGACACTTGTATAACCATATATAGAAATTAATTAACATAATATATATATATATATATATATATATATATATATATCTAAATTACCATATACTAACATGTTGATAATCAATGAGCGTATATAATATAAGGTTAATAATCTATACAGTAATAATATAATTCATAAATATTTTTACTCATGTCCATTGCATAAAGAAAATGCAAAGGTAAGATACTTGGTACGATCTTGCGCTTACGCTTCCAACTTAGTTTTATCGTTTATATCACGACTATCATTAATCGGATCATTCGTTCGATTAGAATAATATACTATAACACGTAGTAATCGCATTTAGCAAGATCGAGACATAACCTAATCACATTATTACCCATGTTTAACAACCATTGAATCACAAATAATCACATATCTAATTAAATTATCTAAGTCCAGATCAATTTCTGAAACATGTCGGTGTACCGACAGCTTTATCGGGTAATTATCAAGTCTAAGACTCTATTTTGTAACTCAATGTCTGTAAGTATCAGTCATAATATTTTTAAATGACTTAATATAATTTTAAAACATTTATTATAATTTATCATGAATTTTCAAACACCGGAATCATTATTAAATGATTTAAATATTGAATAATTCTATTATCATTAATATTTAATTAATATTAAACTATTAATGAAATCATTTCTAAATGATTTATAATAACTTGAAATACTTTTAAAGTATTAATATTATCCTTAAATGATTTTTAAAATATTTAAAATTATTTTTAAATAATTATCATTAATATTTAAATATTAATGTACTATTTATCAAAATATTAAAAGTCATTAATTATAACTTAAAATATTTTTAATTCATTTATATCCTTTTTAAATTATTTTTAAATTAATAAAACCATTTTAAACTATTTATTATTAAATAAATTTAATATCATTACTAATAAATTAATAATAATTATTATTAAATTATTAATAAAATTATTCTTTAAATATTAAAAGTAATATTTTATAACTTAAAATATCTTTAAACACTTTATTCTCATTTTAAATGATTATTATAATATTAAAATTATTTAATATAATTATTAAATAACTTTAATATCATTAATAATAATTAATTAATGAAATTTACCTTTAAATATTGAAAGTTATATTTTATAAATTAAAATATTTTTAAATACCTTATTATTATTTAAAATGATTTTAATATAATAAAATCATTTTAATTAATTTATTTAATTCATTTAGTAAATAACTTAATTATCATTAATATTAATTTATGAATGAAATTTATCACAAAATATTAAAAGTCATTAAAAATAACTTAAAATATTTTCTTATATCATAATATAATTTTAAATGATTTTTCAAATATTAAAATCATTTTTAACTAATTTATTTAATAATATAATTAAATACTTTTAATATTTCAAAAATATTAAATATTTATGAAATATACTCAAAATAAATAAAAACAATTTTTCGGAATTTAAAATAATTTTTAATAATTTATTTGGTATTTTTAATAATTAAAAACTATTTTTTTTCTATTTATTTAATTAAATTAATTAATTTCTGGAAAATAATATAATTAAAATGAATTGTTTGTCGCTAAAGACCACCTATAGTGACAGAACTGTCGGTATAGATGTTCTTCATGTTCTTCATGCAACCCAGATCTTCATACAGTTACCGAGTGGCCTCATTTGACCAAGATTTCTGATCGGTTCATGGTGTTTCTAGACATGTTATTGATCCGATCCAGGGGTACATAGCATACACAATCATTACAAGTAGATCTCGATCATAATTTGATCGAACTGATCTTTAACTATTCACATAAAGCTTGTCTTTTTGATTAAATGAAAATTTAAATTCTAAAAGAACTCAAATTCCTCCTTCAAAATTTCTTAATATAATATTTTACTATATATAGGAAAATCATGTATAATAAAATAAAAGTGGTATGAATAATACCTGGAGTTCTATTGCCAGCTGCCATCGTATCCTTGACCGTCATGTTGTAGACCTTTGCTGTTGATTTTGTTGGCTTGCTTGATGACGTATGTCCCGTGATTGCTAAAGTCCCGTTGCTAGTGCCCGTGTTCACACTTCCTATATCCGCCCTCCTCTTCAGACAATCCTTCACCTTGTGTTCAGTCGATCCGCACAGAAAACATCCACCATTCATCCTAGGATTAGGGCAGTTGGGAGAGATATGGCCCTCCTGCCCGCACTTATAGCAAACAAATTTTCCTTTCAAACACTCCCCCGAGTGGTTCTTCCCACATGTCTTGCACTGTACCGCTGACTTCTTAGCACCTTCTTGTTTCACCTGCACACTTCCAAAATTGTTCACCTTCCTCTTGCTATCTCCACTCCTGCTCCCACTATTAATTCCTACCTTCCCAGCTCCTTCGGTCTTACCCTTATTCTTCTTCTCCTTGTTGTAGAGGCTCATGGCCTCACTTCCTCCTCTCGTGAATAATCGCTTTCCATGATGAGTCTTTGCAAATATAGGAATCTGCAACACCGCCACCTTATTGTAGAGCCAGGGTTTTAATCCCAGCTCAAACCTTCTAGCTTTCCCAGCCTCCGTATCAACTTGATGCGGGGCAAACCTAGCTAACTCATTAAATTTCGCGGCGTATTCTGACACCGTCATGTTTTCCTGCTTCAACTCTAAAAATTTCACCTCCATCTTAGCCTGCATACTAGGTGAAAAATAGTTTTCGAAAAACAAAGTTTTAAATCTATCCCATGTGACTACACCTTCTCCTGCCCTCGCTTGGTTCGCTTCCCACCAAAAATTTGCCTCCCCCTTCATCATATAAGTGGCAAAAGCAGTCTTCTGCCCTTCATCTACCCTAGCTACCATGAATGCTTTTTCAATCTCTTTGACCCAAGTTTGGGCTTCAACAGGGTTAGTTGTACCTTTGAATTTCGACGGTCCTACAGCCTTAAAGTCTTTGAAATTAAGCTAGCGGTTGTTACTGATTCCCAAAGGATCGGTATTCCTTCTTTGTATAGCTTATGCTACCATGTTGGCAAAGTGTTGCATCGGGTCTGCTTGTTGTTGTCCCTCAACGTTGTTGACAGATTCTTCTCCCTTTGGTTTCAAGTTCGACGTCTTGGCGGCATTATCTAATTAAATAAACATGAATTTAACTTACATTCTAAACCTTATCGCATAAGTTTAATATATTAAACTTGTTTCATTAGTCAAATATAGATTCATATTCATTTAACGAATATTGTACATAACATAACACATAATGCTTTAAACATCAGTTATCCCTTTGTGACCACAAAAGTCGGGATTTACAGTCTTGACTAATACAAAAGTCGGGAACATTACATTACACAGACATACTTATCATATTTATTACATTAAACACACCAACACAACAGAACCTATACTACCTATTTATTACACCTTTTCATTGGACAACTTTTTGCCTGATGACCTTCTATCCCACAAATAAAACATGCTCCTAGTTTGTAGTCAGGACAATACAGAGTAGTATGTCCTTCATAACCGCACAGATAACATATTCTTTTCCCTTTCTTCTTATCAGGTTTTCCTAAGTCATGGTCTCCTATCTTTCTTTTCCCCTTCTTGCTCGGAGTTGCACACGTTGTGTTGCTGGTGGCTCCCATCTGATCAATTTGGATTTTAAGCTTATCTTGTTCTTCCATTGTTTCTATTAACGCTTGACGCAACTGACTATTCAATAACTTTTCTATCTCCCACAGCCTTTCCAGAGAAGTAACCTTGTTCCTCAGATCCTGCACATCCGTTGATGCTTGATCAGCTTCAACTTTAGTGTCCGAATCGCTATCTGTCAGCTCCACCATCTCCGGATTTGGTACTACATTTTCTACAATAACCACATCATCCGAGTTGTTTTTATTGTGAGCCTCTATTTCAGCTATTGGCTTCGATATTAGCTCGGGTGTTTGTGGCGACCCCAAATCCAGGTACTTGAAACCCGAACTCGGTTCTCCACGGTACCATTTCTTTAAGCTGAATAATACTAAATAATAATACATTCGAACTTAATTTACATACATCAAAGTTTACTTCCCTGTGCACGTGACCTTCAAATACATTCCTTACAATACGACAATAATAGATTCCATTGTCTTACTAACTATAACCATTAACTCATAATATAAACTCATTCAAACAACTTTCCTTTCCCTTTTGTTCGTGTTCTCGAGCCTTCGATTGCTCATACATAACTCGAAAACATTTAATTTAAGCAAGGATGAGCATTTGAGTGCCCAAAGAAGTAATAGCAATTATATATATAAGTCGAAAGAATATAAGTATTCTCTTTACATAACACTTCAACAACGAATCAAAAATTGTGAAGTAATCTATACCGATAAAAGATTCACATAACAACTCTCTTTCAATTTCTTGAAATTAGGCTCCACCCATGAATAGGGTTTAAGAAACATACTATGAACATGGTTTTTTCATTTTCGAAAAGGTTTAGCGAAATTCATCCGCAAACCGTCATAACTTACGGCACGGAGGGTGATCAAATTTCATTGTACCTCAGGGATTGATCAATACTACATAACTTGAACGAAATTCATCGCTCACCCTTTGTCCGTAAAGCGCATATAAAAATTTTCCCATTATCGGGATGTTCATACATGCACGGTTCCAAACCCGAAGGTTTTAATCTTGCTCAACAATAATATGTAATTCAACATATATGTATACGGGTAATTGACAAAGGTATATCAACATGTGAATAAATGCTATGATTATCCAAGTGGGGACACTTGTATAACCATTTAGAAATCAACTTAACGTAATATATATCCGAGCTAACATGTTGATAATCAAAGCGTATATAATGTATGCAGAATATAATAATTAAAACTTCTTACTCATGTCCATTGCATAAAGGAAATGCAAAGGTAAGATACTTGCACGATTCACGATTACAACTCTCAACTTAGGTTTTATCTCTTTATCACAACCTATCAATAATCGATCATTCGTTCGATTAGAACAATATATCATAACACATAAATACCGTCTATTACATTCGACATAGTCTAATCACGCCATCACATAATCGCAAAGATCATACTTTTAGTTCATATTCTATACTTGAAATATTTTTATACATTTTTCAAATATCTCATCCATGCTCTTCTGTAAGTCTTTTCTTTCTATTATAGGTCCGACATTTGTGGCGCATATCGACAAATGACTTTATCGGGTAAATCTTTTAGTCTAAGACTCTTATCCTATACCTCAACATCTCAGAAATATCAAACATTTTATTTTTAATCATTTTCAATTTTTCGTAAATTGAAAAATTTAAATTAATTCAAATCATCACTCTAGGGCCTATAGTGATATAATCATTACTATAGGTGTTCCTCAAAACTTCATAACTTCATAATCGGTTCTCAAGTCACTAGTTTGGTAAAATATAACTTTCAAACATCTAATCATAATTAAATGATTTAAACATTAAATAATTCCATTATCATTAATAATTAATTTATATTAAACTATTAATGAAACCATTGCTAAAATATAAAAGTTATTTATAATAACTCAAACTATTTTTAAAACATTTATATTACCCTTAAATGATTTTTAAAACAATTAAAATCATTTTTAAATAATCATCATTAATATATAAATATTAATGTACTATTCATCCAAATATTAAAAGTCATTAATTATAACTTAAAATATTTTTAAATCCTTAATATCCTCTTTAAATGATTTTTAAATAAATAAAACCATTTTTAAACTATTTATTTAATAATAATTATTAAATAAACTAAATATCATTAATATTATCTTAATATCATTAATATTAAATTATTAATGAAATTATCCTTTAAATATTAAAAGTTATATTTTATAACTTAAAATATTTTAAAAATACCTTAATTTCATTTAAAATGATTTTTATAATATTAAAATCATTTTTAAACTAAATTATTTAATATAATCATTAAATAACTTTAATATCATTAATATATAATTAATTAATGAAATTCATCACAAAATATTAAAAGTCATGGGAAATAACTTAAAATATTTTCTTATACCATAATATAATTTTTCATGATTTTCATGAATTAAAACTATTTTTAAATAATTTATTTAATATTATAATTAAATAAATAAATACCTTTTATATTCTAAAAATATTAAATATTTATGAAATATACTCAAAATAATTAAAAACTATTTTTCAGACTTTAAAATAATTTTTCATAATTTATTTGGTATTTTTAATAATTAAAATCTAATTTTTCTAATTTTTAAATCATTTTTCGGAAAATCAAAATTAAAATAATTAAAATCGTATGCTAAAGGCCCCTATAGTGACGTATGTCGCTATAGGTGTTCTTGAGCCTACCTGATCTTCTTAAGGCGTAACCGAAGGTGGCCTACTTTGACCGTGAATAACTCTCTCATCTTAACGAATTTGGACAATCTATAAATTGGGTCTTGTAGAGGAAATACAAGAATATAAGATCAAACAATCATAACCTCTAAACAAACATCGATCTGGGATAAATCACCATCAAAGTAGCTACCAAAGTCGTTCTTCACGAAGAACAGATTCGAGGTGCCTACTTTGGACCTCTATAACTTGATGATCGTGTAACGTTTATGTGATCTATCAATTCCAGTGTGTAGACAACATGTAGGACTACAACTATAACACTTAACATCATCATAAAAACAAGAAATCAAGCATCTAAAGTATGGTCAAACCTTGTCGGTAAAAATTAACTTAGAAAATTCTCGGGTCCCTGTAATTTTCTAGTCAATCTTGGCCAACCCACTTTGACCTTAAATAACTCTTAATCCGTAATATATATGGACCTGATTCTTTTTGGAGGTTAAATACCACATAACAAGATACACATATCAACCTTTAGAACACAAAACACATTAAAGATAACCGAGATATAAGGCCTGACATTTTCCAAAATAATATTTTCTGGACACTTAGAATATTTTCTCGGGTTTGAAGAACAAATGGCCAATGCTTGGCCAACCCACTTTGACCGCTTATAAATCCAGATCTACAATAGCTATGAACTTTATTCCTTTTGGAGATTAAAGACCACATATCGGGCTACCTATAACAACTTTTAAAAACAAAACTCGAGATCGACCAAAAGATTTATAGCCTCTCACATTTGGTGAAAAAAAAGTAATCTTGCTTTTTCCAACTTGTTTAAATCTTCAAATTGCACTGCACTTTGATGTTATGGGTTCATGATTTTACAACCCGAACATTAATAGACTCTCTATTACACTACTTTAAACAATCAATTGCATCAATTAACATCGAATCAAGGATTTCTAGAATTTAGGATTTCTACCTTTTCAAGCTTGATTTTTGATTTACGGCTTCTTGATGCTTCGATTTGTTGTTTGTGATGGTTGGGCTTTGTTTAGGGATTGATATGCTACAATAATTAGTAGGTTTTAGAGAGAGAAGCTTAAGGATGAGAGTTGGATGAATTTTAGTGTATAAAATATATTATCTCTCCAATCAATATATGAACCAAGTTAGATGCATTGGATGCTACTCAATGGTTGATTGAATCTGCATAATTGAGTCTTGGATGCTTAATTGGTAGGGTAAGTATGTTTGCCATGCTTTGCTAGCAAGATTCCTCCAATAATACACTAATAATACACTAATAAGCCAAAAAGGGCATTTTGGTAATTTTGCATATAATTTCATGGGCATTTTTGTACATAGCAATTAAATGTAGTATTTAATCACTAGATGGTAATTCTTATCATTTACCAATTAATTCTATCCTTTGGTAAATTAAAACTTTTATACATTAACATCGTAATTAAACCCGATAATTTTAAATTAGGGTTTTGATTGAAAAATTAGGGTTTTCTAATTAGGATTTCTTAACTCCATCAATTAGGGTTTCTAATTGACCATTAGGATTCTCTAATTATCTCGTATGTTCTAACACGGTCATTACAATCTCTAACTTCAACCGATTAGGGTTGTAATAATTAGGGTTTGTCCTAATTATCGACAAACAACGATGTATTAGGGTTTTCTTCTAATTACCGACATCTTATACACAGTAACCTTCATATACATAGTAAAATTCATATACACAGTCACTACTCAGTCATTTCTCATAACTAAGTTTAATAATTAGGGTTTCACAGCACGGTAATATGCTATGGCCTAATTGACCGTCATTGCTCAATATTATCTGTCCGCACATACACAGTACATAATTATTGTACTGTAAAATCATTATAACAATAATATAATATTATTATTCTCATCTCTTGATCACAATCCCAATTCAGGGTTTGGATCTCATATCTGACTTCTCTTTTGCATATCAAGTTAAAATACTTGATTTAAATATTCTGAACAATTCATATAATAAAATATATATTATATAAATTCTAATTATCACTTCATATATTATTTTCAATCATGTTTTCATGGAAAATAATTAATAAAAACATTTCTGCTTACAGAAATTAATTACCATAAAAATATAATTTGTAGTAATTAATAATTCCAAAATTATTTCTAATTTTTCAAGTAATAAATATATTCGCATTTATCGCTCACATTACTAGACACTTATTCTCGCCATTAAATAAAAAAAAAATTATCATAAATTTTCTTATTTATTTTATTTAGGAAATCTCGGGTTATTACATTCACCTCCCTTATAAGGATTCCGGCCCCTAATCACCGCTTTAAAAAACTCATATGCGGAAGGGTACATAACATATAATCATTGACGTAGATCTCGATCATACTTGATCGAATCGATCTTTAACTATTCTCCATAACGCTTGTCTATCTCGATAAATGTAAATTTGATCTCTAAAAGAACTCAAATTCCTTCCTCAAAATTTCTTTAATAAAGTAATTTACTATATGTATATATACAGAAAATCATATAAGACACATAAGTTATTCAAATAGCACCTAGAGTTCTATTTCCAAATGCCATCAGATCCTCAATCTGCTACGATATCTTGAATCGACCATAATGAAGACACTTACTTTTTTATTTCGATTTATGCTTATATCTTGTCATTGTCATTTCTCGTATTCACATTCCTTATCTCATTTCTTCTTCTTTCACCTTATACTCTTTCATCTTATACTCCATTGATTCATAAATAAAACATTTGCTATACATCATTGAATTGAGACAATTAGAAGAGATATGTCTCTTCCGCCTCACACAAAGCACACAAACTTTTTCTTTATCTCATTTTCCTTTTATCGTATAGGTGATAAAATTTGTCTTTTGCCCTTTCCGTTATCCTAACTATCATAAACGCTTCTCTTCGAGTCACTTAATCCTCTATACCCTAGCAATAGGATTGCCTTAAAGTCTTTGGCGTTAGACATTCAATTATCTGGTTGATCTTCCGCTACCGGTTTTCGTTTTTCGTCTAGGTGACATAATCATAAATTATTCTTCATTTCCTTACATTCTAAGCCTAATCAGATCGTTCGACATATAACACAAAATTTTCTACTCAAATAATCATGTATTCCAAAATATTAAATTTTGAAACTTGGTTTCTTCAGATAACCAATATTCGGATAAATATCTCGCTACCTTTATAACAACTTACTTCATTAATCCAACTTGTGACACTCATGGTACTTCCAACCATAGCACCTCACATTAATAGAACTTAACATACCATAGCACATATTGCTTTAAACATCAGCTATCCCTTTGTGACTACGAAAGTCGGGATTTAAAATCTTGACCAACATAAAAGTTGAAAATAGTTCATCACTTATCATACACATTACATCTACTCAACATAACCTAAATCTTTTCTTGGACATCTTTTCACTTGATGGCCTTTCCTCCTACAAACAAAACATGAACCTGGTTCTAAATAAGGACAATAATGAGAGGTATGTCCCTCACGTCCTAAACATAACATATCTTCTTCCTTTCTTCTTATCAGGTTTTCCTACCTCAGGGTCTTTTATCTTTCTTTTTCCTTTACCTCTCGGAGCTGCACACGATGTGTTGCTTGAGGCTCCCATCTGGTCAATTTGGATCTTAAGCTTATCTTGCTCTTCCATTGTTTCTTTTAATGCTTTTTGCAGTTGAATATTAAGCAACTTTTCTATCTCCCACAACCTTTCTAGTGAAGAAACCTTGTTCTCCAGGACCACGCACTTTCGTTGATGCTTGAGCGGCTTTCAACTTTAGTGTCTCGAATCACTATCTCACAAATCCACCATTTCGGATCTCGATACTACGTTTTCCACTATAGCCACCTCGTTCGATTTGGGTTCTTGGTAAGCTTCTATTTCAGCTGTTAGCCTCGATATTAGCTTGGGGGTATGGATCTGATCCTTCTTATTCCACATATCTTTTCCACCAGACATCTACATACATAAGTTACCCTGATTAGCATATAGTATATATACACAGCAATCAAGAGTTTTATATACGTTGTCTCTTATTTTGTTTGACGATGAATTTATTCAATCCATCTCTATAAACACATCAACGCCTATCTTTCTGCGGAAAGGAAGCTCCATCCACTCTGCATCGAATCGTATCAAAGGTTTTATCTTGTTCAACAATAATCTATAATTCAACATATATATATATATATATATATATATATATATATATATATATATATACGGGTAATTGACAAAGGTGTATCAACATTTGATTAAATACAATGATTATCCAAGTGGAGACACTTGTATAACCATTTATAGAAATTAACGAACAAAATATATATCCGAATTACCATATACTAACATGTTGATAATCAATGAGCGTATATAATATAAGGTTAAGAATCAGATAAATAATAATATAATTCATAAATATTCTTACTCATGTCCATTGCATAAAAAGAAAATGCAAAGGTAAGATACTTGCACGATGCTACCGCCATAGATTCTGAACTTAGTTTTATCGTTTATATCACGACCTATCATTAATCGATCATTAGTTCGATTAGAAAAATATACTATAACACATAAGATCGCATTTCGCAATCGAAAGACATAACCTAATCACATTATTACCCATGTTTAACAACCATTGAATCACAAATAATCACATATCTAATTAAATTATCTAAGTCCGGATCAATTTACAAACATGCTTGATTGTCTGAAACTGACTTTATCGGCAATTATCGAGTCTAAGACTCTATTTTTTGCTGAAGAATGTCTGTAAGTATCAGTCATATTATTTTTAAATGACTTAATATTATTTTAAAACATTTCTTATAATTTATCATGAATTTTCGAACACCTAATCATTATTAAATGATTTAAATATTTAATAATTCTATTATCATTAATATTTAATTAATATTAAACTATTAATGAAATCATTTCTAAAATATTAAAGTTATTTATAATAACTTGAAATACTTTTAAAGTATTAATATTATCCTTAAATGATTTTTAAAATATTTAAAATCATTTTAAAATAATTATCATTAATATTTAAATATTAATGTACTATTTATCAAAATATTAAAAGTCATTAATTATAACTTAAAATATTTTTAATTCATTTATGTCCTTTTTAAATTATTTTTAAATTAATAAAACCATTTTAAAACTATTTATTATTAAATAAATTTAATATCATTACTAATAAATTAATAATTATTAATATTAAATTATTAATGAAATTATCCTTTAAATATTAAAAGTTATATTTTATAACTTAAAATATCTTTAAACACTTTATTTTCATTTAAAATGATTATTATAATATTAAAATCATTTTTAAACTAAATTATTTAATATAATTATTAAATTACTTTAATATCATTAATAATAATTAATTAATGAATTTACATTTAAATATTGAAAGTTATATTTTATAACTTAAAATATTTTTAAATCCCTTATTATTATTTAAAATGATTATTAATATAATAAAATCATTTTTAATTAATTAATTTAATTCATTTATTAAATAACTTAATTATCATTAATATTAATTTATGAATGAAATTTATCACAAAATATTAAAAGTCATTAAAATAACTTAAAATATTTTCTTATATCATAATATAATTTTAAATGATTTTTCAAATATTAAAATCATTTTAACTAATTTATTTAATATTATAATTAAATAAATTAAATATTTTAATATTCCAAAAATATTAAATATTTATGAAATATATTCAAAATAAATAAAACTAATTTTTGAAATTTAAAATAATTTTAATAATTTATTTTGTATTTTTAATAATTAAAAACTATTTTTTCTATTTATTTAATTAAATTAATTAATTTTCAGAAAATAATATAATTAAAATGAATTGTCTGTCGCTAAAGATCACCTATAGTGACAGAACTGTCGCTATAGGTGTTCTTCATGTTCTTTATGCAACCTAGATCTTCATACACAGTTACCGAGTGGCCTCCTTTGACCAAGATTTCTGATCGGTTCATGATGTTTCTGGACATGTTATTGATCCGATCTTGTTGTACTCGTGCAAGACTACATGATTCAGCCACCAACATGTTCACAACATAACACAAATGCAAGATCTAGGCTCATGAACAAGCTGTCAGAGATGTTCTTCATTTCTGGGTTACCTAGAAATGAAGAAACGATTCACCGTCCATTTTTGGGCTTCTACAACTTGTAATCCTTGTAATGGTTTAGTGATTTAAAGGTTGCAGTGTGTAGTAAGTATGTAAATGAAGAGATTTAACACCAAATATCAACAAAACATCAACATAATAAATAGATCTGGACCGGTCAATGCATGTCAGAAATTGTGTTCTTAGATTTTCTGGGTTACCCAGAAAATCATTTTTGTGCTTGACCCTACTAGTTTGACCGGTCACTAAATCTAGTGTATTTGATATCTAGATGTACTATAAGCATATATCAGAAGGGTACATAACATACTGCTACATGGATACAACAAAGAACGTAAAACACCAAAAACCGGATAGATCTAGAGCCTCAAATAACTAGTCAGACACTGATAACCCATTTCTGGGTTACGCAGAAATGGTCTGGTCATGGTCGGTCAACGACCTTTGACCAGGAATAACTATCAATCTGTGCATGATCTGGTTCTTCTCTGAGTTCCAGAACACAGATCTCTCTACATACTACAAGCTCAAACACTTAAAACACAAAAACACATATCATACAGAGATCTATGGCCACTGACATTCATTGTCAGACGACTGTTGAACCTTTTTCCAGATTTTGTAAAATGTCAAATCCGAGCCTCTAGATGTTCAACATCTAGAAACCCAGATCATCATAAGACACTACTTACAACACATTTAACACATAAAAACTAACATCTAACATAGCAACTAAGATCAGATTTTTCAAATTAGGTTTATACCTTATATGAACAAGTTTTGATTCTAGCTTCTGAATCTGTTCAAGGTGATCATGGGGCTGGTTTTGTGACTGATTTTAGTATAGGATTTCGTGGGTTTTGAAGAAGAGAGATATGGTTAAGGTTTTGTGCAATATTAGGCTAGCAAATGAATTTCTCCCTCCTTGATCTATATTTATAGCCAATGTGTAATTTGTTGGCTGATGTATAATGGCTTATTGCTGGCATTATTGAGTCACAATTGTCAAACAAGTAGTTCACCAACTCCAACAACTCTAACACTTGGCAAAATCCAATAATACAAGAGGGGTAAAATGGTCTTTTTGTTTAGAAATTTAAGGGCAATCTTGTAATCCTTGTAAACCCTTAGGGTTTAACCCTAATGTTTAACATAAAACATTTGTAGGATTTAACAATTAGGGTTTGCACACAAAAAATAAAATTAAATAACTTTTAGTTTCTAAAATTTTAAAATTAGGGTTTTCTAATTATGATTAATTTTCTAATTACACTATACATGAATTACATTAGGGTTTAATATCACTAATTAAAATTAACATTACTAAATAATCAATTAGGGTAAATTCTTTTGGTAATTAGGGTTACTAAATTAAAATTAGGGTTTCAAATTACTAAATTAGGGTTTAACAACTTAGGGTTTTCATAATTAACAATTGTAATTCTAATACTTGTTAATTAATCACATTAGCACAATCACCAATCAATCTTGGACTCTAATTTGAGTTTCAAATTAGGGTTTAACATTTCAAAAATTAGGATTTTATAATTAGGGTTTTTCTAAAAAATTTATTTAGGGTTTCAAAAATTAGGGTTTACCTAATTACTCAAATCATTATCTAATACACAACATAAATCATATAATACAGTTATATAACAGTCTTAAACTCACAATTGATTTCCAAATTAAGGTTTCCCCCAGTAAAACTAGGGTTTAACTGTAAAACCCCAACTTTTTGAATAAAGATGAATTTTCTATAAATATTATTTTTGAATATGATGGAGTGAAATTGATATAAGGTTATAGTTGTGGGTAATATTTATAAATTTTGCATAGTATGCAAGTTGTTATATTATATTCGATTGGTTGGGGAATATTCGTTTTAGCAAGGAATATTAGTACAACGGCACAATCATTGGTGGACCCCATAACATAATTATTGTCGGATTGAGAAAACGATAAAAATATTTTTATGAAAATAACGGCAGAAGTTTTACCGTTGATACTGTTGAACTACTCGGTAGTAAAAGTACGATGTCTGGCGTGGTTGCATAAGTAGCACACGGTATTGATTATTGATGCTTAAATGAGAAGTCATTCATTTTTGTTCAATTATTGCTATAGTAATTGTTGCAAGTATCTCACGTTATTTGATTCAATTATTGTCGATATTTATTATATTGTTAAAATCAATAATTGAGACGACAAAATTATTAATATTATTATTTGCAATATTAACGATGTCTAGAAGTTACATCAAGGAGAGGTTTGGTCACCTAATTGCGGCAATGATAGGGAGAAATCCTTATTGGAAAGCCCCTTTCCTAGAAGACGACACGGTGATTAATATTTTGAATTTTAATAAAGATGATGAATGTTGTTAACATTATTAAGGTGATTTTTATGAAGTTTGCTTATTTTATGGATTCTTATTTACGCATTTTTCAAAATAATTGGTAGAAAATTATTTAAAGGTGGGGCCCACATGTGAGGGCCACATGTGGGGCCCATATGTGTTGGAAAAATAATTTTTGAAAATGGAAGAGTATAAGTATGGAAGTATATGTATGTATTGAGTATATGGTGGGAGAAAATGATATGTGAAAATGATAGGTGTGTGATGTGTGTGTGAGTGGAAAATGGTGGAAAAGTGGTAGTGTGATAGTGATGTGTAAGAGTGTAGTGAAATTGATTTTTGGGTGGGTGGGGGATTGATGTTGGTTATGAGGGAGAAAAATTAAGTGGTGTATATATAATATTGATATATATAAGTTGAAAACATGTGTTTATATATATGTATTATATTTTAATTTTTGTTGTGATTTTATTGGTTAGTCAATTGACTTTACTGTATTTGGTTGAAGAAATAATTATGCAGAAATAATTCGTTCATAAACAGTACACTTCTATTCTCCTATAAATAGAAGCTCATTCCTTCATTATTTCTTACGAATTAACTGAAACTATAGAGAGAGAAAATTATAGAGAGAAAGAAGAAAAGATTTCTGCTACTTAACTACTCTTATATTCAGTTCTTTTACGGTAAGGGGTGTTATTCTTTCTTATTCATGAAGAGAACTGTTGTTATTCCATTTCTTATTATTTTGTTGGAATAACTTGTATACGCGGTCTACCCTATACTTGGTGACATTCTTCTATTATTCCGTCTTTACTATTTTGTTGGAATATCACATCACATGCGTTTCTGTGGGACTGATTCCGTCTTTATTATTCTATTGAATATCACATGCATGCGTTTACTACCGGACCTAGTTCCGTCTTTTATTATTATTACATTGGAATATCCGCATGCATGCGTTTCTGTGGGACTGATTCCATCCTTATTAGTATTCTGTTGGAATAACTTTGTACATCTGTCAAGTACCGCATGCATGGTGATTTCATTGTTATTCCATTCTTTATTATTACATTGGAACATCCAGCTTAGGTCTGAATTTCTCCCGACTGGTTCCGTTATTTAGTATTACATTGGAATAACTTTCTGTCACAAGCACCGCATGCATGGTGATTTCTTTTGTTATTCCATTCTTTATTATACTCAGTTGGTTAACGTTTTGACTTTTATGCTCCATGAAATTAGTGGAATATCCTTGATATTTGCGCTTCATCCAGTATCTTTTCATGGAAATATTTTTCTGAGCATTCTTGAATTTTACTCTACAAAGAATTATCATGTAGACAATTTGGACATTATTAGTTCCTGGATAAATTAATTCTTGAACTTGTTTTATTGAATTCTTATATCATTATCATCATCCTCATATTTAATATTTTTGAAAGTCATCTGTGGCATGTAGTGCATAGATGGACTTGGTATGATTATGACCAGGGATTATTCGGTGTAATCATGACCGTAATGTTACAAATGATGTGGTAAAAGTCCTCATTGGCCCGTAGTGCATTGATGGACAGTTGTTGGCATGATCATGACCATTAATGAATACACAAATATTCTTGGCCCGTAGTGCATGGATAATTGTGGTCGTGATACTAAAGAATATCCTTGGCCGTAGTGCAAGGGTGATTCGATGATGTGGATTATATATTAAGCTGAGTCCTAGCGATAACAGTGATGAAAAGCCTTTTAAATCATAAAAGATAGTAGATTTTATTTTTTACTTGACTCTTTTAATGGATTGCTTGTTCCGCTGCAGTTAAACTTGATGTTTATTATATTTTATCAGTTTAACATTGTTGGAGACTAATGATAATTTATTCTGCATTATCTTAGTCATAATATTTCTTACTGGGCTAGTTGAGCTCATCCTTTCTTTCACTGTTCTTTTCAGGAAATGAGAATATAGCTGGGACGAGTCGGGGAACGGAGTGATGGTCCAGAGGATAGCATTAGTAGTCCTCACTATTCTATGAAATAGTGTGATAATAATTTTAATGAGGACTCCTTTTGAGTTTGTATAATCTCTAGTAGACAATATTTGTATTCAAACTCACAGTTTATGTTTTGTCGTATTGTACACGACAGTTGTATTTGAATTCTGTACCATGTATCTGGCGACCCAAGATGGGTGATGTATAGCTATTTTTGGGGGCGTCACAGTTGGTATCAAAGCTTAGGGATATGATCCCTGGCTATGATGTGAGACTAGAACTAGGAGGGAGAGGCAGAAATTCTTTCGCTAGTATGACCTACCTAAGTTTATTTGGTATTTAATTGGTCGGTCAAAGTATATGGATAATATGTTATATGTTTATAAACCTTTGTTTTGTGGCAGTATCTGAAAATGACATCCGAGAATGTTGAAAATAGCAATGGAGCACAAGAGACCGTTGAGTCTCCACATATCAATAATCAGGAGAATGTGGATCAGGAAGGCGACAATCCTCATGCAAACAACAACACTGACCAAATGATGAATGATGGACTTTTCAGAGGCTTTAAACAATTCATGCAACATCAGGCGAGAGCGGCTCCTGTCCAAAATGTAGGTGGAAGCACCGGAAACTCTCGGACGATCCATCTTCAAAGCAGTTCAAGGAGCCGGGACCACCGGAGTTTATAGGAGAGCCAAAACCACTTAAGGCGGAAGCATGGATAAAGCATATCACAAAGATATTTGATGTCTTGGGATGCTCAGGAGCAAAAGTTCCTTTCGCCACCTTCATGTTGCGTGAAGAGGCGACATCGGTGGGAATCAGTAAACGCATCACTGACTGATGCACTCAAGATGTCTTGGGAGAAGTTCCAAGAGCTATTCAACAACAAGTACTTTCCCGAGAGTATTCGTCACATGAAAGAAATGGAGTTTATCAAATTGGAACAAAACAATATGACCGTGTCGCAATACGAGGCTAAATTTGCGGAGTTATCTCGGTTTGCATCCCATTTGGTCGATAATGAGAAGCGAATGACGCGAATGTTTTTAAGAGGTTTGAAACTGGAGATACGTCAATATCTTATTTCTCATAAACTGTGTTTGTACTTAGATGTTGTAAATAGGGCTCAGTTATTGGAGCGCGATAACGAGTCAACGCAACTAAGAAAAAGCAAATGTATGAAATGAAAATACCAAAGGTATCGGTCATCAAAACTGGCGACAACAAACGTGGAGGAATCAACATGCGAAAATGGTAACCACTTGGTGGTAATCATGGCCAAGACAAGAAAATGGACATTTCAAGAAGAGGAGATTCAACAATGATGGAAAGGCGTCAAAGACCAAAGACCCATTGTTAAGGAAGGAGAACGACCACCTATCATATGCTTCAAATGCGGAGGAGAGGGACACATCTCTCCAAAATCACGCGATGCCAGTCAAAGCATGTTATAATTGTGGAAGAAGGTCACCTAGCTCGATTTTGTCGTTCACCGAAGACAAGTTCAATTAGGATGGAGGCACCAAAGGCCATCCCGAAAAGTCAAAGCCAGATGGTGCAAGGAGGCGTTTGTAGTGACATCCCGAAAGCAAGGAACCCGAATGAGGTCATCACGGGTAAGCTTATCATAAACTCTAGCGAAGTCTATACCTTATTTGATACCGGTTCTACCCATTCTTTTATTTCTCCTACTTGCGCTCAAAAATTAAATTTGACTCCGGAGAAATTAGACTTTGATTTATTTGTAGAAACTCCATTGGGAGAAACCTTCATTACATCCACTGTTTATAAGTCTTGTTTGGTTCAAGTTGGTACCCACACATTACCTGTCGATCTTATTGCATTAAAAATACTTGCATTTGATGTAATTCTAGGGATTGATTGGTTAACTACTCATCATGCAAAAATTGATTATTTTCGTAAGGTTGTTAGCTTTCATATTCCTAATCGACCTATTATGCAAATTCAAGCAACCAAACCATTAAAATCAATCACTGTCATCTCAAGCCATAAAGTTATTCGTTTATTGAAAAAACGGATGTCAAGCTTTCTTAGCTCATGTCACAGATCTAAACAAAAATACGTTAGTTTTGAATAATATTTCCATTGTTAATGAATTTCCAGACGTATTCCCTGAAGAACTTCCTGGCCTACCCCCAGAGCGTGAAATTAAATTTTGTATCGACCTTGAACCCGGTACAAAACCTATTTCTAAAGCCCCATATCGAATGGCTCCTATTGAACTTCAGGAGTTAAAGACTCAACTGCAGGAATTGTTAGACATTGGCTTTATTAAGTCCTAGTACTTCTCCTTGGGGTGCTCTGTTCTATTCGTGAAGAAGAAAGATGGGAGTATGCGACTTTGTATTGATTATCGGGAGTTGAATTATGTCACCATCAAAAATAGGTACCCATTGCCACGTATTGATGACCTGTTTGACCAGTTGCAATGAGCCAAATTCTTTTTAAAGATTGATCTTCGTTCCGGATATCACCAATTGAAGATTAGAACCAATGACATTCCAAAGACGGCTTTTCGAACTCTAAGACGCGGGCATTATGAATTCCTAGTCATGTCCTTTGGATTGCCTAATGCTCCTGCTGCCTTCATGGATATGATGAACCGAGTATTCAAGGAATATTTGGATCACTTTGTGGTCGTCTTTATTGATGACATCCTTATTTATTCCAAAAGCCATGAAGATCATGAGCAACACTTAAGGCTGATACTCCAAAAGCTTCGTGAATATAAGCTTTATGCCAAGTTGAAGAAATGCGAGTTCTGGCTTGAGGAAGTAGCATTCCTTGGGCATGTGGTATCAAGTTATGGAATATCTGTTGACCCAGCAAAGATTGAAGCTATTTAAAGCTGGGAGTAACCTAAATCAGTGACCGAAGTACGTAGCTTTCTCGGCTTAGCTGGTTATTATCGGAGATTCGTAGAAGGGTTTTCTCAAATCGCTACTCCATTAACTCAGCTGACTCGGAAAGATACAAAGTTCGGTTGGAGCGAGGAATGTGAGAAGAGTTTTCAAGAACTCATGAGGAGACTCATTTCAGCACCTGTTCTGACAATACCATCTGGTTCGGAGGGATTTGTCATCTACAGTGATGCTTCGGGCAAAGGGTTAGGATGTGTTCTCATGTAACATGGGAAAGTCATAGCCTATGCCTCACGATAACTCAAAGAATATGAGAGGAATTATCCTACGCATGACCTAGAGTTAGCAGCTGTGGTCTTCACACTTAAAATTTGGAGGCATTACTTGTATAGGGAGAAGGCGGAGAACTTTACGGATCATAAAAGCCTCAAATATTTCTTTACTCAAAAGGAACTCAACATGCGACAATGACGTTGGCTTGAACTGTTGAAAGATTATGATCATACCATCCAATACCATCCTGGAAAAGCGAACGTGGTAGCTGACGCATTGAGTAGAAGATCATATGCAAGTACGAGTACGATATTGTCTACACAAAGGCCCATTTTGTGTGACTTGCAAAGGATGGAGATAGAGTTAAAGACTCTAGGGACCCATGTGAGGATGGCGAATATACGAGTAGAACCGTCTTTAATTGATAAAGTTAAAGCTGCTCAAGCTACAGACCTGGAGCTGATGCGTATGAGGAAGAAAGTGCAAGAAGGTGCTATGCCGGAAGCAAGAATCGATGAAGAAGGAATACTTCAAGTCAACTCCAGACTTTGTGTTCCTAACGACCCTGATTTAAAGTATAAAATCATGATGGAGGCGCACAATACACCATTTGCAATCCATCCTGGGAGTACCAAAATGTATCATGATCTTCAACATACATTTTGGTGGGGCGATATGAAGAGAGAGATAGCGTTGTTTATCTTAAGGTGTCTAACGTGTCAACGAGTCAAAGGCAGAGCATCAAGTACCAAAAGGTCCATTGCAACCACTTGAAATTCCAGAATGGAAGTGGGAGCACATTACCATGGATTTCGTTACCGGTCTTCCTAAGGTTTCTCAAGGTATAGATATGATTTGGGTCATTGTTAATAGATTGACCAAGTCTGCTCATTTCTTACCGATATGAGAAACTTCTACACTTGAATGTCTTGCTCGTATGTATATAAACGAGATTGTAAGACTACATGGTATGCCAGTATCCATAGTTTCTGATCGAGACCCAAGATTCACTTCACGATTTTGGGTTAGTTTGCAGAAAGCTATGGGCACAGATTTACGATTTATCTTGGCATATTATCCTCAGACGGACGGACAGTCGGAGAGGACTATTCAAACTCTTGAAGATCTATTAAGACTCTGTGTCCTTGATTTCAAGGGAAGTTGGGACAAGTTCTTACCATTGGTGGAGTTTTCCTACAACAACAGTTATCAAGCAAGTATTGGCATGGCTCCATTCAAAGCGTTGTATGGAAGAAAATGTCATTCTCCAGTATGCTAGGATGAGGTGGGTGAAGCAATGTTATTAGGACCGGAGTTGGTACGTATGACTACGAAAAAGATTTAAACGATCTGACAACGTGTAAAAACCTCATAAGATTGACAAAAGAGTTATGCTGATCTTCATCGAAAGGACGTGGAATTCGATATAGGAGATCATGTGTTGTTACGTGTTGCTCCATGGAAAGGAGTTACGAGATTTGGAAAGAGAGGAAAGCTCAATCCTCGATTCATCGGCCCATTTTTAATCCTTGATCGAGTAGGAACTGTGGCCTATAGACTCGCTTTATCGCCAAGTATGTCTCGTGTTCATAACGTTTTTCACATATCCATGTTACGTAAATATGTGGAAGACCTGAACCACATTATTGAGTTAGAATCAGACGAAATAGCGGAAGATTTGACGTATGAAGAGGTTCTTGTTCAAATCTTGGATAAGAAGGAACATATTCTACGCACCAAGGTTATACCTCAAGTCAAAGTTTTGTGGAGAAACCACGATGTTGAGGAAATGACTTGGGAGTTAAAATCTGAAATGAAATCAAGGTATCCTTACCTCTTCGACATACCAGGTACGTACCCTAATTTCGAGGGCAAAATTTCATAAGAAGGGGAGATTGTAAAACCCCAACTTTTTGAATAAAGATGAATTTTCTATGAATATTATTTTTGAATATTATGGAGTGAAATTGATATAAGGTTATAGTTGTGGGTAATATTTATAAATTTTGCATAGTATGCAAGTTGTTATATTATATTCGATTGGTGGGGAATATTCGTTTTAGCGGGGAATATTAGTAATGGTATACGAATCATTGGTGGACCCACAATGTAATTATTGTCGGATTGAGAAAACGACAAAAATATTTTTATGAAAATAACGGCAGAAGTTTTACCGTTGATACTGTTGAACTACTCACGTTATTTGATTCAATTATTGTCGATATTTATTATATTGTTAAAATCAATAATTGAGACGACAAAATTTTTAATATTATTATTTGCAATATTAACGATGTCTAGAAGTCAAGGAGAGGTTTGGTCACCTAATTGCGCGCCAATAGGGAGAAATCCTTATTGGAAAGCCCCCTCTTTCCTGGGAACGACCTGGTCGATTAATATTGTGAATTGTAATAAAGATGATGAATGTTGTTAAAATTATTAAGGTGATTTTTATGAAGTTTGCTTATTTTATAGATTCCTATTTACCCATTTTTCAAAATAATCGGTAGAAAATTATTTGGAAAAATGATTTTTGAAAATGGAAGAGTATAAGTATGGAAGTATATGTATATATTGAGTATATGGTGGGAGAAAATGATATGTGAAAATGATAGGTGTGTGATGTGTGTATAAGTGGAAAATGGTGGAAAAGTGGTAATGTGATAGTGATGTGTAAGAGCGTAGTGAAATTGATTTTTGGGTGGGTGGGGGATTGATGTTGGTTATGGGGGAGAAACATTAAGTGGTGTATATATAATATTGATATATATAAGTTGAAAACATGTGTTTATATATATGTATTATATTTTAATTTTTGCTGTGATTTTATTGGTTAGTCGATTGACTTTACTATATTTGGTTGAAGAAATAATTCTATAGAAATAATTCGTTCATAAACAGTACACTTTCATTCTCCTATAAATAGAAGCTCATTCCTTCATTATTTCTTACGAATTCACTGAAACTCTAGAGAGAGAAAATTATAGAGAGAAAGAAGAAAAGATTTCTGCTACTTAACTACTCTTATATTCAGTTCTTTTACGGTAAGGGGTGTTATTCTTTCTTATTCATGAAGAGAACTGTTGTTATTCCATTTCTTATTATTACATTGGAATAACTTTTGTATCGCTGATCTACCCTATACTTGGTGACATTATTCTATTATTCCGTCTTTACTATTTTGTTGGAATATCCTGTCATGCATGCGTTTCTGTGGGACTGATTCCATCCTTATTAGTATTCTATTGGAATAACATGTCTATGCGAAGTACCGCATGTAATAACCCGAGATTTCCTAAATAAAATAAATAAGAAAATTTGCGTATAATTTTTTTTTTATTTAATGACGAGAATAAGTGTCTAGTAATGTGAACGATAAATGCGAATATATTTATTACTTGAAAAATTAGAAATAATTTTGGAATTATAAATTACTACAAATTATATTTTTATGGTAATTAATTTCTATAAATGAAATGTTTTTATTAATTATTTTCCATGATAACATGATTGGAAATAATATATGAAGTGATAATTAGAATTATGTAATAAATATTTTATTATATGAATTGTTCGAATATTTAAATCAAGTATTTTAACTTGATATGCGAAAGAGAAGTCGATATGAGATCCAAACCTCGAATTGGGATTGTGATCAAGAGATGAGAATAATAATATTATATTATTATTATAATGATTTTACAAAGACAATAATTATGTCTTTGTGTATGTGCGACGAGATAATATTGAGGAATGACCAGTAAAATTAGGTCATAACATATTACCGTCTTTGTGAAACCCTAATTATTAAACTTAGTTATGAGAAATGACCGAGTAGTGATTGTGTATATGAAGTTTCTTTGTGTATATGAAGGTTCTTTTGTGTATAAGATGTCAGAATTAGAAGAAAACCTTAATTATCATTTGTTTGTCGATAATTAGACAAACCCTAATTATTACAACCCTAATCGGTTGAAGTTAGAGATTGTAATGACTGTGTTAGAACATACACAGATAATTAGAGAATCCTAATGGTCAATTAGAAACCCTAATTGATGGCGTTAAGAAACCCTCATTAGAAAATCCTAATTTTCTATAGAAAACCCTAATTTAAAATTATTGGGTTTAATTACGATGTTAATGTATAAATGTTTTAATTTACCAAAGGATGAAAAGTAATTGGTAAATAATAAGAATTACCATCTAGTGATTAAATATTACATTTAATTGCCATGTACAAGAATGCCCATGAAATTATATGGAAAATTACCAAAATACCCTTTTTATCCATTTTAGTGTATTATTAGTAGCATTGTTGCTAGAATCTTTGCAAAAAAGCTAGCCAACCACCACCTTCTAGAATTCCCTCATGCTACTATACCATTACACCTCAATTATACAACCAAATTGAGCATCCAAAGCATTAGAATTGGCTATAAATAGAGATCAAAGAGAGTTAATGCAAAATGCACACTTGAATTTTCCTAACTCTCATCCTAGACTCTCTCAACATCTTAGCTCCCAAAAACACTTGCCCATACACTCCTAAAATACATTACGATCACAAGCATCAAAACACACAAGATCAAAGTCGAAAATCCAAAATCAAAGCTCCAAAAGTGGTAAATTCTCTAATTTTGAAATCCTTCGATTCGATGTTAATTGATGCAATTGATTGTTTAAAGTAGTGTAATATGGAGTCTATTAATGTTCAGGTTGTAAAAACACGGACCCATAACATCAAAGTGCACAATTTGAAGATTTAAACAAGTTGGAAAAAACCGAATTACATTATTTTTCACCAAATGTCGAGGCTATAACTCTTTGTTCGATCACGAGTTTTGTTGTTTAAAAGTTGTTATAGGTAGCCTAATATGTGGTCTTTAAACTCCAAAAGGAATCAGTCTATATCTATTGTAGATCGGGATTTATAAGCGGTCAAAGTGGGTTGGCCTAAGATTGATTATCGCTTTTTTCAAACCCGAAAAATATTCTAAGTGTCCGTAAAATATTTTTTGGCAAATGTCGTGCCTTATATCTCGGTCATATTTAATGTGTTTTGTGTTCTAAAGGTTGATATGTGTATCTTGTTATGTGTTATGTAACCTCCAAAAAGAATCAGGTCCATATATATTACGGATTAAGAGTTATTTAAGGTCAAAGTGGGTTGACCGGCATTGACCAGAAAATTCTATGTGTTGTTTTTTTTGATAAGGTTTGACCATACTTTAGATGCTTGATTTATTGTTTTTATGATGATGTTAAGTGTTATAGTTGTAGTCCTACATGTTGTCTACGCACTGGAATTGATAGATCACATAAAAGTTACACGATCATCAAGTTATAGAGGTCCAAAGTAGGCACCTCGAACCTGTTCTTCGTGAAGAAACGACTTTGGTAGCTACTTTGATGGCTGATTTATCCCATCTGATGTTTGTTTAGAGGTTATGATTGTTGGATCTTGTAGTCTTTTATTTCCTCTACAAGACCCAATTTATAGATTGTCCAAATTCGTTAAGATGAGAGAGTTATTCACGGTCAAAGTAGGCCACTTGCTCGCTCGCCTTATGAAGATCTGGGTAGGCTCAAGAACACCTATAGCGACACTTCATCACTATAGGGGCCTTTAGCTACCAGATTTAATTATTTTAATTTACGATTTTCCTAAAAATGATTTAAAAATTAGAAAAATTAGATTTTAATTATTAAAATACCAAATAAATTATGAAAAATTATTTTAAAGTCAAAAAATAGTTTTTAATTATTTTGAGTATATTTCATAAATATTTAATATTTTTGGAATATAAAAGACATTTATTTATTTAATTATAATATTAAATAAATTATTTAAAAATAGTTTTAATTCATGAAAAATTATATTATGGTATAAGAAAATATTTTAAGTTATTTCCATGACTTTTAATATTTTGTGATGAATTTCATTAATTAATTATATATTAATGATATTAAAGTTATTTAATGATTATATTAAATAATTTAGTTTAAAAATGATTTTAATATTATAAAAATCATTTTAAATGAAATTAAGGTATTTAAAAATATTTGAAGTTATAAAATATAACTTTTAATATTTAAAGGATAATTTCATTAATAATTTAATATTAATGATATTAAGATAATATTAATGATATTTAGTTTATTTAATAATTATTATTAAATAAATAGTTTAAAAATGGTTTTATTTATTTAAAAATCATTTAAAGAGGATATTAAGGATTTAAAAATATTTTAAGTTATAATTAATGACTTTTAATATTTGGATGAATAGTACATTAATATTTATATATTAATGGTGATTATTTAAAATGATTTTAATTGTTTTAAAAATCATTTAAGGGTAATATAAATGTTTTAAAAATAGTTTGAGTTATTATAAATAACTTTTATATTTTAGCAATGGTTTCATTAATAGTTTAATATAAATTAATTATTAATGATAATGGAATTGTTTAATGTTTAAATCATTTAATTATGATTAGATGTTTGAAAGTTATAAATTACCAAACTAGTGACTTGAGAACCGATTATGAAGTTATGAAGTTTTGAGGAACACTTATAGTAATGTTAGATCACTATAGGCAGGTAGTGATGATTTGAATTATTTTAAAATTTTCAATTTACGGAAAATTCAAAATGATTAAAAGTAAAATGTCCGATATTCTGAGATGTTGAGGTATAGAATAAGAGTCTTAGACTCGAGATTTACCCGATAAAGTCAGCTTGCACGCAAACAAATGTCGAACCCTATAATAGAAAGAAAAGGCTCTTGTGTAAGAACATGGATGAGATATTTGAAAAATGTATAAAAATATTTCAAGTGTAGAATATGAACTAAAAGTATGATCACCGCGATTATGTGATGACGTGATTAGACTATGTCTTCACTATAATAAGATGATTACTATGTGTTATGATATATTGTTCTAATCGAGCAGAATGATCTGATTATTGATATGTTGTGATAAAGAGATAAAACCTAAGTTGAGATTTGTAATCAGCAAATCAAGCAAGTATCTTACCTTTGTATTTCCTTTATGCAATGGACATGAGTAAGAAGTTTTAGAATTATTCTATTCTGTATAGATTATGTACGCTTTGATTATCAACATGTTAGCTCGGATATATATTACATTAAGTTGATTTCTAAATGGTTATACAAGTGTCCCCACTTGGATAATCATGGCATTTATTCACATGTTGATATACCTTTGTCAATTACCCGTATACATATATGTTGAATTACATATTATTGTTGAAAGCAAGATTAAAACCTTGGGTTTGGAACATGGCATGTATGAACATCCCGATAATGGGAAAATTTTTATGCGCTTGGCGAATAAAGGGTGAGCGATGAATTTACGTTCAAGTTATGTAGTATTGATCAATCTGAGGTACAACGGTGATCACCCTCCGTGCTAGTAAGTTATAACGGTTTCGGATGAATTTACGCTAAACCTTTTGAAAAATGAAAAACCATGTTCATAGTATGTTTCTTAAACCCTATTCATGGGTGGAGCCTAATTTCAAGAAATTGAAAGAGAGTTGTTATGTGAATCTTTTATCAAGATGATTACTTCACAACTTTTGATTCGTTGTAGAAGTGTTATGTAAAGAGAATACTTATATTCTTTCAAACATATATATAATTGTTATTACTTCTTTGGGCACTCAAATGCTCATCCTTGCTTAAACTAAATGTTTCAATTACGTCTGATCGACACAAGGCTCGAGCACGAAACAAGGAAAAAGAAAAGTCGCTTGAATGAGATTTAGTATGAGTTAATGGTTATAGTTAGTAAGACAATGGAATCTATTGTCGAGATATTGTAAGGAATGTATTTGAAGGTCACGTGCAGGGAAGTAAACTTTGATGTATGTAAATTAAGTTCGAATGTATTATTATTTAGTATTATTCACTTTTAAAGAAATGGTATCGTGGAGAACCGAGTTCGGGTTTCAAGTACCTGGATTTGGGGTCGCCACAGGTTGGTATCAAAGCTGTAGGTTATAAACGTTAGGAATAAGAAACCTAGGTTATAACCTTAGTAGAATGGATAACGAAAGTTAAGATAGATATTCAGTAGACGAAGAACTCTGGTGAAGAGTTATAACCTTAGTAGAATGGATAACGAAAGTTAAGATAGATATTCGGTAGACGAAGAACTCTGGTGAAGAATTATAACCTTAGTAGAATGGAGGACGAAAGTAAGATAGATATTTAGTGAACCATGAGACGAAGTACTCTGGTGAAAAGTTATAGGATATGATGAGTTGAAGAGATTCATCGAGTTTTAGTGGTACTAAATAAAATATTACTTCATTTTAATGATGAATATATTTTATTTCAGTACTAATGTTGTCTCGTTTATTGTGGTCATAAGATGAATGACGAAAGTCAAAATAGTAATTCCTTGACCCAAGAGACGATGGACTCTAGCGAGGAGTACACAGACAGTGAGATGATAAGAGATTTGTTAGTTAGGAAAGATGACTTAAAGGTTAGAGGCGAAAAGAGAGGCGAGAATCGTACTCTCAGTTTTGGAACAATGATAAAGGACGCGCTCACTTTGAAACACGAGATGGAGTTAAGCCAGGAGTTACGAGGGAGGTTGGAGTAGAGAGAGATACAGATAGGACAGTTGAAGGTTGAGGTAGAAGCCAAGGACACAAGGATATATACCTTGGAGCAGGCTTTAGACATCGCCTTTATGCGATTCGACACAAAGTGGATGGAGCTGCCTTTCGGCAGAGAGAGATATGCATTGATGAGAATTGAATAAATTCATCGTCAAACAAAATAAGAGACAACGTATATAAAACTCTTGATTGCTTTGTATATATACTATATGCTAATCGTGGTAACTTATGTATGTAGATGTATGGTGGAAAAGATATGTGGGATAAGAAGGATCAGATCCATACCCCCAAGCTAATATCGAGGCCAACAGCTGAAATAGAAGCTTACCAAGAACCCAAATCGAACGAGGTGGCTATAGTGGAAAACGTAGTATCGAGATCCGAAATGGTGGATTTGACGGATAGTGATTCGGACACTAAAGTTGAAGCCGCTCAAGCATCAACGAAAGTCACGAGATCTGGAGAACAAGGTTTCTTCACTAGAAAGGTTGTGGGAGATAGAAAAGTTGCTTAATATTCAATGCGAAAAGCATTAAAAGAAACAATGGAAGAGCAAGATAAGCTAAAAATCCAAATTGACCGATGGGAGCCTCAAAGCAACACATCGTGTTCGACTCAGAGAGGTAAGGGAAAAATAAAGGTAGAAGATCCCCACTTAGAAAAACACGATAAGAAGAAAGGAAGAAGATATGTTATATTTATATACATGAGGGACATACCTCTCCTCGTTGCCCCAACTATAAGAAAGGTGGATGTTTTAATTGTGGAATGGAAGGACATCGAGCGAATGAATGTCCGAGAAGAAAGGCTTGGTAGATAAGTAGTATGGGTTATGTTATGTAATATGTGTGATAAGTAATGAACTATTTTCAACTTTTATGTTGGTCAAAGTTTTAATTCCCGACTTTCGTAGTCACAAAGGGATAGCTGATGTTTAAAGCAATATGTGCTATGGTATGCTAAGTTCTATTAATGTGAAGTGCTATGGTTGGAAGTACCATGAGTGTCACAAGTTGGATTAATGAAGTAAGTTGTTATAAAGATAGCAGACATTTATCTGAATATTGGTTAATATAGTAAACCAAGTTTCAAAATTTAATATTTTGGAATACATGATTATTTGAGTAGAAAATTTTGTGTTATATGTCGAACGTATACGATGAGGCTTAGAATCTAAGGAAATGAAGAATAATTTATGATTATGTCACCGAGACGAAAATGAAAACCAGCTGCGGAAGATCAACCAGATAATCGAACAACGAACGCCAAAGACTTTAAGGCAATCCTATTGCTAGGGTATAGAGGATTAAGTGACTCAGTAGAAGAGTTTATGATAGTTAGGATAACGGAAAGGGCAAAAGATAACTTTTATCACCTATACGATAAAAGGGAAATGAGATAAAGAGAAAAGTTTGTAAGCGGAAGAGACATATCTCTTCCAATTGTCCCAATTCAAGAATGTATAGCGAATGTTTTATTTATGAATCAATGGAGTATAAGATGAAAGAGTATAAGGTGAAAGAAGAAGAAATGAGATAAGGAATGTGAATACGAGAAATGACAATGAGATATAAAGCGACAATGAAATAAACCGTAAGTGTCTTCATTATGGTCGCTTCAAGATATCGTATGCGATTGAGGATCTGATGGCACCGGAAATGCGAACTCCGTGTGCTATTTGAATAACTTATGTGTCTTATATGATTTTCTGTATATATATACATATAGTAAATTACTTTATTAAAGAAATTTTGAGGATGGAATTTGAGTTCTTTTAGAGATCAAATTTACATTTATCGAATAGACAAGCGTTATGGAGAATAGTTAAAGATCGATTCGATCAAGTATGATCGAGATCTACGTCTGATGATTATATGCTATGTACTTTTTCTCGCATATGAGTTTTTAAAGCGGTGATTAGGGACGGAATCCTTATAAGGAGGTGAATGTAATAACCCGAGATTTCCTAAATAAAATAAATAAGAAAATTTATGTATAATTTTTTTTATTTAATGACGAGAATAAGTGTCTAGTAATGTGAACGATAAATGCGAATATATTTATTACTTGAAAAATTAGAAATAATTTTGGAATTATTAATTACTACAAATTATATTTTTATGGTAATTAATTTACATAGCGTAAATATTTTATTAATTATTTTCCATGATAACATGATTGGAAATAATATATGAAGTGATAATTAGAATTATATAATAAATATTTTATTATATGAATTGTTCGAGAATATTTAAATCAAGTATTTTAACTTGATATGCGAAAAGAGAAGTCGATATGAGATCCAAACCACGAATTGGGATTGTGATCAAGAGATGAGAATAATAATATTATATTATTGTTATAATGATTTTCTGACACAGATAATTATTATGTGTGTATATGTGACGAGATAATATCGAGGAATGACTACCAATTAGGTCATAGCATATTACCGTCTTTGTGAAACCCTAATTATTAAACTTAGTTATGAGAAATGACCGAGTAGTAGCTGTGTATATGAAGTTTCTTGTGTATATGAAGGTTCTTGTGTATAAGATGCCTCAGTAATTAGAAGAAAACCCTAATTCTTTGTTGTTTGTCGATAATTAAGACAAACCCTAATTATTACAACCCTAATCGGTTGAAGTTAGAGATTGTAATGACTGTGTTAGAACATACACAGATAATTAGAGAATCCTAATGGTCAATTAGAAACCCTAATTGATGGCGTTAAGAAACCCTCATTAGAAAATCCTAATTTTCTATAGAAAACCCTAATTTAAAATTATTGGGTTTAATTACGATGTTAATGTATAAATGTTTTAATTTACCAAAGGATGAAAAGTAATTGGTAAATAATAAGAATTACCATCTAGTGATTAAATATTACATTTAATTGCCATGTACAAGAATGCCCATGAAATTATATGGAAAATTACCAAAATACCCTTTTTATCCATTTTAGTGTATTATTAGTAGCATTGTTGCTAGAATCTTTGCAAAAGCTAGCCAACCACCACCTTCTAGAATTCCCTCATGCTACTATACCATTACACCTCAATTATACAACCAAATTGAGCATCCAAAGCATTAGAATTGGCCTATAAATAGAGATCAAAGAGAGTTAATGCAAAATGCACACTTGAATTTTCCTAACTCTCATCCTAGACTCTCTCAACATCTTAGCTCCCAAAAACACTTGCCCATACACTCCTAAGTACAGCCCCACGATCACAAGCATCAAAAACACAAGATCAAAGTCAGAAATCCAAAAATCAAAGCTCCAAAAAGTGGTAAATTCTCTAATTTTGAAATCCTTCGATTCGATGTTAATTGATGCAATTGATTGTTTAAAGTAGTGTAATATGGAGTCTATTAATGTTCTGGGTTGTAAAAACACAGACCCATAACATCAAAGTGCACGAATTTGAAGATTTAAACAAGTTGGAAAAAACCGAATTCTGTTATTTTTCACCAAATGTCAGAGGCTATAACTCTTTGTTCGATCACGAGTTTTGTTGTTTAAAAGTTGTTATAGGTAGCCTAATATGTGGTCTTTAAACTCCAAAAGGAATCAGGTCTATATCTATTGTAGATCGGGATTTATAAGCGGTCAAAGTGGGTTGGCCAAGCATTGACCTACATTGTTTTTTCAAACCCAGAAAATATTCTAAGTGTCCAGAAATATTTTTTTGGCAAATGTCAGGCCTTATATCTCGGTCATATTTAATGTGTTTTGTGTTCTAAAGGTTGATATGTGTATCTTGTTATGTGTTATGTAACCTCCAAAAAGAATCAGGTCCATATATATTACGGATTAAGAGTTATTTAAGGTCAAAGTGGGTCGAAGTGGGATTGGCATTAAAATTCTAAGCGACCGAAATTTTCTAAGTGTTGTTTTTTTTGATAAGGTTTGACCATACTTTAGATGCTTGATTTATTGTTGTTATGATGATGTTAAGTGTTATAGTTGTAGTCCTACATGTTGTCTACACACTGGAATTGATAGATCACATAAAAGTTACACGATCATCAAGTTATAGAGGTCCAAAGTAGGCACCTCGAACTCGTTCTTCGTGAAGAACGACTTTGGTAGCTACTTTGATGGCTGATTTATCCCAGATCTGATGTTTGTTTAGAGGTTATGATTGTTGGATCTTGTAGTCTTGTATTTCCTCTACAAGACCCAATTTATAGATTGACCAAATTCGTTAAGATGAGAGAGTTATTCACGGTCAAAGTAGGCCACTTTGCTACGCTTTATGAAGATCTCAGGTAGGCTCAAGAACACCTATAGCGACACTTACATCACTATAGGGGCCTTTTAGCTTGACTGTTTTAATTATTTTAATTTCGATTTTCCTAAAAATGATTTAAAAATTAGAAAAATTAGATTTTAATTATTAAAAATACCAAATAAATTATGAAAAATTATTTTAAAGTCAAAAAATAGTTTTTAATTATTTTGAGTATATTTCATAAATATTTAATATTTTTGGAATATAAAAGATATTTATTTATTTAATTATAATATTAAATAAATTATTTAAAAATAGTTTTAATTCATGAAAAATCATGAAAAATTATATTATGGTATAAGAAAATATTTTAAGTTATTTCCATGACTTTTAATATTTTGTGATGAATTTCATTAATTAATTATATATTAATGATATTAAAGTTATTTAATGATTATATTAAATAATTTAGTTTAAAAATGATTTTAATATTATAAAAATCATTTTAAATGAAATTAAGGTATTTAAAAATATTTGAAGTTATAAAATATAACTTTTAATATTTAAAGGATAATTTCATTAATAATTTAATATTAATGATATTAAGATAATATTAATGATATTTAGTTTATTTAATAATTATTATTAAATAAATAGTTTAAAAATGGTTTTATTTATTTAAAAATCATTTAAAGAGGATATTAAGGATTTAAAAATATTTTAAGTTATAATTAATGACTTTTAATATTTGGATGAATAGTACATTAATATTTATATATTAATGGTGATTATTTAAAATGATTTTAATTGTTTTAAAAATCATTTAAGGGTAATATAAATGTTTTAAAAATAGTTTGAGTTATTATAAATAACTTTTATATTTTGGCAATGGTTTCATTAATAGTTTAATATAAATTAATTATTAATGATAATGGAATTGTTTAATGTTTAAATCATTTAATTATGATTCCGATGTTTGAAAGTTATAAGTTACCAAACTAGTCGAATTGACTTGAGAACCGATTATGAAGTTATGAAGTTTTGAGGAACACTTATAGTAACAGTTAGATCACTATAGGCCCGGTAGTGACAGATTTGAATTATTTTAAAATTTTCAATTTCTGGAAAATTCGAAAATGATTAAAAGTAAAATGTCTGATATTTACAGATGTTGAGGTATAGAATAAGAGTCTTAGACTCAGTATTTACCCGATAAAGTCGCGTAGATGCGGCAAACAAATGTCGAATTCCTATAATAGAAAGAAAAGGCTACTGTAAGAACATGGATGAGATATTTGAAAAATGTATAAAAATATTTCAAGTGTAGAATATGAACTAAAAGTATGATCACTGCGATTATGTGATGACGTGATTAGACTATGTGCTGACTATAATAGACAGTACTATGTGTTATGATATATTGTTCTAATCGAACGAATGATCTGATTATTGATATGTTGTGATAAAGAGATAAAACCTAAGTTGAGATTTGTAATCAGCAAATCAAGAAAGTATCTTACCTTTGTATTTCCTTTATGCAATGGACATGAGTAAGAAGTTTTAGAATTATTCTATTCTGTCATGCAGTTATATGCGCTTTGATTATCAACATGTTAGCTCGGATATATATTACGTTAAGTTGATTTCTAAATGGTTATACAAGTGTCCCCACTTGGATAATCATGGCATTTATTCACATGTTGATATACCTTTGTCAATTACCCGTATACATATATGTTGAATTACATATTATTGTTGAGCAAGATTAAAAACCTTCGGGTTTGGAACATGGCATGTATGAACATCCCGATAATGGGAAAATTTTTATGCGCTTCGGCAGACAAAGGGTGAAGCGATGAATTTCGTTCAAGTTATGTAGTATTGATCAATCAGAGGGTACAATGAAATGATCACCCTCCGTGCCCGTAAGTTATGACGGTTTGCGGATGAATTTCTGCTAAACCTTTTCGAAAAATGAAAAACCATGTTCATAGTATGTTTCTTAAACCCTATTCATGGGTGGAGCCTAATTTCAAGAAATTGAAAGAGAGTTGTTATGTGAATCTTTTATCAAGATGATTACTTCACAACTTTTGATTCGTTGTAGAAGTGTTATGTAAAGAGAATACTTATATTCTTTCAAATTATATATATAATTGTTATTACTTCTTTGGGCACTCAAATGCCCATCCTTGCTTAAACTAAATGTTTCAAGATTCGTCGATCGACACAAGGCTCGAACACACGAACAAGGAAAAGAAAAGTCATTTGAATGAGATTTAGTATGAGTTAATGGTTATAGTTAGTAAGACAATGGAATCTATTGTCGATATTGTAAGGAATGTATTTGAAGGTCACGTGCACAGGGAAGTAAACTTTGATGTATGTAAATTAAGTTCGAATGTATTATTATTTAGTATTATTGACTTAAAAGAAATGGTATCGTGGAGAACCGAGTTCGGGTTTCAAGTACTGGATTTGGGGTCGCCACACCGCATGCATGGTGATTTACATTGTTATTCCATTCTTTATTATTACATTGGAACATCCTCATTTGGTGCGTAATTTCACTTTGACTGTTCCGTTATTTAGTATTCTGTTGGAATAACTGCTCATGCAATCTTTGTATGCGTGGTGATTTCTTTTGTTATTCCATTCTTTATTATACTCAGTTGGTTAACGTTTTGACTTCTATGCTCCATGAAATTAGTGGAATATCCTTGATATTTGTGCTTCATCCAGTATCTTTTCATGGAAATATTCTTCTGAGCATTCTTGAATTTTACTCTACAAAGAATTATCATGTAGACAATTTGGACATTATTAGTTCCTGGATAAATTAATTCTTGAACTTGTTTTATTGAATTCTTCTATCATTATCATCATCCTCATATTTATTATTTTTGAAAGTCATCTGTGGCATGTAGTGCATAGATGGACTTGGTATGATTATGATCAGGGATTATTTGGTGTAATCATGACCGTAATGTTACAAATGATGTGGTAAAAGTCCTCATTGGCCCGTAGTGCATTGATGGACAGTTGTTGGCATAATCATGACCATTAATGAATACACAAATATTCTTGGCCCGTAGTGCATGGATAATTGTGGTCGTGATACTAAAGAATATCCTTGGCCGTAGTGCAAGGGTGATTCGATGATGTGGATTATTTATTAAGCTGAGTCCCAGCGATAATAGTGATGAAAAATCTTTTAAATCATAAAAGATAGTAAATTTTATTTTCTACTTAACTCTTTTAATGGATTGCTTGTTCCGCTGCAGTTAAACTTGATGTCTAATATATTTTATCAGTTTAACATTGTTGGAGACTAATGATAATTTATTCTGCATTATCTTAGTCATAATATTTCTTACTGGGCTAGTTGAGCTCACCCTTTCTTTCACCGTTTCTCTTCTGTGAAATGAGAATATAGCTGGGACGAGTCGGGGAACGGAGTGATGGTCCAGATGATAGCATTAGTAGTCCTCACTATTCTGTGAAATAGTGTGATAATAATTGTAATGAGGACTCCTTTTGAGTTTGTATAATCTCTAGTAGACAATATTTGTATTCAAACTCATGAGCTTTATGTTTTGTCGTATTGTACACGGCATACTTGTATTAATAAGTTGTATTTGAATTACATACCATGTATCTGGCGACCCAAGATGGGTGATGTATACCTAATTTTGGGGGCGTCACATTAACCAATTAATAATAGGATTTTGAAAATATAAACCATAATTGACCAACCATTATCAATACTTACATACAGTACATATTTATAGTACCGAAAATCAAAATATAATTAATATTATATTATTATTCTCATCCCTGGATAAAAATCAAAAATTAGGGTTTGGATTCCATATCTGATTTATTCTTCATATTTAACCTTAATAATTAAGGTAAAATAATTAACTTAATAATCAGTACTAAAATTCATATCATAAAATAATTATTATAATTATTCTTAAAATCACTTCATATATTATTTAAATAATATATGATTATATTTTTATGGAAAATAATTAATAAAAACATTTCTACTATAAATTAATTATTATAAGAATATACTTTATAATAATCAATAATCCTAAAATAAAACTATTTATAAATATTCATGTAATAAATATATTTTTATTTACCACATAAATACATATACACATTATCTTGTACAAATCATCATCTTTAAAAAAAAATAAAAAATTATACGCAAAATTTCTTATTTATTTATATAGAAAATATCGGGTTGTTACAGGGTATTTCAACAGTTTAACGGTAAAACTTTCGCCGTTATATTTATAAAAAGATATTTATGTCGTTTTCTTATTCCGACAATAATTCCGTTGTGGGGTCCACCAATGATTATGCAGTCGTACGAATATTCCCTATTAAAACGAATATTCCGCGATCAATCGAATATAATATAACAACTTGCCTACTTTGCAAAATTTATAAATATTACCCACAACTATAACATTATATCAAATCCACAGCTTAATATTAAAAAATATATTTTGAGAAAATAATTAATCTTTATTTATGAAAATTGGGATCTTACAACCTCCCCTTCTTATGAAATTTCATCCTCGAAATTAAGGTACATACCCGGTATGACAAAGAGGTGAAGATACCTTGATTTCATTTTAGATTCTAACTCCCAGGTTATTTCCTCAACATCGTGGTTCCTCCATATAACTTTGACTTGAGGTATAACCTTGGAGCGTAGAATATGTTCATTCTTATCTAAGATTTTAATAGGTACCTCTTCATACGTTAAATCTTCCGCTATCTCGTCCGATTCTAACTCAATAATGTGGTTCAGGTCTTCCACATATTTACGTAACATAGATATGTGAAAAACGTAATGAACACGAGACATACTTGGCGGTAAGGCGAGTCTATAGGCCACGGTTCCTATTCGATCGAGGATTTCGAATGGCCCAATGAATAGAGGATTGAGCTATCCTATCTTTCCAAATCTTGTTACTCTTTTCCATAGAGCAACACGTAATAATACATGATAACCAACATTGAATTCCATATCATTTCAATGAAGATCAGCATAACTCTTTTGTCGATCTTATGAGATTTTTATACGTTGCCGGATCATTTGAATCTATTCCATAGTCATACGTACCAACTCCGGTCCCAACAACTTTGATTCACCCACCTCATCCCAACATACTGGAGAACGACACTTGCGTCCATACAACGCCTCGAATGCAAACATGCCTATACTTGCTTGATAACTATTGTTGTAGGAAAATTCCACCAATGGAAAGAACTTGTCCCAACTTCCTTCGAAGTCAAGGACACAGAGTCTTAATAGATCTTCAAGAGTTTGAAAGTCCTCTTTGACTACCCATCTGTTTAAGGATGATATGCCGAACTAAATCGTAAATTCGTGCCCATAGCTTTTTGCAAACTAACCCAAAATCGTGAAGTGAATCTTGGGTCTCGATCAAAAACTATGGATACTGGCATACCATGCAGTCTTACAGTCTCATTTATGTATATACAAGAAAAACGTTCGAGTGTATATGTAACGACCGAGAAATTCAGATCTTATTGTAAAATGATTTTATTAAATTAAATAATAATAAAATTATATTCTATGTGTTATCAAGATGGTTGTCATTGTATAACCTATTGATGTTAGAATGTCGTAGTATTTGAACTACGTGGATGACTTAAAGTGTTTGAATTTCTAAGACGAAAATAAAAGTTTTCCGAGAAATTTTCTGAAAAACACTATTCATCGATATTTGTTCGGGATATATTTTTGAATTTTCGAGAAATACGTAATGATGGAATAACAAGGTAAGATGGATTATGTAATAAAAATCTAGTTATGGAAAATGTAATATTTCGCTTGCGGACTTAATTTATAAACGTTAAGGAAGGCGAAGTAGTAATGAATAAGTAATAATTGTATGATACTTGGTATGGTGCAAAGTAATGAAAACGAGTATAATACGAAGTATTATACGAGTTTGTATGAAGGATGAAACATAGTATATAAATTCTATATGAATTTGAATACGAAAATAATACATAAACTATATGTATTAAGTAATGCTAATGGACTTGCAAAGGTTGATTGAATTAATACAAGTCCAAGTGAATTAAAGGGAGAGGCCCAATTATTAGTTAATGAACCAACTAGTGTTTATTAATGCAAAGCCCAAAGGTTGATTTAATGTAAGCCAAACTAGGATCCATGAGTTGTATGACCCATGGGGCACACTATATTAATATGGTTAAATGTGGTGACCAAGATTTAAGAGTAATGACCAAGTTAAATGAGTAATGACCAAGTATAGGATAAGTTTTGTGATTAACAAGTAATGAATAGTAAGGAGGTGGCTTAAAGGAGGTGGGATGATTTAAAGACTAAACTACCCTAGCTTTGCAACTTCTATAAATATAGGAGGCTTACAAGCCATTTAACACTTGTTCAAATAATCCAACATATTGCAAAAGTGCTTAAGTGTTAGAGAGAATAAGCTACAAAAAAGTCATTTCATTTGTAAGAAGAAGAAGAAAGCTACCTTACCAAGAAATCAAAAGTAAGACTTCTTCTCTAAATTATCTTCTATCACTACCATGATAGGTTGATAAGAAAAGATGGATTAAGAAACATGAATGACAAGAAACAAGAAGAATGAGTAAGAAATGAACTTAAGCCACATAAGTTGGCAATAAGTCATTTAAACTTATAAAGTTATAAACTTATTATGAATTAACCTTGAATGTTAGTATGAAAATTATGAACTTCTAATGAGTTTATTAAGAGAAGTAGCAAGGATGTAAAAGAACTTGTATGATCATATGTATCATATATACATAAGTAAAGTTATATGTTAAGAACATATAAAGAATGATGATTAAGAAACTTTAATTGTCATAAGTCACGAACAATAAAATCTTGAGTAGTTTATAATTTGACAAGTTATAAGCTCATGAAGAATAAGTCCAAGAAAAACCAACAATGATTATTAGTTGTTGTAATGAGTATGTTAAGATGTTCACATGGTGAATGAAGTTTATTTGTAATGTTGAACAAATCATAAGAACGAAGATTTTCCAAAAATTGCACGATTGGAGGATAATCATCGAATTCGTAAAATTCTCAGAATAGAAGTCAAATTTTGTGTTTGAACTTGGAACCATTGTTTTCCAATGGAGACAAGTCATATTTGGCATTTAAGAGTTGCGGACTCAAAAATGACCGGATTCCGACTTAGAACGAAGAAACGAGCATGAACGCATAGATTACATAATTTGTAAACCGTAGGCTTTTGAACGAGCCAATTCGGACTTATAACGAAGAAGTTATGCATCCGGGAAGTTTAAAAAATTCAAAAATTGAAATTGTTTTCTGGTGCACAGAGTTAGCGCTGCGGCGCCAACCCTAGGCTAAATGAGTCGCACCATGAAAGACGTAATGTTGTCCGAAGAGCACCTTTGCAAGAGTTTATGCATGCAAATAAACCATATAAGACAATTTGTGGCGCAGCATGATTACCGTATACGATCTGAAAAATCCTCTAGAGTGTGGCAAGGCAAATACGCTAATCATAAGTAAAGACTTCGTGTCATGGCCTTGCCAGCCTCTCGAGAACAAGAATAGTAATGAAGGTTTCTAAGTATAAAGAAAGGAAAGCTAATTGATTTGGAAGTAAATACAACCTAAGGAAGGAAATGTAACATTGTTTAAACTTTGTTAAACCTTAAGGATGTTGTATAAAGGTTGAGATAACCTAGTCGAATAAAATGCAAGGATAATGATAAACCTGAACGAATAGTAACTGAATCTAATACACAGTTTAATTGAGATGAAAGTATGATATAGTCATATACATACTTGATTATATGTGACCTAATGTAAGGCATTATGTGATCATGTATTATAGAGACTTGAACGACTTGAACATAAAGTTAATATACCATAGCAGACGCTAAAGGCAAGTATTCTAACTCTTGTCTCGATTCAAATCAACAAGTTTTTGAGGTTCATGTATTCTTTCACTTTGAATTGAGGTATGTTGAAGTTTAAGCCAATTCCTTTGGCTAGACTTGATGTATTGATAATCTAATCATTTATTATCAAATGTTGCTATCTTTTGTCAACTACTTGATATGGTTTTCAAAAGAAGATTGAAATGTTAAACAAATGTTTTGTCGGTAAAACGACAGGCACGTGAGGTTGCCAAATGCTTAAACGTGCATACGTTTAATGGATGTAGTGTTGATCAACATAGAGTACAATAGGTTGATCACCTAGAAGTGCTTATAAGTAATATCGGGCTTACGGACTTACTTCCGGGTTGTCCTTTTCCAATAAAGAATGAATACTCGAGGTCTTTGACCGGAGTAAATGTTTTACTAAATATTGTTATTATTGTAAAGCATTTTGAAAGAAAAGATGAAGTGCTATTTTGAATTATCAATAGTACTTCATAATTATTGTTCAGTTATTGAAGGTATACGATTCGTATGTGTCAAGCATATTGTTATTAAATTGTTATACTTGATGAGCTAGTTATGCTCACTCTTGCTTGAACCATATGAATGCAGCTAGGACTGAACTTCCCGAAGGATCGAAAAAGGATAAGGGAAAAGCTAAGGCAGATTTCTAAGCTGTCTTGTAATACACTACAAGAAAACCGCCTATTTCCGACTGACGTATCCTCGACGGATTAAATTCGGTTGAAATAGGATTATGTCTGAGGGAATAATGTGTCGGATATAAGTCCCTCAGAAATACATTAATTAGGACGGAATTCAGTCGAACTTAGTCCTCCCCAGTTGGGGCCAAGTTTGGCGCCACCGCGAAAAGAAATTTTGACGAAAAAACATTAATTTCGAGAGACTTTTCATCGAACTTAAACTATTTCCGAGAGACATATGTCCGACGGACATTCCGTCGGAGATAAAAATAAAAACCTTTCACCTTCTGCCTTTTCATTTCAGACGCTCGTTTTATTTCTCTCTCTAACTCCTCCTCGATCTCATCCTCACCGCCCCGACCCTCTCTCATTCTCTCAGTCTCAGTCGATCTCCTTCCCTCTCTCATCCTTCCCGCCCCCACACCGGTCCACCTAGTACTCTCCTTCCCTTTCTCATCCTCCCCACCCCACCCATCCAGTCATGCCATGGTCCCATGCCACCCCCTTTTCCTCACACAGTATGTTCACCTCTCTCTTTCTCTCTCTCTTCACCACTCTCTGACTCATTTTTACCGTCCCACCCTTCCACACACATATCATCGCGGGCGACCTCCCTTACCGGTCGGACGTCGACGACGCTGCTTCGCCGGGTTGGACTCTACTTTCTCCTTCTCCTCCTTTAACCGGTTTTTAAACTACCTAAGGCCTAAGGTTAGTAATGGTTTATTTGTATAATTAGGTATAATTTTCTGCCCAATATTGTGCATATTACACTGAAATTGGTACTATATATATATATATATATATCTATCTATTGATGATAATTACTGCTAATATATATATTTCGGATTCATTGCTGAAATTGGGACTTAAGTGTTCTGCCGAAATGGGTTATATCTATTTGTGTTCTGCTGAAATTATAAGGCTTATTATTTGTGTTAATTGCCTAACTGTTGTGAAAATTGGGTTCTTAAAATTGTGTTATGCCTAATCATTATGCAAATCGCATGCAAATTGGGATTACGACTTACATTTTAGTGTATAACATCTAGTAAATGTTTCAATCTTGATATATTTGTTATTAATCTTGATATATTTGTTATTTACGACTGAATTTATGACAGAAATTCTATCAGAATTATGAAATTGCAGACTTGTATGTATTGTATTAGTAATTAGTTTCCCAATATTAATAAATCATAAACTAAGTGCCATTTACTTAGTTTCTTACTACTAAAATAAAATAAAGTAAATATAATTTAATTTAGTTTATTAAATAAAATAAATTTAGTTTATTAAATAAAATACAATTCAATAAAAAATAAAATAAAATAAAATAAATTTAATTTAAATAATCTAAATTAAATTAAATTAAATTTAAAATAAATTTAATCTAATTAATTTAATTTAATTTAATAAAAAACATTAAAAATTATATAATATATATATATAATACAAAATAAAATAAAAAGTAATAAAAAATTTAATTTAATTTAGTTTAATAAATAAAATAAAATAAAATATATAAGTAGTCTCTATAGATTCCAAATAAAAATTTTCATAAACTAAGTACCACTTACTTAGTTTATCATCACTGGCAAAATAGCAGTTTATAGCTAGAAGTGAATGTCGAACAGTAGTCTCTATAGATTCCAAATAACAATTCTCGTAAACTAAGTACCACTTACTTTGTTTATCATCATTGGCAAAATAAACTAAGAATAGCTAGAAGTGAATTTCGAACATTAGTCTCTATAGATTCCAAATAATTAACAATTCTCATAAACTAAGTACCACTTACTTAGTTTTATCATTGGCAAAATAAACTAAGTATCATTTGCTTAGTTTGCCACAATTTTCAATATATAAATGTAATAATACTCTCCCTACATATATGTACTCTTTCTTGTATGCAGGTTTGGACATAGCGATTCTTGCCTAAATAGTACTCAACCGGGTTCCTCTAACAATTAAAAAAAAAAGGGGTCGTAGTTCCTGTTTGTGTCATATACTCAAATAATAAAGGTAATTGAATTCTGCAGACATTCCTCATCGTTTCCATCATATGAGATGACAACATCCCAAAGTAGTGCCCGATAAGTTGTTGAACTTTGTTCAATAGCGTAATGGAACTCCTTCGGATGTTGTCATCTGTTATGATGGAAACAAAGAGGAATGTTTGCATAATTGAATTAACTTTATTATTCGATATAGACACAACAGAACTACGACCCTTTTTTTTGCCTTGGCTGTCACTCAAGTAGAGATTCCACATAAATTCTCATAAACTATGTACTATACTTTGAAACTTAGAAACCCGTTTGACATACACTTAATAGGGGTGAATGTCGAATGATCCCCGATTTGGGACTCATTATTAGATGTTATGTCTCTCACTTAAGTAGGTGCAAATACTGAAACGGTACATTTTTTGTTATTTTGAGGATTAATCGACTGTTATCTCTATATGTTCTTCGAGTGCATACTTAGATTAAGTTATCTTAGTCTATTTCATGTGCTTGGAGACCATGGGGAGGTGCTGCCAAAATTTTCTTGAAACTCATGAAACGTACTCAACGTGTTTGCACTAGTGTCGAGACACATCCAATAACAGGATAGAAGCCTTACCCCTGTCCTGTAGAGATACTAGGTAAATCTAATTCACGCATGAATATCCAAATTAACTTAATGCATACTTCTGTGTAGTTAAAAATGTCAGCCGACCGGAGTTGGATGTACCATAGGATACCCATTCATGGGAGGGGATTAGTCTTAGCTTATCGTATTGGGGTTTTAGATTTCTTGACCAAAGCACTAGAATATACGGATGATCCGCACGGGAAGATGCGGTGCCCGTGTGTCAAGTGTAAAAATCTGATTTGGAAGAAAGTCGACGAGATTAAATTCGACTTATTTTCTCGTGGATTTGTAGATGAGTGCTTCGTATGGACTCATCACGGGGAATCAGAAGTGATTGAAAATATTGTGGAACAACCAATTCCACGGGATTCATACGTCGAAAACTATGATCCAGTTAAGATGTTGGTTGATGCTTATGGCCCTACTACTATTGACTGGGCTGAATATGAACCTTCTTCAAGCAGTGCGAAGCAAGTGCCAAATGAAACAGTTGTCGCCTTTTACAAGTTGCTATCTGAATCTGGGGTCGCGTTGTATCCGGGAAATGATACGAACACCAAGCTTTCTGCAGTGACGAAGCTCTTACACTTCAAAAATGAGCACGACTGTAGTGAGAGAGGTTTCAACGATTTGCTCGCTATAATTGGACAGTTTTTACCCAAGGATCATACTCTTCCTGCGAATTATTACGAAGTGAAGAAGATGGTCAATGGGTTAAATATGGGGTATCAGAAAATTGATGCTTGTGAGCAGGATTGCATGTTATACTATGGGGAGGACAGAGATAAGGGACAGTGTGATATATGCAGTTTATCGCGCTACAAGGTTACAAAACGTGGGGGGAAGGAGAAACATGTTCCTAGGAAAATCTGACGATACTTTCCACTTGCGCCGAGACTTCAACGGCTATTCATGTCGTCTTATACGACTCAACATATGAGTTGGCATCAAACAAGGGATGTCGTGCCTGGTCAGCTGACTCACCCAGCGGATGGAGGTGAATGGAAGAGATTTGATGTAAATTATCTTGAGTTTGCGGAAGAAGTTAGGAATATTAGGCTTGGCATGGGTACTGATGGCTTTTGCCCTATTAATAATTTTAGCCAGCCGTACTCAGTTTGGCCAGTCATTATGGTCACTTATAATCTTCCACCGGCAATGTGCATGAGGGATATGTATTTGTTTTTGACTTTTCTCATTCTGGGGGATAAAAGTGCTACAAAAGACCTTAATGTGTACCTTCGACTGTTAGTGGATGAACTAAAGATGTTATGGGAGACAGGGGTTCAGACGTATGATAAATCGATATGCGAGAATTTTGTGATGAAAGCAGCCCTGTTATGGATTATCACTGACTTTTCGGCTCTTGGGATGGTTAGTGGTTGGTCAACTCATGGGAAGTCATCTCGTCCAAAGTGTGTATGGGGATGTGCAAGGAAACCATTCAAAGACGTGGGGCGAAAATGTAGTTTCATTGGTACTGCTCGTAGATTCTTGCCTCTTGATCACAATTACAGAAAGATGTCTACACAGTTCAACAGAAAGATAGAGAAGAAGGGGGTTGTTGGTGGTGTCGGGCAAAGGTGAGGTCTTGGAGTGGTTGAATCAACTTGATTTTCCTTTCTTGGGGAAGGAACACGATGAAATTGAGAGCGGTAGATGCAGGAAGACTCATAATTGGACACATTTGCCTATATGGTTTGAGTTGTCAGTATTGGGGCACACTTTCGATTAAATCCTTTGTATAGATGTCATGCATACCGAAAAGAATGTTTTCGAGAACTTGTTTTACACCGTGTTAGATGCGAGTGGTAAAACTAAAGACAATGATGATGCTCAAAAAGATTTGGAGGAATTGAGCATTAGGCCAGAATTGTGGCTTCGCCCTAACACTACGAAACCTAAAGCTCCATTTAGTCATACTAAGCAACAAGTTGAAGACGTCTGTAAGTGGGTTAGTGGGTTGAATCTCCCAGATGGATATGCGTCGAACATAACACATTGTTGTAAGGTTGAGCAATTGAAAATTTTTGGATTCAAGAGTCACGATTATCATGTATTCATGCAGAAGTTGATTCCAATTGCATTTCGTGAGATGTTACCCAAAAACGTTATGGATGCATTGACCGAACTGTCAAATTTCTTTCGAGATATTTGCTCAACTATAATTAAGCATAGTGATGTCGAGCAGATGGAGAAGAATATTGTGCTTACCATGTGCAAGATTGAAATGATCTTCCCTCCAGGATTTTTTGACTCGATGGAACATCTATCTATTCATCTGCCGTATGAACTCAAACTTGGAGGACCGGTGCAATATCGGTGGATGTATCCTTTTGAGAGGTAATATATAAACTGCTATATATTGCTCTATCCTGCTCATATTAATAATACTTCACTAAGTCTGCATATTATTTATCGTAGGTATATGCGCCGATTAAAACAAAAGGTCAAGAACAAAGCTCGTGTAGAGGGTTCTATTGCTGAACGATATACAGATGAAGAGCTTGTCAACTTCTGCTCATTGTATTTTGACAATCTTGTCTCAACGAAGCACAACCGTTTAGGAAGGAATGAGGTTGTTGGTCCAATGACTTATGCTGATGATGAGTTAGCTGTATTCACATATCCGGCTAAACCATTTGGTCTTGAGACTCTGACTTACTTAAGCAACAAAGAGTTAAAGATTGTATCTACATACGTGCTTCTAAATATGCCCGAAGTATCATCATACATCACGTAAGTCTAAGCTTACTTTCTCCAGTTAGTACAATTTACAAGTGTAGTCATCTCTATATATGTTAAAGACATTTTACTAATATCGCAGATTCATTCAAGAGGAAGCGTATGCTTCTAACCCAACTTTATTCGCAGCAGACTTGGAAACATTCACTAATGCTAATTTCCAACAATGGTTTAAGAAAAGGGTTGAAGCGGAGAGTATTTCTAAGAGTTTTATAGATGTCATCCAAGGACCTTACAAAGTTGTTAGTTCTTTTCCTGGTTGCATCGTGAATGGGTATAGATTTAGAGTCGATGACTTGCATGAACTCACATCAGTCTATTCTGGGGTTGTAGTGTTAGGAAGCTGCTATCAAGATTCTGAGTCCAATTACTATGGTCGTTTACAGGATGTAGTTGTGCTCAATTATCACGGTGGCAAAAAGGTAGTTACATTTAAGTGTAGTTGGTTTGATCTTGGAAAAGGGGTTAAAGTTGATCGTAATAGAATCACAACCGTGGATATCAAGTCGGTGTTAAATTTCGATGGATAAGTGGGTTTTATACCTACTTATCCGAAGATTCATTATTTGAATTATTTGCTTAATCTCATGTTTCTTAGTTACTTTTCATGCATTTTGTGTTCGCTTTGTAGATTATATGCTTGGGAGTTGAAATCGCAAAGAATTGGTATGAAAACGCAAAGAAAAGCAATCCGGACATCGCTTGGGCTTTTATGTTTATTTCATGTTCTTGGTTAGAACTTGATTACATTGTTGTAGAGCTTCTTCTTAGCTTTCAACATCTTGAATCATCAAAATTGGAGTTCGGATGCAAGAGTTATGACATTTGTACCAACGGACGTCGAACGTCACTGTTTTGGATGGCCATTTGCACAATAGTCACTTCCAGCCCAATTTGGACCTTCATCGGTTCATTATTTCTGAAATCTTAAAGAATTAAAGTTGTAGATCTCGTCGATATCTTCGATTTGATAGGTGGAAGGCCTTGTAACTCTTTCCGGATCAAAAGTTATGACCATTTTCCCAAGAGACGTCAGAGAAAAAATATTTTCGTCACAAAACCGCCACGGGTGGGCGTATTTGTAATGGCACAAGTCAGAACCCTAGCCCACGGGGTGGGCCCAAATCATATAAAACCTCACGGGGTAGGTAGCCTGTAAAATGCGCAAAAAGTGCGAATTTTGGTCCAATTTGAGTCTGGGAAGGATTGTTTCGATCCGATTTACACAAGGACTTCCAAGAGAACTTCCAAGAGGACTTAAAGACATATGAAGAGACTTATAAAAGGAGGAGAATCACAAGGATTAGGGAGATTAGAGACTAGAGAAAGGATTCCATTAGATTAGATTAGTGTAAATTAGATCAAAACACTAGTTCTAATTAGATTTGAGATCAAGCAACTTCAAGACCATCAAGATCAAGAGCGTGAGCTTTGAGGAAGATGGAGATTTACCGACAACATGATTTATTCTTTACTTACTACTTTATTTTTATCTTTCAATGTGTATTCAATTGTGGATTCTTAGTTTTAATTCAATAATCATGAACTAATTCTTTGTTTGAGATTACAATGGATCTTATTATGTAGTTTATTTTAATATGCTTCGCTATCAATTATTATGTTCTATTGTGAGGATTGTCTATTATGATTTGGACTTAATTGTTTAATTGATTGGCCATCAATTACCGTGATAATCTATATGAACTCGAGAGATGAAGTATTGATTTAGATCTTATCATGATAAAGATGTGTCATGAATTTTGTCAATAAAGCATTTTTTGATTATTGTTAAGGTAGAGATATGCTTAACATCGCATGTAATCGGATAAAGAACTTATTCTTCAACCTTCTTCAATTGTAATTCACATAGATATATAGTGGGTTAGTTGATTAAGGTGTTTAATCTGATTTCTATCTTAATTGTGGATCGACGTTAATATGGGTATTATGCATCGAGAGGTGGTTTTATCTACTTTAGTGTTCTTGATTAACAATTCGTGATAGAGAATAATTGATGAGAAGTGTGTTAACTTAAATGAAGCAATAAGTGAAGTTGTGATCTTAAATATCCGTTATCTTAATTTAACTAGTGGTAATTAGAATTAGTTTACTTATAAATTGAAATTCATTCGCTTAAATAAGATCGAGTTGGTTACGTTAGTACTTGGTGATTTTTATTAAACAATTCCTCGTGGGAACGATACTCTACTTTCACTTTTATTACTTGTTGACCACGATACTTGCGTGTTGTGTGTAATTAGAATTTACCCAACAAGTTTTTGGCGCCGTTACCGGGGAATTAGTTTAATATCTCTTTGCCAATATTAATTTAAATCAAATTAGTCTTAATTTAAACATTTTTATTTTTATTTTTAATTCTCTTCCTATATTTCTCTCTTTTCAAGTACCATGGATGACTTTACGTATCAATGGCCATACACGAACATGACTCAACCAAGGGAAACAGGGATTGATGGACTTAATACATCTTCTATAGAGCCAATACAAATTGAGGCAACTTCGAAGACGTTGGAGGTTATTCGAGCCCAACGAGTCGAAGGATGGCAAGAATGACTCAGACAAGGGGAGCGCAGAGATTGACAGACTCACGACACTTTCCGCAATGTCAGCACAGATTGAAGAACTTTCGAGGAAGTTGGACGCTTTGCAAATTTCCAAATGAGTCGAAGGATTGCGCTTATTTGTGACTATCAGGTCGGGCAATCACCCGAGTAATCAATGCACCATCAATCTTGGGCCTAGACAAAGATGGTGGTGGTAACTACCTCAATCAAGATGCATATGATAATTATGATCAAGTTTGGGGGTATCACCCAGATTCTTCATGGAGCTACAACTATCAAGACCAATACTCTATTCCAGATCCAACATATACGCCAGATTTCTCATATCAACCTCCATTAAAAGAAGAAAAGTCAAAGTTGGAGGAATTGTTGTCCAAGTGCATAGCATCAAATGAGGAGAGGAGGATAAATCAAGAGATATCACGTCACAATCTGCAGAACCAGATAGATCAAATACTCAAAGCCTTGAACAACTGTCCTCAAAACAATTGGTGTTATGACGAGGATTCCGAGATTGATGAAGTGCCCGAGCCAAATCTACAACTGGATGAGACACGAGATGTTGAAAAAAAAGAGACAAATGGGGAAAATAACAACAAGGTCGGTGAAGAACTAACTATGACTACTAACAAGGATGAGCCGATGTTATTAGTGCCCCAATTTCCTTCTCCACCAAAGTTCAAGAATCCGGTTAGATTTGCAAAATCATGCCCACTTGGTAGCCATGTTGTCGGTAATGCTCTTTATGACATGAGAGCTAGTGCAACAATGAAGCCATGGTGGGAAGAGAAAGAGAAGATAGACGAAGAGTCCATTGTGCTTGACACACTTCCATGCCCAAATATGATCACAAACACAATGGAGATAACACCTAGTTATTTGCCCTTCTTCATGGAGATTATACCAAAACAAAGCATGTTGGGTGACTTTAATGCAATGGTCATCGTAAATGGGAACCTACCAAAAGCTATATTATTTCCGATGGATGGAGGGTTCCTCAACTTACCAAAGAGGAATTGATAGCGCTGACTGCATAAAGTCAGCCGAAAGACTATAATTCAAGCGCTAACTGGGAGGCAACCCAGGAATTTTTTTTATTTATTTATATGCTTTTCTAGTTTATTTAGTAGTTAGGAATCCAAGTGTTATTCTAATCCATGTTGTCTCTCTCTTCATTGCAAGTATTGGAGGTTCAATGGATAAGAAAATGATTGTCGCCGCTAACGCCACCATCACCACAAGCTTAAATGATTACAGGGAAGTCCTCGTCCACTTCATGCTTTATTTTACAATGAGGACATTGTAATTGTTAAGTTTGGGGGAGTTAAATAATTTAGGGTTATTTATGTTTGCATTCATGTAGTGTAATTGCATAATAGTTTGCATAGTAGAGTAGTTGCATAATAGTTTGTATTTATAACTATATAAAAAAAAATTCAAAAATTCAAAAAAAAATAATAGTTAGTTACTATGTTCATTTGCATGAATCCAGTTGTTAGATAGTTTACAGTTTATTTTGGCCAATGATGAGATTGGGATTGGGTAGACGAGTATAGTATCGACCATTAGAGCTTTGATGTGATTTCTTGTTATGAATCGAGTCTTTTTCTGCTTTGAAATCGGTATAATAAGGATAAAGACAAGAAAAACAACTTGTCGATTGATTGAGTTTAAATTGATACATAATGGGATTCTAAAGGATAATGCTAGTTTGAATGAAAGAATGACAAGAATAAGTAGTGATGGCTAAAGTTACACAAGAACCTAAGTTTGGGGGAATATTTGGGGTATATAAGCTAAAAAAAAAAAAAGAAAAAAAAAAAAAAAAAAAAAGATATGAGTTGAATAAATTGAGTCCCATGGTGGGTCGAGAAGAAGCGTGAAATGCACTCCCCATAAACACAAAGGTGAGATGGAGCGTAAACGACTCACTATCCATCAAAAAAAAAAAAAAAAAAAAAAAAAAATAAATAAAACGGGAAATAAGAGCAAAAAGCCCCCGTAGATGAAAAATGAAGCATAAGTATCCAGTGTTGACCCTCGATATTGGTAATTGTTTGATTTTAGTTGGATCTAGCTTGTTTTTAGATTTCTTGAGTTTACACCGTATGATGCCTTCGAAGAGACTTGTTATGTGTTAAATTTGATTTTATATCAGTTAACATTGTTGTGGAGCACACACGCACTATATTAGTGATAACAGTCTAAGATTTGATGATTAATTGAGAAATTACTAATGAGTTTTGATATGATGTATTATCGTGTTTACTTGATTTTTCTAAGGCTAGTTGAATAGACTTGTTTCTATCATTACTGTTGGATTCGTAGGCATGTAGATTAGTTGTATTGCATAGCATTGTTGTTTTGTGTTTTTGCTTGAGGACAAGCAAAGGTTTAAGTTTGGGGGTATTTGATAAGTGGGTTTTATACCTACTTATCCTATATCTCATTATTTGAATTATTTGCTTAATCTCATGTTTCTTAGTTACTTTTCATGCATTTTGTGTTCGTTTTGTAGATTATATACTTGGGAGTTGAAATCGCAAAGAATTGGTATGAAAATGCAAAGAAAGGCAATCCGAACATTGTTTTGGCTTTTATGTTTATTTCATGTTCTTGGTTTGGAACTTGGATTACATTGTAGAGCTTCTTCTTTGCTTTTCAGAATATCTTGAATCATCAAAATCGGAGTTCGGATGCAAGAGTTATGACATTTGTACCAACGGACGTCAAACGTCACTGTTTTGGATGGCCATTTGCATAGTAGTCACTTCCAGACCAATTTCGACCTTCATCCGTTCATTATTTCTGAAATCTTAAAGAATAAACGTTGTAGATCTCGTCGATATCTTCGATTTGATAGGTGGCAGGCCTCGTAACTCTTCTCGGATCAAAAGTTATGGCCATTTTCCCAAGGGACGCCGAGCAAAAAATTTTCATCATCACAAAACCGCCGCCGGTGGGGCGTATCACCACAAGTCAGAACCCTAGCCCATGCCGAGGGGGCCCAAATCAAATAAACCCCACGGGGGGGGTAGCCTGAAAAATGCGCGAAAAAAGTGCAAATTTTGGTCTAATTTGAGTCCGGAAAGGATTGTTTCAATCCGATTTACACAAGGACTTCCAAGAGAACTTCCAAGAGGACTTAAAGACATATGAAGAGACTTATAAAAGGAGGAGAATCACAAGGATTAGGAGAGATTAGAGACTAGAGAAAGGATTCCATTAGATTAGATTAGAGTAAATTAGATCAAAACACTAGTTCTAATTAGATTTGGAGATTGAAGCAACTTGAAGACCATTGAAGATCAAGAGCAGGAGCTTGAGGAAGATGGAGATTTGCTGACAACAGATTTATTCTTTACTCTACTCTTATTTTTATCTTTCATTGTGTATTCAATTGTGGATTCTGAGTTTTAATTCAATAATCATGAATTAATTTTTTGTTTGAGATTACAATGGATCTTATTATGTAGTTTATTTTAATATGCTTCTCTATCAATTATTATGTTCTATTATGAGGATTGTCTATTATGATTTGGACTTAATTGTTTAATTGATTGGCCATCAATTACCGTGATAATCTATATGAACTCGAGAGATGAAGTATTGATTTAGATCTTATCATGATATCATGTGTCATGAATTTTGTCGATAGCAGATTTTTGATTATTTTTAAGGTAGAGATATGCTTAACATCACATGTAATCGGATAGAGAACTTATTCTTCAACCTTCTTCAATTGTAATTCACATAGAGATATAATGGGTTAGTTGATTAAGGTGTTTAACGGATTTCTATCTTAATTGTGGATTGAGGTTAATATGGGTATTATACATCGAGAGGTGGTTTTATCTGCTTTAGTGTTCTTGATTAGTAATTTAGGATAGAGAATAATTGATGAGAAGTGTGTTAACTTAAATGAAGCAATAAGTGAAGTTGTGATCTTAAATCTTCGTTATCTTAATTTAACTAGTGGTAATTAGAATTAGTTTACTTATAAATTGAAATTCCTTCCTTTAAATAAGATTGAGTTGGTTATGAGTTAGTACTTGATGATTTTTATTAAACAATTCCTCATGGGAACGATACTCTACTTTTACTTTATTACTTGTTGACCACGATACTTGCGTTTTATGCATAATTAGAATTTATTGAGGATGATAACGATGATGGCCCGATCTCAAACCGAGGATGAAGAAGATACCGAATCTGAGAATGATATATACGTTGATTTTGATGGGTTTGATGATGTGGGTAATTGAAAATGAGCTTTCATACTAGTCCTTACCACATATTGTTAAACCTTACATATTCGTAATCTACCAATTTGTTATTGCAGTAGGATATTCATGGCTAGACATAGCGGTGGAGGTCGCCGAGGTGGTGGGCGATCCGGTACTGGAGACGGTAGCCACGATGGAGGCTCTTCTTCAGGCGCGAGTAAGTTATCTTAACTAGGATTTAAATATATCTCAAGCTGCATTAATTACAATGATTATTGAAGTACTATGTTAAATACAATTATTATAGATGCACCTCATCGACGACACCGAGGGACGAACCTCGGTATCTTTGGTCGTCTCCGGCAGTGCCACTTACAGTACCGGTGGATGTCATTTCTCAGCAGTAGGTGTTAATATTTTTGGCACAATTTCTATCAGTTATTGCAAAACACAATTCACATAACACATATTGTTATACTTTTTCTGTAGTATACTAGACCTAGTGGCTAAGCACACCCTACATGCGATTTGTTTGACGCATCTCCCGAGAGGGTGCATGCGGTTCAGTCAGTATGCGCGGTACGATGCCACTTTTATGCAGACCATCTTGCGGGAGTTTCACATAAGTTAAGCATATTATCACCACATAGTTGTATTGGTCAGTTCATCAAATGTTCTTAATTTTAAATAATCTTTTGTTCTAGGTTTATTATCGATTTGACCCGAGCATCTCTCAGTCAGCTGGCGATGCTGTGATTGAGCATCACGTCGCTGCGAATTACTCTAGATGGTCAGATGAGATGCGACGATAGCGCGGCCGGGCGAGGTGGACAAACCGGGACCACCATCAGAGATCATCAGCCCCGCATAGTCTCCGATTTAGCCTGGGAGACTATGTGTGTGCACTGGGAGGCTGATGACTTCAAGAAAAAGTCTGAGCAGGCGAAGAAGAACTGTGGTCAGCTCCGGATAGTACACACCACTGGTTCTCAGTCGTTCGAGGAGGCGAAGATGGTAAGTGAGTTGTATTTAGTTATTTATGTGTCAAGTTCTCACAAAAATACTTAAGACCTATTTTATGATTGTTTGTATTAGGCATTGGGGAGGACCTTGGGCCGTGATCCTACCATTCTAGAGTTTTGGGATCGAGCCCACACGCCTAAGGACGAGCGTGCTTTATCTCAGGCAGCTTTATCTATACGGGTAAAACTCATCTTACTATTTAGCTTTTAATAATATTCAATCATAACTAAAATGATATAATTAATATACGTATATGGAATACATTACATGACCGATTTCAGAGGCTTTGGGACGAGCGTATAGCTAAGCTGGAGACTATTAGGAGGGTTCTCGAGTCATTAGATTCGCCACCCTCTTCCCGATATATTAGATTAGATCGGATGAGGAGCTGAGACTATGGGTCGCGTCTCAGGATCCCCCTACTAGCAGTACCGGCAGATATCGAGTATTGGGTCTGTCGAGGATACCTGCATATACACTTCCTGGAGGTAATATTTTTTAATGTTTCACGAAATTATTCAATTTATCACATTATATAAATTATTATTAGTAATCGAATTTGTATCTCTTTATAGGCTCTCCACCCTTGATGTCAAGAAACACATGTTGGACCATCTCATACGGTCCTGGCTTGGATGATGATATCTTTCAAGCGGTGATAAAGCGCCAAATGTCGATATAGTTCCATACCGATCCGGTCTTTTCAGCGTCGATGAGTTGCCTTCAATTCTCGTCTTCACCAGTTACTCGTGATATTATAGCGAGGGCCTCTGCAGAGAGTACGGGATTACCACGGGAGCAGTTCGACGCTTGGAGCGCCGAGATGCTCCAGATGGTGATTACCCTCTTGGAGGAGGCTTTTCGTCCGCCCCCACCTACTCAGGTATTCTTATTGTTTATGTTTTTCAATTAAGGCTAGTTTGTTAATTCTCACACATATATATATGGACTAATAATTTATATTTTTGATTCTATCAACAGGGTGGCGATGGCGACCAGGCTGGCGATGATGAGCAGGAGCACGAGTCTGACATCCATACACCAGACCAGCGTCGTTCACCGAATATCTGACGGATATTTCCGTCGAGAATAAAGTAATTTCGACTGAATAAGAGTAATTCTGACGGAAAAATTCGTCGGACTTAAGCCTTTTTCTTGTAGTTAGTATAGGTCTATTGTTGTAATGTAATTGATATTATGACAAATAACCTTTGTAATGGGTATAGAACCTGGGAAATGTAAATATTACTTTAAATATATAAAAGTTATGTTCGTTCTTTAAGACTTTTCAATTGAAATGAATGTATGAATGTTGTATAGTATAGCACCATCTGTCGGGTTGGAAGATACCAGGATTTGGGGGTGCTATAATATAAGTTTCTCGTATAGGTAAGAAATGAGCAGACTTGGTCAATCTATCAATAATGACCCAAATTTCATCTATGCCTTGAGAAACCTTGGGAAGACGAGTAACAAAATCCATGGTAATGTGCTCCCACTTCTATTCTGGAATTTCAAGTGGTTGCAATGGACCTTTTGGCACTTGATGCTCCGCCTTGACTAGTTTACACGTTAAACACCTTGAGATAAACTCTGCGATCTCTCTTTTCATATTGCTCCACCAAAATATATGTCAAAGATCACGATACATTTTGGTACTCCTAGGATGGATTGCAAACGGTGTGTTGTGCGCTTCTATCATGATCTTATACTTTAAATCAGGGTCGTTAGGAACACAAAGTTTGGAGTTGACTCAAAGTATTCCTTCTTCATCTATTCTTACTTTCGGAATAGCACCTTCTTATACTTTCTTCTTCATATGTATCAGCTCCAGGTCTGTAGCTTGAGCATCTTTAACTTTATCGATTAAAGTCAGTTCTACTCGTATATTTTCCATCATCATGTGGGTCCCTGGAGTCTTTAACTCTATCTCCATCCTTTGCAAGTCATACAAAATGAGCATTTGCATTGACAATATCGCACTCGTACCCGCATATGATCTTCTACTCAATGCGTCAGCTACCACGTTCGCTTTCCCAGGATGGTATTGAATGGTATGATCGTAATCTTTCAACAGATCAAGCCAATGTCATTTCCGTATGTTGAGCTCCTTTTTGGTGAAGAAATATTTGAGGCTTTTATGATCCGTATAGATCTCCACTTTCTCCCTATACAGGTAATGCGTCCATATCTTTAACGCAAAAATAACTGCTGCCAACTCTAGATCATGAGTAGGATAATTCCTCTCATATTATTTGAGTTGTCATGAGGCATAAGCTATGACTTTTCCATGTTGCCTTAGAACACATCCAAACCCTCTGCCTGAAGCATCGCTATAGATGATAAATCCCTCCGAACTAGATGGTATTTTCAGAACAGGTGCTGAAATGAGTCTCCTCTTGAGTTCTTGAAAACTCTTCTCACATTCCTCGCTTTAACCGAATTTTGTATATTTCCGAATCAGCTAAGTTAATGGTGTAGCGATTCGAGAAAACCCTTCTACGAATCTCCGATAATAACCAGCTAAGCCGAGAAAGCTACGCACTTCGGTCACTGACTTATGTTGCTCCCAGCTTTGTATTGCTTCAATCTTTCCTGGGTCAACAGATATTCAGTGATTTGATATCACGTGCCCAAGGAATGCTTCTTCCTCAAACTAGAACGCGTATTTCTTCAACTTGGCGTACAACTTATTTTCACGAAGCTTTTAGAGTATCAGTCTCAAGTGTTGCTCATGATCTTCACGACTTTTGGAGTAAATGAGGATGTCATTAATAAAGACGACCACAAAGTGTTCCAAATATTCTTTGAATACTCGTTCATCATATCCATGAAGGCAGCAGGAGCATTAGTCAATCCAAAAGACATTATTAGGAATTCATAATGCCCGTACCGAGTTCTGAAAGCAGTCTTTGGAATGTCATCAGTTTTAATCTTTAATTGATGATATCCAGAATGAAGATCGATCTTTGAAAAGAATTTGGTGCCTTGTAACTGGTCAAACAGGTCATCAATGCGAGGTAACAGATACCTATTTTTTATGGTGACATGATTCAACTCGCGATAATCAATACAAATTCGCATATTCCCATCTTTCTTCTTCACGAATAGAACAAGAGCACCCCAAGGAGACGTACTAGGACAAATAAAACCGATGTCTAACAATTCCTGCAGTTGGGTCTTTAACTCCTGAAGTTCAATAGGAGCCATTCGATATGGGGCTTTGGAAATGTGTTTTGTACCGGGTTCAAGGTCAATACAAAATTTAATTTCACGCTCTGGGGGTAGGCCAGGAAGGTCTTTAGGGAATACGTTAGGAAATTTATTAACAATAGAAATATCATTCAAATCTGATGAATTTTTATTTAAATCTATGACATGGGTTAAGAAAGCTTCACATTCATTTTTCAATAAACGAATAGCTTTATGGCTTGATATGACATTGATTGACTTTAGTGGTTTGGTTGCTTGAATTCGCATAATAGGTTGGTTAGGAATATGAAAGCTAACAACCTTACGAAAACAATCAATTTTAGCATTATGAGTAGTTAACCAATCAATCCCTAAAATCACATCAAATGCAAGTATTTTTAAAGAGATAAGATCGACAGGTAATGTGCGGTTGCCGATTTGAATCAAACAAGACTTATAAACAGTGGATGTAATGAAGGTTTCTCCCAACGAAGTTTCAACGGATAAGTCAATGTCTAATTTCTCTGGAGTTAAATTTACACGTTGAGCGCAAGTGGAAGAAATAAAAGAATGGATAGAACCGATATCAAATAAGGTATAGACTTCGCTAGAGTTTATGATTAGCTTGCCCGTGATGACTTCGTTCGGGTTCCTTGCTTTTTAGGCGGTCACGACAAACGCTCACCCTTGGACTACCGACTTTGATTTTTTTGGAACGGCCTTTGATGCCTCCATCCCTGGACTTGGCTTCACTGCACGACAAAATTGAGGCAGGTGACCTTCTCTTCCAAAATTATACCATGTTTTGGACTGCTGCGTACAGTTTGGATTGATGTGTCCCTCCCCTCCGCATTTGTAGCATACGATCGATGATCGTTCTCCTTCTTTAACAACGGGTGTTGGTGCTGACGTCTTTCCATTATTATTGAATCTCCTCTTCTTGAAATTTCTACTCCTATTGTCTTGACCATGATTACCACCGAAGTGGTTACCATTTTTGGCATGTTGATTCCCTCGACGTTTGCTATCACCGCTTCGATGACCGCTACCACTGGTATTATCATTTTACCGACTACTCTCTCTTGGTTGGGTTAACTCATTATCACGCTCCAATAACTGAGCCCTATTTACAATATCTGAATACAAACACAGTTTATGAGAAATGAGGTATTATCGTATTTCAGGTTTCAAACCTCGTAGAAACATTCACGTCATTCTCTCCTCATTATCAACCAAGTGGGATGCAAACCGGGACAACTCGACAAACTTAGCTTCGTACTGTGATACAGTCATATTGTTTTACTCCATCTTGATGAACTTACCTCCTTCATGTGACGAATACTTTCGGAAAAGTACTTGTCGTTGAATAGTTCTTGGAACTTCTCCCAAGACATCTTCAATCTACAAGGCGAGTGGAGTACGTTTCTGATTCCCACCAATAATCTACCTCTCCTCGCAACATGAAGGTGGAAAAGGGAACCTTTTGCTCCTCGGAGCATCCCAAGACATCAAATATCTTGGTGATCTGCTTTATCTACGTCTCCGCCTTAAGTGGTTTTGGCTCTCCCAAAAACTCCAGTGGTCCCAGTTCCTTAAACTGCTTAGCGGTGACCATCCGTGAGTTGCCAGTGTTTCCACCTGCATTTTGGACATGAGTCTCTCTTGCCTGATGTTGCATGAATTGCAGAAAGCCTCTGAACATTCTGTCGTTCATCATTTGGTTGGTGTTGTTGTTTACCTGAGGATTATTGTCTTCCTAATGCACATTATCTTGGTTATTAATCTGTGGTGACTCAACGTTCTCATGTGCTCCATTGCTATTCTCAACATTCTCGGGTGTTATTTTCAAATACTGCCATAAAACAAGGGTTAATTGATATGTCACATATTATCCCTATATTCTAACCGACCAATTAAATAACAATTAAACTTAGGAAGGTTATACTAACGAAGGAATTACCCATCTCTCCCGTCCTAGTTCTAATCTCACATTTCAGCCAGGGATCATATCCCTAAGCTTTGATACCAACTGTGACGCCCCCAAAATAGGTATACATCACCCATTCTGAATCGCCAAATACATGGTACATAATTCAAATACAAACTTAATTAATACAACTGTCATGTAAAATACGATAACACATAGCTGAGTTTTTATACGAATATTGTCTCATAGACAGTATCCAAACTCAAATTCAATCCTCATTACATTTATTATCACACTAAATAATGAGGACTACTAAAACAACCATCTCGGACCGTCACTCCATTCCTCGACTAGTCTCGGCTACGTTCTCATTTCCTGAACAGAACAATGAAAGTAAAAGGGTGAGCTCAACTAGCCCCGTAAGAAATATTATGACTAAAATAATGCAGAATAAATTATCGTTAGCCTTCAACAAGGTGTTAAAAACGATAAAATATAATAAACATCAAGTTTAATCTGCGATGGAATAAGCAATCCATTAGAAGAGTCAAGTAGAGCATGATATCTACTATCTTCTATGATTTAAAAAGTTTATCATCAATTTTATCATTTGAGACTCAAACAATAAATAATCCACATCACTGAATTATCCATGCACTACGAGCCAAGGATATTTTCATTAGTATCACGACCACGAATTATCCATGCACTACGGGCCAAGGATGTTCGTGTTTTCACCAATGGATATAATCATACCAATAATTGTCCATCAATGCACTATGGGCCAATGAAGACTTTAACCACATCATTTGTAACATTACTGTCATGATTATACCGAATAATCCCTAGTCATAATCATAACAATCAATAGTCCATCTATGCACTGTGACCAAAGATGACTTTCATCACAATATAAGCATGAGGATGATGACAATGATATAAGAATTCAATTAAATAAAAGCAAAGGAAAAATTTTAAAGATTTATAATTTAATCTATTGAGTACTTGGAAGCTCTTCTCACATTCCTCGCTCCATTCGAATTTTGTATCTTTTTGAGTCAGCTAAGTTAATGGAGTAGCGATTCGAGAAAATCCTTTCACGAATCTCCGATAATAACCAGCTAAGCCTAGAAAGCTACGTATTTTGATTACTGACTTAGGTTGCTCTCAACTGTGACTTATATCCCAATCTTGGATAGTACGTCATAATGGCACCTATCGTTTTATCACCACACAAATATAGCGTCCCCTATGGAGAGTCTGGCTTCGGTGCATTCCACAAAGGAAGTCACCAGATAGAGGCTCGGGTACCAACTCCTGTAGTTGGGTTTTAACTCTTGAAGTTCAATAGGAGCCATTCGATATGAGATTTTAGAAATGGGTTTTGTATCGGGTTAAAGATCAATACAAAAATTCAATATCACTCTCTGGGGGTAGGCCATGTGTAGACACTCGAAATTTTCTGTACTGCTGTCACTAACATTGCCGAAGGACAGATTTGTCTTTTAAGAGGGAACCTTGAAAGACAATCCATATCCATTCCGGATACTACCTAAGTTCAAGATCAACCCTTAACACACACTCGAGTAATAATTCCAACCTCGGATATAACCCCGAGGCGCAGTGATCCAATACCGAACGCACACACAAGAGAAGACCGATTAATCTCGAGAGATAACCCCGAGGTATCCAGGTCTCGGTCCCAATCATGGAATAGCCACCAACCTTGGTGATTACCCCAAGAATGCGCTTTTGGCGAAAACCCGTAAATGCTTATTTCAAATGCAACCAGCTTCAATCTCGGCTCTCACAACGAGATACTCCGTACCAACCCAGAGATAACACCGAGAGGACAGGCACACCTCAAAGATGACACTGAGGACCTTCAACAATTGCAGCAGTCCAATCTCAGCGAAGCCCTTAGCAACGTCTGCTTTATCAGCCCAAACCGGCGATAACACCGGTGAGGGGCAACATCGTCATCTCGCCAACGCGATGCCACGCCACATTGTCTCAACATTTCATACACATCTCTACACAACGATGTCCCACAAGAATCAAGGAAAACCAATCCCGAAGGACTATTGTGTGGGGTAACGGATGGAATTTGAAGCTTGAAGACTGGAGGGCATCGTCCCATCTTCAATGACTTCGTACAAACTCTAATCCTATGCCATTGCACAACTCTCGACAACGGCGGACCGAAATAGGTCCTGTATACCTCAATCGGATGCCCGGATTGCACTTTTGAAAGTTCGAGTGGACATTATAGTGCCTGAGTGCACGTACTATGAGACGACCCGACCCGAGAAACCCGGGCCAACTCGGGTTGCCTCTGGTACACCTGCGGCCCAGCCGCAGGTACACCTGCGGCTGCACCCTCTATAAATAGAGGGCTTGGGGTGGCCATTTTGCAAGAGAAAACGGCGAGGAAGCCCTGCCCAATTTGCTCTGCACTCACCCCATATAATGTACTTTCTCATTTTAAACACATGTGAGCTCATATATAGCTACTTTGTACCTACAAAAGCCAGTGTTTACCCACTATAAAGATATAGAAGTCTTCTTTGGCAGCCCACTGTAAGCCTTCTCACACACTTTAAAGCCTTTCTCTTCATCTTTGCACACACCCTTCTTCACGTTGAGAGTCGTGTTACACAAGGCTTGCGTCTTTGCAGGACTTGATCCGTGGTTTCATTTCAGTTTGTATATACATATATTATATATATATATATATATATATATATATATTTATATATATGGACTAACATTATCGAGTTATGCCTTGATTGAACCTAGAGTTCGGTCTGGAGTATTTATTTGCTTTAATATATTTATATATATATGAACTGTGTGTCGAATTTTGTTCGATGAGCCTAGACTTCGATGCGGAGGCGTTTCTTCGCTTTAATATATATATACTTATATATATTAATTATGTGTCGAACTTTGTTCGATGAGCCCAGATTTTACATCTCAGTGCGTTTACTTATTGTATATATATATATATATATATATATATATATATATATATATATATATATATATTCCCACACGGAGTTTACTTACGTGGTGGTCGATCGCTTTTACAACTTTCTTTACATTTCGTCTTGCCTGGAGTTCACTTCGTGGTAGTTGATTGCTTTTTACAGCTTTCTTTACATTTCGTCCTTCCTGGAGTTTACTTCGTGGCAGTTGATTCCTTTGTATAGCTTTATTTATATTTTGTCCCGCCTGGAGTTTCCTCCGTGGTGGTTGATAGCTTTACAGCTTTATTTACATTTCGTCCCGCCCGAAGTTTCCTCCGTGGCGGTTGATAGCTTTTACACCTTTATTTACATTTCTGATCCCCCATAGAGGTGCTTCGTGGTTGGTGATCATGTCTGTGTATATATATTTACAACTTTTATATATATACCTGCTTATTGCTTTCGTACAAATTGTGGTATCTTGTGTGCCTAGGAATCATGTGATCACAGATTCAGCCTATTGGATCTAGATTCGGTTCCCATGATGGACATTTTCAGCTGTAAGCAGCTTTGTAAATTATTCTGCGGTGTCTGAATTTCCTTAGATGGTTTCCATACCCATGAGGAAGTCGGCATTATTTTGTATATTATTTTTGTACGGATGTCTCGCATCTGTAAAATAAAATCAATCAAGTTGAACACTTAATAAAATGGGAGTGTAAAAGGTCTCAATTACTATTGAGCATCAGGGTTTGAAAAACCTCTTTTATAAAACATCACTGCCATATCTTTCTAAAACTGAATTTTTACATAAATTCAAACCCTGTATATATAGGTGCGAACGAGGCCTCACACTACTTCCAAATAACAGCACATTGACCCACCCATACACACATTCAGATAATAGTTTCTTGAAAAGAGGCGGTCACCGTGGTAACACGGATGTCGGGGGGTGCCTAACACCTTCCCTCCGCATAACCAAGTCCCCGGACCCTAATGAATCTGGGTTTCACCGACCCGTTTAGCAGTGTCACATCACTGTTTCAATGTGCAAACCTTTTCTCGGTTGTGTTGGTACAACCATTTAAAAAACCAACTGGCGACTCTTAATAGTCCATCGTCGACATTATACATGTCGGACCTTTTTCACTTGTTTTTTCAAACAAATCTCACCTAAACTGAGAACACCAAAGAACAAGTAATGGAAAGGGACATCTAAAAATCCCGACGTCGACAGGTGACGACTCTGCTGGGGACTCCAGTAAGAGGATTTAAGCCGCTATTACAATCTTTTCAAAACTGTTATCTGCTTGTGTGCGGATGTTGCATTTACATTTATGATGAATGTGTACGAATGCATTTCCTTATTGCACTTAGTGCTTCACACCATATCTGCTTGTGATATTAGTGCTTCGCACATGTCATCATTTTCATATGGTGAAACGCGATATATGTGAATGTATGTTGTGTGGTCCCTCCACCAGGAGGCTATCTTGTCGGTGTTTGATTACTGGACTCGTGGGAAGACTAATTCCCCGAGGCTCAGGAAAGGCACCACCCAAGTTCGTTCCAGTTGAAAGACCGGATTAACTTCCCGTTGAGTAAATTGCGATGATTTGGGAACCTTCATGCCAAAAAGCCGCGAGAGTAACCTAAGATAGGTCAGCCTCTGATAAACCCAAACGGAGGAAAGTCTCTTCATGCTCTTATTTCAATTACTTGTAAACACAATTACTTGTAATTTCATTCCATATCTATCTCCATGTAATGAGAAATATGAAGAAATGTGTACACATACATATTTTAATTAACATGCTACAAACAGCTGACATCCGCTTTTGGGATAAAATCCTAAAATGGACACATCACATAGCATGTTATTATACACATATTCCCAAAGACTAAACTATGCATGTCTTTTCGTAGAGAACCAATCGGACTACTACTACCCTACCAAAATCCAAAAAACTACAGTGCCTACAAATAATCATGTCATTATCATCGACCAGACCGAACTTAATCCAGTTTCTCACAAAGAATTCGATGGATTAAGCAAACAAATTACAGATTTGGCTGTTCTACTCAAAAAACTACACCAGTCCAATCAGGGTCCAAAAATACCCATGCATACTGAATCCTCCACACAAGGGGGAACCCAGGTCATTATAATACCTAAACTGCAGTTGGATACGACCAACAAAACTCATGATGCTACCCATCCCACGGGAGATCCAGACACTGGTGACATAAAAAAAAGTCCTCTAAATGGAAGAGACCCTTCGTACTATCAAAGGAATTGGAACACACGGGAGTGTTTCATACGTTGATCTTTGCATTTTCCCTGGTGTTCATTATCCAGAAAAGTTTAAAACTCCTGACTTCAAAAAATATGACGGGTTAAGAGATCTTTACACATATTTAAAGGTGTTTATTGGAGAACTTGGATCTTATGCAGAGGACGAAAAGCTCAGAATGAAATTGTTCCAGAAAAGTCTAACTGGAGAAGCCCATTCGTGGTACACAAGATTAGATAACTCAAAGATCCATAGCTGGGAAGAGCTAGCACATGCTTTCCTCACTCAATACAACTTTCAATCTCAGATGGCTCCTAATCGGTATCAAATTACCAAGATCAAGAAACAGTCTAACGAGTCTTTTAGAGAGTATGCTCAAAGGTGGAGACGCCTGGCTGCCCAAGTTAGTCCTTCCATGACAGAATCAGAGATGGTCATAACTTTGATAGACATACAAGAAGCGCCTCTCTATGAAAGAGTTTTAGCCGGCATCGGCAAACCATTTTCTGAAATGGTCAAACATGGGGAGATGGCTGAGATGGGATTGAAGTCCGGGAAAATTCAAGACCTAGCTACCCTCAAAGCTGTTGCTAATCACATCCAATCCAGAAATTATGGAAACAACCCCCGGAGGGTCCATAAAAAGAAAGAGGAAGATGTTTCCCTGATACTACAGGGTCAAAAAGGCAATCAAAACATGCCTGTTCAAAGGAGAAACTACACTCCCTTTCATGCACAGTCTGCGAAACCTCTAATACCAAAAGGTGGAGAAGTCAAACGCCCTCGAGTGTTCACACCCTTAGGGGACACCCTTGAGAACATTCTCAATCTTCTGACAACACAGAAGAAAATTACGCATCTTCTTCCACCAAATGCACCTAATGTACGGGGGGTTTTCATGTCGCTTTGAATGTGCTTATCATGTCGGGGCACCTAGACATGATACTCAGGATTATTGGGCCTTGAAACACAAGATCCAAGACTTGATAGACAACGGTGAGATTGTGGTCACAAAACCAGATCAACCTTACGTTCAAGACAACCCTCTTCCTCAACACAAAGAAGAAGAGGTTAACATGATCAATTGGAGCAATGGACAGAATTCCAATTTCAATTGTGAATCCTCCCAGACCCTAAAAGACGGTGTTGACAAATGGGATTATGCCAAGTTTCAGTTCACAATGGAATGAATGATGAAAGCTCTATGTAAGCAAATTGAACAATTGGTAGAATTGGTGACTTATCAGCATCAAGTGACTCGTCAATTAATCAACCAGGAGCATGCCAGTCTCCTACCTCTTGTCATGAATATTCCCTTGTCACTTTCAGAAAATGAAATGCTAGAAGACAAAGTGGCAAAGAGAGAAAATGCCAAAGCCCGTCGGGATTTTGCCAACAAAAGAGAATTCACATATTTAGGTCAACCTATGGAGGAAATCCTTCAGATGTTATTCAATGAAGGAAGGATCAGCTCCCTTCTACCTCCAATCAACCCCCGTTCAGGGCGGTACAACTCTGATGGAGTCTGTCAATATCACTTCCATTCTCGCGGTCACAACACAGAAGAATGTTGGGCACTCCGCCACCTTATCCAAAATCTAATTGACAGTGGTGTCCTGCACCTAGCGGACGATGATACTGTGTTACGTGCAAGTGAGAATACAGGTCCTACTAAATGGAAAAGTGTGGTAGCAGTCATATCCACTGAAATTGATGGGGCTAACAGATTACTCACAATGCCAACAATTCAACTCAAGGGAAGCAACAATCCTTTGAAAGTGGATGCTCCCGAGCCAATCAACTTGTCGTACAGAGCACAATATCCTATTGTTAGCTTGTGCAAAGTTCCGTGCAATTATGGAGAAGGTGAAGGATCCACCTCACATATAACTGCTACAGTGTCGAAGAAAATCCATTGTCTCTTCCCCAACGGGTGATGAAGTCTACCATCAAATCAAAGGGGAAAATACACATAGAGAAGATTGAAAAATTGCTCTGCAATATGGGTCATAACGAAGCCAAGGTGGTTTTAAGCTTCAAAGAAGCTCCACAACAGATATCAATTTTGGACTTGGTCCTAACTGTCGAGAATCACCGGAAGGTCTTGTTGAAGGTTTTAGAAGAAGCGTATCTACCAACATCAGTTGATATGAAAAAATTTCAACATTTGGTTGATCACATTTTCAACAAAAATGTGATATCCTGTACTGATGATGACATACCACCCGAGGGGACTGGTCATTCCAAGCCGTTGCACATTGCGGTCTTGTCCTCTGGATACATGCTAGCTGGAGTCTTGATAGATGGAGGTTCATCTCTAAATATCCGTCCATATGCTACCTTGGTGAAGATGAATATCAATCTCAACCGAATTCGGAGTAGCCATACTACCATCAAAGCTTTTGATGGAGCCCGCCGAAATTCGGTCGGAGTAATAGAACTGCCAATCGAAATTGGTCCCCATACATTCTGCGTATCTTTCCACGTACTCAAGATAGATTCGGGATACAACCTGCTCTTGGGACAACCATGGATCTATATGGCAGGGGCAGTCCCCTCCACTCTTCATCAACAGTTGAAATACATTATCAACAATAGCCTGGTCAGGGTCAACGCTGAACCAAAATGTCCTCAACACGGGGACATGCCATTCATCAATGCCAACGCAGATGTTGAGCTGGTCAGTTTTCATGCTTTGGAAGTAAACAATACCCAATAATACCATGCTATTGGAATGCCATTTCCCGAACCCAAGCTTTCTGCCGAGGTAATGTCGGCTACTCAAGAAATGATGTCATTGGGTCATAAATCAGGACAAGGGCTGGGTAAAGATTGTCAGTGTATCAAGTACCCAATTCGATTAACCAAACAAACTGGAACAGATGGGCTAGGCTATTCTACCAGTTCTAGTCACAGGAATCCTCATAAGCATCAGCAAATTCCTTCAGCTTCAACCATGCGGCATTTATCTTCGCCTTCAAACTCTAAGTCCGCACAACCTCCTGTAAAGGTGCCAGCCAATGTAATGGCTATGTTATTTCCCAAGCCGGTACCGGTAAAGGAGAAAGAAGTCTTTGTTCCAAATCCCACAGTGGAAGAGGAGGAACGAAGAATCAAGCAAGACGTCATCTGAATGATGTCATGTATATGCATCATCGGTCATGATGAACATACCAACAGAAACACCCCAGACGATGATTTCCCATACATAATGGCCATCATTCGGGATAGGGAGGATGATGACAATCCCTCCATCACTGCGGTCCACTCGGACTTTGCCCTTGCCAATTGGAACAGCACTCCTTGCATTGGTCGTCAAGGGTAAAACGGGCAGAACTCTTTATGCCTTGTAGATATAATAACTGCTTACTTTTCTGTACAATATTAGCAGTTTATTTTGTCAGCATATGCTAACACTGTGTATGATCAACACATTTCATATATACTAAGTGAACGCATATTTTGTTTCAGGACTCTGAATTTAGATGTGCTCATGCTTGCGACATGGTGCCTCTTCTCCACAAGGATTGTACCTTTGATGTAGAGATGAATTCACCTTTGATGGATATCTGAGGATGACATTGAGGTGCCTCCAGAAATTCAAGAATGGGTCAAAGAAAAACCTAAACCCAACCTTGATCAAACCACTTCTTTCCATCTCGGGACCTTAGAAAGCCCTAAGTTAATCCAGATTGGTTCAGACCTTACCCCAAACCAAAGGAATGACATGGTTACGCTATTAACCCAATTCCAGGATGTGTTTGCATGGTCTCATGAAGACATGGTGGGTTTGTCCACTGACATTGTCCTTCATTGCCTTCCCATTAAAGAGGGATTTAAGCTAGTCAAGCAAAAGCTTAGGCGATTGAAACTTGAATGAAGTTTAAAGGTGAAAGAAGAAATTTTGAAACAAATTCAAGCTGGCATCATCATGGTGTCCACATATCCTGAGTGGATATCCAACATTGTTCCCGTGCCTAAACCCGAAGGGAAGGTGCGAGTTTGCATGGATTACCGGGACTTGAACAAAGCTTGCTTAAAAGATAGCTTTCCCGTGCCATTTATCCACATTCTTATTGATAATACTGTGTAATACGACATGTACTCCTTTGCTGATTGCTTCGCATGGTATCATCAGATCATGGTTGCTGAGGAAGATCGTGAGAAAACTGCTTTCATCATGCCTTGGGGAACCTTTTGTTATAGACCGTTGTCATTCGGCCTCATCAATGCTGGAGCCACCTATCAATGAGCTATGATGGCTCTTTTCCACGACTTAATGCACAAAGAGATCGAGATCTACGTGGATGACATCATTGTCAAATCCCAGAAGGAGGATGACCATATAGACCATCTCAGAAAGTTGTTTAATAGGTTGCGTAAGTACAACTTGAAGTTGAATCCAGCTAAATGCGCCTTTGGCGTTAAATCAGTCAAGTTGCTAGGATTTCTAGTCAGCCACAAAGGGATTGAGCTGGATCCTGCCAAAATCCAAGCCATCATGGAAATACCCATTCCTCAGACAGAAAAGGAAATACGGGGATTTTTGGGAAGAATCAACTTCATTAGCAGGTTTATCTCTCAACTCATAGCAACTTGTGAGCCAATCTTCAAGCTATTAAGGAAGAACTCCTCCATGAAATGGAATGATGAGTGTTAAAATGCCTTCCTTAAAATCAAAAAATTGCTAGTCAAAGCTCCCATGTTGGTACCACCCAGGGATGATGTTCCCCTGTTCATGTACTTGTCCATAAATGACAATGCCATGGGCTGCATACTGGGATAGAAAGATGATAGAGGCCAAGAACGAGCTATCTATTACCTCAGCAAAAGATTCAGTAGCAGTGAACACAAGTACACTCTGATTGAGAAGACTTGTTATGCTTTAACATGGGCTTCCATGAGGTTACAACATTACCTCCATGGTCACACAACCCATCTCATATCTCGCGTGGATCCTCTTAAATACGTGTTCAATAAACCCATGTTAAATTGTCAGCTGTCCAGATGGCAGTTGATCCTACAATAATTATACATCGTATATGTGACTCAAAAGTCCATCAAAGGTCAAGGAATTGCGGATCAACTGGCCGCCGCACCTTCAGGGGATTTCAAACCCTTGGAAACATATTTCCTCGATGAAGGAGTAATGACAGTTCAGCAACACCATCAGTATAATACGCGCCAATCATGGAAGATGTATTTTGGTGGAGCTGTTCATCTGGAAGGTTCTGGAGCTGGAGGAGTTCTAGTATCTGGTACAGGGGAGCAGTATCCCATCGTCGTCAAATTATAGTTTGTCAGCACCAACAACACAACTGAGTATGAAGGCTGTCTTATGGGGCTAAAACTTGCCCGTTCAATGGGCGTCAAACGGTTAACTGTCTTTGGAGATTCAGAGTTGGTAATCAGATAATCCATCGGAATCTATCAAACCAAGGAACTACATTTACTGCCCTACCGTCGGCAAGTTTTACAGATGGTTGTGGAGTTCGAAGAAATCTCCTTTCTACACATTCCTCGTAATAGGAATGAATTTGCAGACGCGTTATCAACCTTGGCCTCCTTGATTTGAATATCAGATAAGGAACATTTGCCAAGCGTCATAATTTCCCTACACAAGGCCCCAACCTACGAGAATTACATTGGAGAAGTATCGGATGAGCTACCTCCCATCCAGCATCCTTGGTATCAGCACGTTAAGGAATATCTACGAGATAGATCTACACCTGTGGAAGCGACCCCAACTGAGAAAAGGTGGATCCATCGACTTGCTATGAAATTCTACATGAGTGGAGATGCGCTCTATAAAAGAGATGCATGACTAGGTCTCCTCAGATGTTTAGACAAAGATCAAGCCCAAAGGCTTATGGATGAAATCCATGGCGGAGTCAGTGGCCCCCTCCTTGTCAAGAAAGTCCTCAGGACAGGACATTATTGGCTATCTCTCATAGCTGATTGCGACTACGTCAAGAGATGCTATCAGTGCCAGATTCATGGGAATGCTATACACACCCCTCCATGGGAACTCCACAATATGAGTTCACCTTGGCCCTTCTCAATGTGGGGAATGGACGTTATCGGGCCCATTGAGCCTAAAGCCAGTAATGGTCACCGATTTATATTCACCATGATCGACTACTTCACTAAGTGGGTAGAGGCAGCCTCCTTCCCCAGGGTTACCAAAGAAGTCATCATTGTTTTCATCAGAAACAATGTCATTTGTCGATATGGACAACCAGAGGTGATTTTATCAGACAATGCTAAGAACCTCAACAACAAAATGATGGAAGAATTATGCAGTAAATTCCACATAAAACATCTTAACTCCATCATCTATCGTCCGAAGATGAATGGTGCTGTTGAAGCGGCTAACAAAAACATCAAAAAAATTATGCAAAAGATGTCTGCCAACCACAAAGATTGGCCTGACCTATTGCCTCTTACTCTGTTAGCCTACAGAACCTCTATGCGCACTTCCACTGGGGCAACCCCCTACGCATTAACCTATGGGATGGAAGCAGTGCTCCCCATAGAAGTTGAAATGGAATCCCTCAGAGTGTTGATAGACGCTCAGCTAGATGAAGACCAATTGGTACAAGACAGGTATCACCAATTGTCTCTAATAGACGAAAGGCGAACCGTGATTATCTTCCATGGTCAGTTATATCAACAAAGGATCGCCAGATCCTACAACAAAAAGTCTGGCTACGGCAGTTTAAACAACATGACTTAGTTTTGAAGAAGATCATTGGCAACCAAGATCAATCTAAGGGAAAATTCTCTCCTAACTGGGAAGGCCCGTTTGTTGTCAAGGAAATATTGACAGGAGGCGCTCTCAGATTGCAAGAAATGGACGGCGATGAATTTTCACAACTCATCAATTCGGATTCCGTGAAATGGTACTATGTCTAAAGTTTCCATCAAGCAAACATCCTGGTGTCAGACCATAAGATCACCAGTCATTCCGGTTCTTTAACCCTTTACCACAAACAACTCTTCCACATTCTGCCCCTCAGGGAAACATACTTTTCAAGCCAGCAGCCTGGCTTCTCTGCGTTCCTACAACTTAGGTAATCCCACTACGGATTGAACCTCTTGCATTTGCAGTTTGGCTACCCATACATGGGATCAAAATTCTCCTACCTGCAGTTTATCCTCAACCTAGGATTAAACTTCTCCTCCCCGTAATCTGACCTGCACATGGGATCACGCCTTTCATTTTGCCCTGAGGGGCGAACTACATCGACCTGATCTCCTCTTCAATAGGAGTACGTAGGGAACCATTTCATATGGCCCGGTCGCAATAAAACAAAAACCACAAAAACATTTCTACTCTCTTCTCCTTGCAAAAACAAAAACAAATTCCTACACCATTTCTGCCATATACAACATTGAACCTCTTACACCAGGTTCGAACTACGCAGACCTGATCTCCTCTTCAATAGGAGTACGTAGGCAACCATTCATGATTCGGTCTCACCCCCTACTAAAACACAAACCCTTGTCAGTTGGTACTAGGATCATCCTTCAAACCACTACATTTCATTCGGCTTCAGACCAAAGGGATGGAATTACCTGAACTCCTCCTAAATAGGAGATTCAAATGACCATCTAAGTCTGCTATTGCATACCTTGAAGAGCAACACCAATCCATAAGAGATGGAATTAACTAGGCTTCTCCTAAATAGAAGTAATGGCGACCATCTGTGGTGCAGTCAATCTTAGAGAGGAAAGCCACATTCCTCTCCACATTTCCATACAGAAACCAGTCCCAAGACACTAAAGATGGTAGGGATACATACAGATCGATGATCCATTCTAAACTATCCAGAGACAACTCAATGTCCACCCATCCAGGAGGAATTCAGAATACATCAAAATCGCAAGCCCTGAAGTAGCATGCAAAATATCAAGCAAGTAGCAAAGCATATCTAAAAGGGAAGTGATCCAAAAATATATTTCCCTGTCATATATATAATGTTGTTTGATATATACAATGTAAACTGTACATGAGAAAATGGCTAAGCTAGTCTGTGCAGGTAAATACAAGCTTATCTACAAGTCGGGGTATATGCGAGCTAACAAGCCCAACATGGCGTCCCTCTTAGAAGAAGGAGGCGAAGATGTGGTCTCCTGTACGAGAATATCCATATGACCCAACAGATCTGCAGCCATCTGCATGGTGACCATATGCTCATCAATGTAAGCGCTCATCTCTGCGATCATGCCAGTGGTAAGGGACCTCACTGTAGTACTATCTGTGATGGCTACATCTCGGGCAGATATAGCATTATCATGCTCAACTATCACTGCATCGGGTTATTACATTCACCCTCCCTTATAAAGATTCCGTCCCCAGAATCACCATTTTAAAACCTATACATATCAGTGTACATTGCATATACAATTATTGCAAGTAGATCTCAATCATAATTTGATCGAACTGATCTTTAACTATTCATATAAATCTTATCTTGCTGATTAAATAGAAATTTGATTCCTAAAAGATCTCAAATTCCTCCTTCAAAATATCTTTATAAAATAATTTACTATATATAAGAAAATAATATATAAGAAAATAAAATTTGTTCGAGTAATACACAAGTTGCATCCCTACCGCTCTGCAGCTTTCTTGAATTCATGTTGAAGACTCCTTCGGTTGGTTCTGTTGGTTCATTTGTTTAAGTCGGTCATGTTATCGCCAATGTCCTGCTGTCTTTCCTCGTAATCACATTCTTTGACTCCCTTCCCCTTCTTGGACAATCTTTCACTTTATGCTCCTTTGATTCACAAATAAAACACCCACTATAAATTCTTGGATTGGGGCAGTTATGAGAGATATGTCCCTCCTTCCCACACTTGTAGCACACCTTCTTTCCTTTTAAACACTCTCCCAAATGATTCTTTCCATAATTTCTACAATGCACAACTTGTTTCTTTCCACCTTCTGGCCTATTTTTCGTATTCCCAACATTATCACCTTTCCTATTTCCAGTTCTACTACCACTACTCCCTTCTCCGGCTTTAACTTGAGTTGTCTCCCACCAAAGATTCACCCCTCCTTTCATTGTATAGGTGGCAAAAGCTGTCTTTTGCCACTCCGTTACCCTAGCTATCACAACAACTTCTACAGGGTCAGTTGATCCTCTAAATCCTGACGGTTCGTTTGTCTTGAAGTCTTCAAAATTTGCCGATCGATTGTCTGGCTGATTTCCTGCGGTTGGTAATCCATTCTACATAGCTTGAGTGTCTATATTCGTCAAATTCTGCGTTGGGTCTGGTTGTCCTCCAGCTTTGTTGACAGGTTCTTCTGTCCTTTGATTTCGTTTTCGTCTTGGCGGCATTATCTGATTAAATAAATCATGTTCATCTAACTAATTCATAGTACTTTATAGCATAGCACATACTGCTTTAAACATTCACTATCCCTTTGTGACATAAAAGTCGGGAATCACTGCCGCAACTTATACAAAAATTGAGAATCTTACATTACACATCATAAAGCATACATATTCAAGTAATACTAATACTAGTTATTTCTTACACATTTAGTAATGATCATTTGCTTAGTATTCTATATATTCCCATTATCCTCAATAATCCATTTACACATAATTATACTTAGTTCGTCCAACTTACAACATATTATGAGTTTAGGAACTCACCATAAACATATGAGTTTAAGAACTCGACATTAATCACATATTTTTTAACTATACTCTACCTATCAGTCATACTATCGTTTCAGGGTCCGGTACTATACTTTTCAAAATAACCACCTCGTTGAGGTAGCTTTCAATGTGAGCCTTTATTTCAGCTATTGGCTTTGATATTGGCTCGGTTATGGAGCTTGACTTCTTCTTTACGATTTGAAGGTATCCTAATACTTTTCTTTCTGACATCTACACACAAACTATCTTAATTATCACATAATATATACACACAAAAATTAATAGTTTTATATAAGTTATTTTTTTTTTGATTTGACGATGAACTTATTCAATTCATCTCCCTTTTTAAACTCTATATCAGTTATTTGAATTTTCAACGTTTCCCTCTGTTCTAAGGTTATAGCCTAAGGTCTTTCCCACCTAAGGTTTTTAACCCGAAGCTCTGATACCATGATGTGACGCCCCCAAATTTAGGTACTTGAAACCCGAACTCGGTGCTTCACGATACCATTTCTATAAGCGGAATAATACTAATAATAATAACAATAATATAAATAACAAATTTAGTTTACATATATCAGAGTCTAATCCCAAGTACACAACCTTTACTATAATTCCTTACATGATAGATAATATATATCATTGCCTTAATACTGTCTAACAATTACAAAAGATACCATTACACATTCAATTTGCTTTCCTTTTTCACTTGTTCTTGTCTGAACCTTTAGGTTGATCACGCTTAGCTGAAAACATTTAAATTAAGCAAGGATGAACATTTGAGTGCCCAGCAAGTAATAACAATTAGAAATATAATTAGCTGAAAGAAATAAATATTTTCTTTGTACATCATTTCTACAACGAATTTATAGTTGTGAAGTAAACTGAACCGATAATAACAACATAACAATTCTATCTCAAATTTTTGAAACTACGTATTGATTATATATATAGGTATTAGTCGACAGATTATGAACATTATTTTTAGTTTTTGCTAAGGTTTAGCAGAACTTCATCTGCAAACTGTCATAACTTACAGGCACGATGGTGATCTGCCCAATGTGCCCTGTATTGATCAATACTACATTGCTAGAACGATATTATCGTTCATCCTTTGTCCGCCTTGGCGCATAAAAATTTTCCCGTGATCGGGATGTTCATACCTAGTCTGGAATCCGAACCAAAACAATTTGATTGGATACAAAAAGGTTTTATCATATTCAACGACATTTCAAAATTTGTGTCTAGCTGATCAAGTAGCTTAGACGGCTTATATATATATATATATATATATATATATATATATATATATATATATATATATATATATATCAACATGTGTTTAAATACAATGATTATCCAAGTGGGGACACTTGTATAACCATATTTCAAAATTAACAAACAGAATATATATGTGAATTACTATATACTAATATGTTGATAATCAATGATCGGATATAGAATATATCACAATAGGGTTAATAATATAGCATAATAATAATATAATTCTGAAACTTCTTACTCATGTCCATTGCATAAAGGAAATGCAAAGGTAAGATATTTGCCTGATGCGCTGCTTAAAGTTCGTAACTTAGTTCTATCTTTATATAACACCTATCAGTAATAAGATCATTTGATCAATTAGAATAACATATCGTAACACATAATACTACTTATTGTAGTCAGCACATAACCTAATCACATTGTCAAATATGTTTAACAGCCATTGCATCACAAATAAACACATATCTAATCAAATTATCTAAGTCCAGATCAATTTCTAAAATATGCCGGTGTACCGACGGCTTTATCGGGTAATTATCGAGTCTAAGACTCTATCTTATAACTTAGTATCAATCATATTATTTTTAAATGACTTAATATAATTTTAAAACATTTATTATAATTTATCATGAATTTTCAAACGTCGGAATCATTATTAAATGATTTAAATATTAAACAATTCTATTATCCTTAATATTTAATTAATATTAAACTATTACTGAAACCATTGCCTAAATGTTAAAGTTATTTATAATAACTCAAAATACTTTTAAAGTATTAATATTATCCTTAAATGATTTTAAAAAGAATTAAAATCATTTTTAAATAATTATTATTAATATTAAAGTCTTAATGTATTATTTATAAAAATATTAAATTCATTAATTATAACTTAAAATATTTTTTTTAATTCATTTATATCCTTTTTAAATGATTTTTAAATTAATAAAACCATTTTTAAACTATTTATTTAATATAATAATTAAATAAATTTAATATCATTAATAATAAATTAATAATTATTAATATTAAATTATTAATGAAATTATCCTTTAAATATTAAAAATTATATTGTATAACTTAAAATATCTTTAAACACTTTATTTTTATTTAAAATGATTTTTATAATAATAAAATCATTTTTAAATTAATTTATTTAATATCATTAATAATAATTAATTAATTAAATTTACCTTTTTAAATATTGAAAGTTATATTTTATAACTTAAAATATTTTTAAATACCTTATTATCATTTAAAATGATATAATAAAATCATTTTAATTAATTTATTTAATTCATTTAGTAAATAACTTAATGATCATTAATATTAAATAATTAATGAAATTTGCCTTAAAATATTAAAAGTTATATTTTATAAGTTCAAATATTTTTAAATAACTTATTATCATTTAAAATGATTTTTAATATAATAAAATCATTTTTAATTAATTTATTTAGTGCATTTAATAAATAAATTAAGTATAAAAATATTTAAATAAATGCTAATATTTATGAAAAATATTTCAAATTATTAATGTTTAATTTTTATAACTTAAAATAACTTTTAAAATTATTTTTGTAATTTTCGGAAATTAATTACTATTTTTAAATGATTTTTGGAAATTAATTAATTAAAATTAACCAAGTCTGTCATTAAAAGCCTTTAATGCGACGTAGTGTCGCTTTTAGGTGTTCTTGGTCACCAAGAACACTTATAAGCAGTTAACAAGTGACCTACTTTGACCAGGTGTGATGATCAGGTCTTGATGTTTCTTGGCACGGTATTGGTTAGCTCTTGTAGTTAAAGTTTAAAACTACATGTAACAACAAATAAAAGGGTCATACCACATCACAATTGAAACCTACAAGCCAGCAAACTAGATGTCAGAAGGTTCTTCACGTTTTTGGGCTGCCCAAAAACGTAAGTCATGGCCGGTCAACGCTTTTCATGGCCCTCTACTATGCAATCCGTTAATGTTATAGGTGTTTTATACGTCGGGCTATGTAGATAAACTAACAGGGTACATGTTGTGATCATTAATCAAGTCTAAATATTAATAATATGAAAAATTTAAGCCAATGAATACGCTGTCAGAGCTGTTCTTCATTTTCTGGGTTACCCAGAAATGAAGAACAGTTCGAGTAGGCATATTTGGGCTTCCACAACTTGGCATTTGTGTGATGTTTATGTGTTCTAAGAGTTGAAGTGTATAGCTAGCATGAAAAATAAGAGATACATTAAATAAAACCCGTCTAACAACATTTCAGAAACAATATCTGTGCCGGTCAACCCATGTCAGAACACATGTTCATCAGTTTTCTGGGTTACCCAGAAAACATGAACTGTGTTCGACCAGGCTACTTTGACCAGCCACGAAATCCAGTACGTTTGCGATTTAGGAGATTTGAAGGCATACGAATATAGTATAAATAACACTTTACAACTTAGATTCAAGAATCACAACAAAGCATCAAACCACTGTCAGATCCAAGCTCTTGAAATTCTTGTCAGACCTTTCTGGGCTCGTTCTGGGTTACCCAAGACTTGTTCGGTCATGGTTGGTCAACGGTATTTGACTACTCATAACTTGCAATCTACAACCAATCTGACATTGATTCGAGTTTCAAGATCAAACACTTAAACAACAAAAACAATAAACAGGTAGAGATCTAAGTCCACTGACATTCGCTGTCAGAACACAAAATAATTTTTTTCCAGATTTTGAAAAACTTCAAATCCGAGCCTCTAGATGTTATGGATCTAACATCTAGCAACCCAGATCATCATTATACACTATATCTAATATGTTTAACACAAAAAAAACAACATTAAACCACAGATCGATGGTCAGATTGTAAGGCTAGGGTTTATACCTTCTTTGATCAATTAATGATTTTGTGCTTATGATATGTTATGGTTGATCATGGGGCTGTTCTTAGGGACTAATATTCTTGTATATTTCAGAGGTTAGAGAGAGATAGAGCTTAGGTTGAGAGTTGTGAAAAATGTAAGTTAACAAATGACTTTCTCTTTCCTTGATCTATATATATATATATATATATATATATATATATATATATATATTAGATGCATGTATAACTGATAATTGAGACTTGTTGCTGTCATTTTTCATCACATGGGGTTGGTATGAGTTAGTCACCAACTCACCTAAATGTCAAAACCTATTAGTTAGCCAAAATAATGCAACTAGGGGTATAATGGTCATTTGGCTTGGAATTTTAAGGGCATTCTTGTCATCCTTACAAACCCTTAGGGTTTGACCCTTTGGGTTTAACCCTAAGATTTAGCACAAATCAATTATAGGATTTCCAATTAGGGTTTGCTAAAAAAATTTAAATAACTTTTAGTTTCTAAAATTTTGAAATTAGGGTTTTCTAATTATGATTAATTTTCTAATTATTTACGATACATGAACATTAGTGTTTTAGTGTCCACTAATTAGCATTTAGCTTACAATTAATAAATTAGGGTTAATAAATTAGCAAATTAGGGTTACTAATTTTAGATTTAGGGTTTCTAGTTAATTAGGGTTTCCAATTTTTGTTAGGGTTTTCCTAATTAACAAATATAATTTTAATACTTGTAAATTAATCCCCTTAAAAAATTACAAACAATCTCGAACTCTAATTTGAATTTCAAATTAGGAATTCTCATTTCCAAAAATTAGGGTTTTATAATTAGGGTTTTTCTAAAGAATTTATTTAGGGTTTCTAAAATTAGGGTTTACCTAATTAATCAAATCATTATATAATACACAGCATAAATCATATAACACAGTTATATAACAGTCTTAAACTAACCATTGATTTTTAAATTAGGGTTTCCCCCAGTAAAACTAGGGTTTAACCAATTAATATTAGGGTTTTGAAATTAAACACCATAATTGACTAACCATTATCAATATGTACATACTGTACATATTTATAGCACTAAAAAATCAAATTATAATTAATATTATATTATTATTATCATTCCTTAATAAAAATCCCAAATTAGGGTTTGGATTCCATATCCGATTTATTATTCATATTTAACATTATTAAATAAGTTAAAATAATTAACTTAATTAAACTAGCATAAATTCATATATTAAAATAGATTAATTATTATAATAATTCTAATAATCATTTTATATATTATTTTCATGGAAAATAAATAATAAAAATATTTCTACTATAAAAATTAATTATTAAAAGAATAAACTTTATAATAATCAATAATTTTAAAATAACATTATTTGTAAACATTTATGTAATAAATATATTTTATTTATTACATAATTACATAGAAACATTATCTTGTACAAATCCTCATCCTTAAAATAAAAAAAAATTATACACAAAAATTCCTGATTTAATTATATAGAAAATATCGGGTTATTACAGCAGCCGATAAAATCTCTGCCTCCATCCATGCAGGATACTCTGCAGAACAACCGGGATGACTGACAGAAAAATCAGCTATCTCACGCTGATCCCAACAAGCGTACACACGGGATCGGTCCTCTGCTGAAAGATATCGAGAAGCTAAACACTGACCTATCGCCCCCTCGAAAGGATGAAAATCCTAAAACTGGTTAAACTGCGACATCACGGCCAGCGGGTGATAAGTAGTCACGCCCCTCAAACCAGCCAGAGGAAGGTAGTCCATGCCCGGAGCATGAGAAATAAAGTTGTATGGTGAGCTGAGCCCCGAACACGGCAATATGACAAATGGATCTCTGATATCTGCCAAAAATGCAGACTAAGACAGAGCATCTATACACTCCGATGGCTGAAAGGAGTATGACATGGCTATATCATGGGTGAACCAGTACCCATGTCGTCTAAGAGTGCCGATCGGTCTCAAGTGGGACATAAACTACACATATAGCATGACCGAGCTACCCGTGAACACTCATGTCGGATAAGTACAGCAGTAAGATGTTGACCGCAGGGTCTCTGCTATGATCATAGGTATAATGGTACGACCCTCCCTGAGAGCTCTCACCGCCATGATGACTCCGATGTCTATCTCATCCATGTACCGTGGCATATAGACAAATGACAGTACGCATAACAGCAGTACATCAACCAAGGCTAAACGCCAATGATCCTCCGGTGCGGTGAAATCCCCAGAATGTCGTGAATAGCTATCCTCAGAGCCTAATCTATCATATAGAAAACGCTGGGATATCACATGGCCAGATGTCAACTCATCCTGTACCACTCTGCGCCGCAATCTAGTGAGAGTCATGAACCATCGACTCATGTCTCCCAAAGCCATATGCACGCAAGGTCTGTCCAATGGCAGCATCGTCAATCGTGCATATTCTTCCAAAGTAGGAGTCAACTCATGGGTCCCAAATCGAAAAACCTGCCTATTCGATACCCAATGCTCTAGCATCCCGTCCACAAACCCTGCGGGAACCTGAAACATCAATAAGGTCATGGTATGTTGCAGCAAACGATCTACGGCCACCTTGTCTGATGGTGACATGCTATCATACCACGACGCATCCCCGATACCACCAATGATGGTGGGGTATGATCTATATGGCTAACTATCGAAGAAGACATCTGTACGGGTCGTGTCATAAGACCATCCAGGGGTCAATGCTGAATATCTCTGGACATACATACATATGCATAACATGATACATGCATAATAGATAATAGATGGCAATATGATATAGGGAATGAAAAACTATGCATACATTCCTAAGTATATCATCATCTAATACATCATCTCTGTACAGCTACAAATACAGGGAAATGGGGCACAGACGCCCTACTACTAACAGAGGCCTATCAAAAGATATAGCGAGAATGGGGCACAACCACCCAATATCTAACAGAGGCCTATCAAAAGATATAACGAGAATACACATCAGAAGAAGACAATGGTGTCGATGTCCACATCATCAATCATGTCCACCTGATGTAACTCCTCCCGAGTCACTGGATCTCTATCAACAGGGATGTCAAGCCTATATAGAGGAGGATCTGCACTGGCAAACCCGAATGGGTCATCTGAGGGGCTAGCGCCTGAGTTGGAAGGATGAAATAAAGCTGCCTCTGCCGAATCTCTACCTAAATGCCGGATAAATATATGTGCTTGGTCCAATTGTCGGGTCAAACTATCAATCTATGTCATATGAGTCGGATCTCGAACACAAGCTATCCAATCCGTCATCATCACGGATCCAGGAACTATATCCCCCATAAATTATGTGGCGCGGGACTGGGCTCCGATAGTACGAGGGAACCACCAACGCTGGAACGTCTCATGAGTGCAAGGACCCTCTGATAATGTAAAGTCGTCGAACCCCAACAATGGGATATCAGTGATGTGTGACTGCGATACAGGACAATAACGCCTGGAAGGAGGCAAGATCGGCATACGAATCTCCCCTGTGGTGATCCTAATAGTACGCTCTCCTAAATAGAGCTCCCAGCCTCCATCTGTGAAGAGTGGAACTCTCCTGGTGGAAATCACGTACTCGACTCCTGTCAGATATCCATCCTCAAAGCCGATGGTTAAGTGTTCCTCTGAATAGGGAATCCATGTGATGGTATCAGCTGTCAACAACTCCAGCTACATACGATAGTGAGTGAAACCCTCAGCTACAGGGACCTCCGGCAAAATGGAATGATGCCATCGTCGTCCTCGTGGATAGGTATCTAAACCTAACACACTCACATGACGCAATCATGGGAGCCTCTCATAGGCCCAAAACTGCCAACACAATGGCAAAACATATGCGATCAGTAAACACTCTTAACCTATAAATGGGAAATGACAAGAGAAATACTCACCAGCTGAAATGGGTAGAAGCCTAGCCAAGCCTCGGTCAAACCCTGTGAGCACATACGCATGCCCCGGAGGAAATAGACAAAGGTGTAGGAACCTCAATCATACTCTCTAATACGGTCCACATGACATGTGGCGCTGATCAAAGCGAACGACACCGTAGAAGAGTTATCTGCTATGAAGCAACCTCTAATAATCATCAGGAACAATCGTCAAAGAATGAAATCCCTGATTCTAACATCATCAGGCATGGGCTCACTCAAAAGCCCGCTCATAGCATCTACGCTCAAAGGACCTGAATGGACAGTCCTGCCTTTGAGCGCCTCCGCCGGAACTCCTAACAAGGATCTGACGGCAGTAGGGATAATATTTTCCATGCAAGGCACTGGCTCCCCTCCAAACTCCATACCTGTGATAAATCGCTAATCCATCGGCGTCATCATCACCTCGCAATCCGACAGATGGAGTGACTGAGTCTGATGAAACCATTGCTCAGACAATGCCCTGAGGTAACCCCAGGGACAACGACGGGGAAGGATGGAGAAGAATGCCCCGAATCCCCAATCATGCACTACAGCTCTGTAATTAGGATGAAGAGCCTAATACATGGAGTGTATACTAAACCAATTCCCTCGAGGCTGTGTGAAGCCGGGAACCTGCATAAAATGCAAATCAACATCAGAATCCTTTAATCCTCGATAATAGGAAAAGAAGGTAGATTAAGATCTAACGTCATACCTCGTTAGCATGCAAGTACATCGAGGGATGTCTGCTCAAATCACCCAGAAGCTCTGGGTTTGCCACCTGAATACAAGGGAGCTCCCTACGGGGAACATGTGCAGCAAGAGCGGGATCCTCAATCAGAATATCCTCATCTACGTCCTCAATATCTGGCATGTCTGCCCGGACTGGACGAATCACGGCCTCCACCAATCGACGAGGCTTTCTGACAGAACGGGGTTGAGGTACTTCAGAAGCCCTCCTCCGTATACCAGAAGTGGTCCTACGGGAACTACTCGGCTGATCCGTATCCATGATATTTGGACAATAAATCTCCAAATCACCTCAAAAAGGGTGTGGTATTTCCTTACCTGGAGCTTTTTAGAATGCATTTTATGACTATATGCATGCATGCATTTACTTTAACAAACAATAGAGTTAAAATGCATGACTACCCAATGCCTATATTTTGAAAATTTTTGACATAGTCCCATTTAAAAATAGGACTATCCACATGCACATAGGCATGTCTAGGTGGCCATTCAATAGCACACCTGCCCCAAAGTCATATACATAATATATTCATTAAAAATCAAAATCATCCATCAATAAGGTTAACCTCAATATCAGGATTACTTTGCCTTTCTACCTTTTGCTCATTGGACCTCAAATAGGACAAAAAATAGCAGAAAAAGGTGCCATTTTGACTGTCTTAAAAGTCAAATTTTTTCACATCGTTATGTTTAGCATGGTTTAATACTAACATTTACTATGTTGAATATTCTTTATCAAGTCATTTGTGCATACATAATTACTACTATGTGTTTAGATACATTTAATGCGATAACTCAAATTCCAACGGATAAAAACTGGAAAAAATACATGCATACGTTACCAGGATAGTGCAGAACACTTGTACAGTAACAGAATTTGCAGAAAATAGCCCGAACTCAGCAAATCTGAAGGAGGCTCATGGATTTCTCTTAGCGAATCAAGTTGAAAATGACTTATGAGACCAACCTACTAGATTATATCATCCACGGTTGGCCGCAGGCTCATCTGCGGCTACAACAGGTGTACTTATGGCACCCCTATGTGGGCCCCACCCCTCCAACTCGGTCCAGTTTGAGTTATAAAGGAGTTCGTACGGACTAGAAAGGTCAAATCGGGAATAAAAACGCCACACAATTGAGAAAAACAGCATGCAATCCTGGTCTTCTCAGATGAAACTTTGAGTCTATACATCACTCATTGGTAGTCACCTGAACACGAGGTATACCCTGCCAATGATCTCATTTGTTATAAATCACATCCGGCAATACCTTGTACAGGTCCAATGCCGCCAACTCCGGGTCATTACCCTAAAAGATCAACGTGATCCCCGACGGGGGTTACAACGTGAAGTCCTGGCAGGGGATTAAGACGCACATTTCAGCCATTAAGACCTATATAAATGAAGGTCAAGCTGCCTTGATGTTATCTCAGGCGAATGACGATTAAACCTATCGGAGCTATAAGAGCTATTCGAGGATTTCATGCTCGATTACTCATATTCTTCAGCGGATCCCCGACGGGGGTCACAACGCAATGTTCGATTGATTCATATGTCAGCGAAGGTCAAGCAACCTTGACCGTCTATCCCACAGGGTTTTTCATCCGTTGATTCAAATGTCGGTGAAGTACACGTCAACGAAGGTCAGGCATCCCTGACAACATTTGTTGTTGGCAGTGAATCCAACAGAATCTTGATAATCCTGGCAATACCAACCAGGAAAGGTCAATATTATCAAGGAGGATTGATGATGGAATATGTTATACACATCCTCAAAATAGACCAAGCTTTATCCCCACAGATCTCTTACACATAAGAGGTACATCTTCAAGATCAAGTCATTATCAAGGACCCAGGAATTTGGTGATAACCCCAACATCAACATCCTAACAGATTCGAATTACACATCAAATCTGGTCATCATTGCCAATCCCCAGTTGAAGCAACATGGAGCCAGTAATCATCCCCAGCATTTTGGGCTACAACCCCGTACACATGCATCATACATTTGCATCATGTTGCTACATATAGTACCATGTTTGTCTTGTTACATTTCACGTGTCTAGGATTCTTTATCCTACCCATGCATCGCCATGTATGAGTATGATAAAGAGGGGCATCTGTAGAAACTCGAAATTTTCTGTACTGCTATCACTAACATTGCAGGAGGACAGATTTATCTTTTAAGAGGAAACCTTGAAAGACAAACCATATCCATTCTGGATACTACCGGAAGTTCAGCATCAACCCCAGAACACACACTGGGGGTAATAATTCCAACCTCGGATATAACCCCGAGGCATGCAGATCTAATATCGGAACGCACACCGGAGAAGACCGATTAATCTCGGAGATAATTCTGAGGTATCCAGTCTCAGTCCCAATCATGGGAATAGCCACCAACCTTGGTGATTACCCCCAAGGAATGCAGTTTCGGCGATAACCCCAGAAATGCTTGTTTCAAATGCAACCAGCTTCAATCTCGGCTCTCACAATGAGATACTCCGTACCAACCCGGAGATAACACCGGGAGGACAGACACACCTCAAAGATGACACTGAGGACCTTTAACAATTGCAGCAGTCCAATCTCAGCGAAGTCCTGAGCAACGTCTGCTTTATCAGCCCAAATTGGCGAAAACACCGGTGAGGGGCAACATCGTCATCTCGCCAACGCGATGCCATGCCACGTCGTCTCAACATTTCATACACATCTCTACACAACGATGTCCCATAAGAATCAAGGAAAACCAATCCCGAGTGACTATTGTGCGGGGTAACGGATGGAATTTGAAGCTTGAAGACCGGAGGGCATCGTCCCATCTTCAATGACTTCTTACAAAATCTAATCAAATGCCATTGTACAACTCTCGACAATGGCGGACCGAAATAGGTTCTGTATACCTCAATCGGATGCCCAGATTGCACTTCTGAAAGTTTGAGTGGACATTACAGTTCCCGAGTGCACGTATTACGAGACGACCCGACCAGAGAAACCCGGGCCAACCCGGGTTGCCTCTGGTACACTTGCAGGCCAGCCGCAGGCACCTGCGGCTCCACCCTCTATAAATAGAGGGCTTGGGGTAGCCATTTTGCAAGAGAAAACGGCGAGGAAGCCCTGCCCTATTTGCTCTGCACTCACCTCATACAGTGTACTTTCTCATTTTAAACACTTGTGAGCTCATATATAGCTACTTTTGTACCTACAAAAGCCAGTGTTTACCCATTTTAAAGATATAGAAGTCTTCTTTGGTAGCCCACTGTAAGCCTTCTCACACACTTTAAAGCCTTTTTCTTCATCTTTTCACACACCCTTCTTCACGTTGAGAGTCGTGTTCACAAGGCTTGCACTGGACTTCTATCTGTGGTTTTATTTCAGGTTTGTATATACATATTATATATATATATATATATATATATATATATATATATATATGGCCTAACATTATAGAGTTATGCCTCGATTGAGCCTAGACTTCGGTCTGGAGCGTTTATTTGCTTTAATATATATATATATATATATGAGCAAAAAGGTGTCAATTTTGTTCGATGAGCCTGAAGACTTGATGCAGAGCGTTTTGACTTTAATATATATATATATATATATATATATATATATATATATATATATATATATATATATACTTATATATATTAATCGTGTGTCGAACTCGCTCGATGAGCCCGAATTTTACATCCTATATGCGTTTACTTCCGCTTATATATATATATATATATATATATATATATATCATCCCACACAGAGTTTACTTACGTGGTGGTTGATCGCTATTACAGCTTTTTTTACATTTCGTCCTGCCTAGAGTTCACTTCGTGGCAGTTGATTGCTTTTTACAGCTTTCTTTACATTTCGTCCTTCCTGGAGTTTACTTCGTGGCAGTTGATTCCTTTGTACAGCTTTATTTACATTTTGTCCCAACTAGAGTTTCCTCCGTGGTGGTTGATAGCTTTACGACTTTATTTATTAATTCATTCTTTGGAGTTTCCTCCGTATGGCGGATAGCTTTTTACGACTTTATTTACATTTCTGATCCCTTATGGAGGTGCTTCGTGGTTGGTGATCATGTCTGTATATATATATTTAAAGCTTTTATATATATACCTGCTTACTGCTTTCATACAAATTGCAGTATCTTGTGCGCCTAGGATTCATGTGATCACAGATTCAACCTATTGGATCTAGATTCGGTTCCCGTGATGGACATTTTCAGCTGTAAGCAGCTTGTAAATTATTCTGCGGTTTCTGAATTTCCTCAGATGGTTTTCATACCCATGAGGAAGTCGACATTATTTTGTATATTATTTTCGTATTTGGATGCCTCGTGATCCAGTAAAATAAAATCAATCAAGTCGAACACTTAATAAAATAGGAGTGTAAAAGGTCTCAATTACTATTGAGCATCAGGGTTTGAAAAACCTCTTTTATAAAACATCACTGCCATATCTTTCAAAAACTGAATTTTTACATAAATTCAAACCCTGTGTATATAGGTGCGAACGAGGCCTTGCACTACTTCCTAATAACAGCACATTGACCCACACACACACATTCAGATAATAATAGTTTGAAAAGAGGCAACCACTGTGGTAACACGGATGTCGAAGTGCCTAACACCTTCCCTTCGCATAACCAAGTCCCCGGACCCTAATAAATCTCGGTTTCACCAACCTGTTTAGCAGTGTCACATCACTGGATCAATGTACAAACTTTTTCTCGGTTGTGTTGGTACAACCATTTAAAAAACCAACTGGCGACTCTTAACAGTCAATCGTCGACATTATACATGTCGGACCTTTTTCACTTATTTTTTCAAACAAATCTCACCTAAACTGAGAACACCAAAGAACAAGTAACAGAAAGGGACATCTAAAAATCCCGACGTCGATACCATAAAGTTCTTCAGGAAATACGTCAGGAAATTCATTAACAACAGAAATATTATTCAAATCTGATGTATTTTTGTTCAAGTCCATGACATGAGCTAAAAAATCTTGACATCCATTTTTCAATAAATGAATGGATTTAAGGCTTAATATGAAAGTGTTTGACTTTAGTGGTTTAGTAACTTGAATTCGTATACCAGGTTGGTTAGGAATATAAAAACTAGCAACCTTACAAAAATAATCAATTTTAGCATGATGAGTGATTAACCAATCAATCCCTAAAATCACATCAAATGCAAGTATCTTCAAAGAGATGAGATCAACAGGTAATGTGATGATCCCAAGTTGAATCAAGCAAGATTTATAAACTGTAGATGTAATGAAGGTTTCTCCTAACAGAGTTTCAAAAGATAAGTCAAAGTCTAATTTCTTAGGGGTCAAGTTCAAACGTTAAGCACAAGCAGGAGAAATAAAAGAATGGGTAGAACTGGTATCTAATAAGGTATAGACTTCGCACGAATTTATGATTAACTAATTTGTGATAACTTCGTTCGGGTTACTCACTTTTTGAGAAGTCACGAAAAATGCTCTTCCTGAAACCATCGACTTTGTTTTGTCCGTATCCGCCTTTGGTGCCACCATCCCAACTAGACTTGATTTTGCTACAGGACAAAATCGAGCTATGTGACCATCTTTTCCATAACTAAAATATACCTTGGAAGGCTGTGAACATTTTGGACTTATGTGTCCCTCCTCTCCGCATCTATAGCATCTAACTGGCAGTCGTTTTCCTCCCCTAGAATTTGTTGTTGTTGCTACTGCTATTACTGCCGACGTCTTCCCGTTATTGTTAAATCTTCTTTTCTTAAAATTTCCACTTGAATCATTTCTTCTATTATCATGGTCATGATTAGCACCGAAGTGGTTACCATTTCTGGAATGATAATTTCCTCCACGATGGTTATCATTGTTCTGATGGTCGTTGCCACCAGTAGGACTATTATCGTGTTGTTAGTCGTTATCTTTTGGTTGAGCTGACTCATAATCTGGCTCCAATAACTAAGCCCTATTCACAACATATGAATACAAATAAAGTTTTTAAGAAATGAGGTATTGACGTATTTCGAGTTTTAAACCTCGCATAAACATTCACGTCATTATCTCCTCATTGTCAACCAAATGGGATGAAAATTGGGACAACTCGGCAAACTTAGAGCTTGATGAACTTTACCTCCTTCATTTGACGAATACTTTCGGGAAAGTACTTGTCGTTGAATAATTCTTGGAACTTCTCCCAAGACATCTTCAGTGCGACAGGTTGAGTACACTTTACGGATTTCCACCATCAATCTGTCTCTCCTCGCAACATGAAGGGGGCGAAGAAAACATTTTGTTCCTCTGAGCATTCCAAGATATCAAATATCTTGGTGATCTGCTTTATCCACGTCTCTGCCATAAGTGGTTCTGGCTTTCCCAAAAACTCCGGTGGTCCCAGCTCCTTGAACTTCTTAGCAGTAACCATTCGTGAGTTGTCAGTGTTTCTACATGCATTTTGCACATGAGTCTCTCTCGCCTGATGTTGCATGAATTACAGAAAGCCTTTGAACATCCCATCGTTCCTCATTTGGTCAGTGTTGTCGTTTACCTAATGATTATTGCCTTCCAGATGCACGTTATCCTGGGTATTGGTCAGAGGTGATTCAACGGTCTCATGTGCTCCATTATTAACATTTTCAGCTGTCATTCTCAAATACTGTCACAAGGTTAATTAAAGAAATTAACATGCCATATATTATCCCTATATTCTAACTGACCAAAAAATAAGCTTTGGTAGGACACACTAGCGAAGGATTTACTTGTCTCTCCCCTCCTAGTTCTATTCCTCGTTCTCCGTCAGAGATCATATCCCTAAGCTTTGATACCAACTGTGACGCCCCCAAAATAGGTCCATTGCACCCAACCCATTCTGAGTCGCCAAATACATGGTATAGAAAACAACTACAACTTTATTATTACAATTGTCGTGCAAAATACGACAACACATATACTGTGAGTTTAAATACAAATATTATCATCTAGATAGTATTCAAACTCAAATGGAGTCCTCATTACAATTATTGATACATTATCTTACAAAATAGTGAGGACTACTAAAATAACTATCTTGAACCATCATTCCATACCCCGACTAGTTCCCGCTATATTCTCGCCTCCTGAGAAGAAATATGGAACAAAAAAGAAAAGGGTGAGCTCAACTAGCCCAATAAAGAATATTATGACTAAGATAATGTAGAACAAATTATCCTTAGTCCTCAATAGGGAAAAATCTGATAGAATACAATAGACAACAAGTTTTAGATCAACAACTGCAACGGAAACATCAATCCATTAGAAGAGTTAAGTAGAGAATGAAATCTACTATCATCTATGAATTTAAAAGTTCATCATCAATATTGTATCCCTGTAACATCAATCAATTTACATCTTGAATCAAATATTCATCTTTTCACTACGGGCCAAAGATATTCATTTGTATCACCAGTTGGTCATGTTCATCTCAACACATGTTCATTAGTTAATCATTCATCTTTGCACTATGGGCCAAAGATATTCATCAGTTAATCATTCATCTTTGCACTACATGCCAAAGATATTCAGTTATATCACCATTTAGGATTGATGATGATAAAAATATTTTCAAGAAAACGAATCCAAAGAGGTAAAAAGATTAAGATTTGGAATTCGTTCTTTAGTTTATCCAAGTTCAAAAATACTCCATAATAATCAATTGTGGAGCAGAAATCAAAAAATGAAGATCAACACATAGATCCAATCAAAGATAGGAACCATTACAGACAATCTTGGACACATAAAAGAAAATTTAATTTTTTTGTGAATAGTGCCGTATTTTTGAATAGTGCCGTATACGTGAATAGTGTCGTATACGTGAATAGTAACCTCGACACTAAAAGGTAGAAATTCCATAAGAAAAATTATCATACTTCGTGAATATTACTCGTGAATAGTAACTCGTGAATAGTAACTCATGAATAGTAACTCGTGAATAGTAACCTCGACATGAAAAGGTAAAAATTTCGTAATAAAATTCATACCAATATTTCGGCATAATGATATTGAACAAAATAACATCATTTACGAAGGAAATAACATCCCTTACCTTAAAAGAATAGTACTTCTAGCTGAAATATCAGATATAACGCTGAATGAAACTTGCACCGTATAGCAACACTCAAAGTATCAAAATACTCACAAAAATACGCTCAATAATATAGAGAGAGAAAACTTCAGATTCTGGTGTGTTTTTCAATTCTAACTTAAGCATCATATTTATAGGAAAATGCTTAGAACACCAAAGCAGAAAATTTAATAAAATAATAATATTTATTAAAAAAATTCATGCGCACCTCTTGAAATCTGAATTCAGCACATTTACAACACATATGGGGCCCACCCAATTGAAAAAAAAATGTTTTTCTTAAAATAAATATTTTAAACTCCAAAAATCAATTATTCCGAAACTTCAATAATTCATAATAAATAGCCCTTCATCAGAAAAATTTGAATATTATGTCCATTCAATAGGAAATTTAATTCTCTACAACTTTGTAGCTTTAAGTTTTTCCAAATTCTAAATTGAAATTGACCGAAATTCACATACGGACGATTTTGCAGGCTATAATCAAATTTTAGTCAAAAACAGGGCCCATCAACATGTTTAACATGTATTTAGCATTTATTGTAACAAAAATACTCTTCCTCCTCATTTATTCATATATCGCACATTCATTATAAAATATCATCGTTATTATATTATTATATTGTCACATTATACATTTATAATGTAATATAATAATATAGATAAAATATCAATTTTCAACAATTGTCACTTTTCTAAAAATTCCTCCAATCCGATAAAATACTGATAAAATACCTCAGCATTAATTCCTTCATTTATATCCACATAAATTAAATATTTCCTAATCATTTTTATCAATAAATTCATAAATAATATTACAGAATCACAATAATGACAACCAGGTCGTTCCTATGAAAGAGGGGGCTTTCCGATAAGGATTTCTCCTTATTGGCGCGTAATTAGGTGACCAAACCCCTTTTTTAGAAAAAACTTCCTTAGACATTGCCAATAATGTTATCTAATAATATTATTCAAATAATATAAATTATTTGTCTGATAATTTGAAATACTATGCAGTGACAATTATTGAAACAACAATAATATAAAATATCAACGTAGCAATTATTGAATCGATAAAATAAAATATTGAACAGTAATTACTGTAACAATTATTTAGTAGTGACTTCTTACGTAAGAATCAATAATTGGTGCAATACCGTGTGCTACTGTGCAACAACGCGTATTATTGTATTTTTACCAACGGGTATTCCAACAGTGTTAACGATAACAACTACGCCGTTATTTATAAAACAAATCTCATACTTGTCGCTTTCTTTATCCAACAAATATTATTAGATTATAGAATTGACGGTCATTTGCGCCGCATCGTAAATATTCTCCGACAGCAAGAATATTCCACGACCAAACGAATGTTCCCCGACAACAATGAATATTTTATAACCACTTGTTTATTTTTCAAAATTAGCACATTTCACCCATAACCAAAATATTATATCAAATTAATACCTTATTATTCAAAATAATAATTAAAGGAGGTTTGATTTTATTTATAAAAAGTTGGGGTCTTACAAGTATCCCGTGAATAGTACCCCGGCATGAAAAGATTAAAAATTATCAAGAATGCTCAGAATAATATTTCCATAAAAAGATACTAGATGAAGCGCAAATTCAAGGATATTCTACTAATTTCACGGAGTATAGAAGCAATACTTTAACAAAATGAGTGTAGAATTCAGAATCTGAAATGAAATAATATTACTTACATACTATAGAGTATGGAAGAAAATATTATTTCTTACGAATATTGAACAAAAATAACATCCCTTACCTTAAAAAGGAGAGTATTCCAACTGGTATAGCGGGGATATTCTTGAAAAAAATTACACTATTTTCTATACTCAAAGCTTCCTAAAACTCGAAAGAAATACACTCAATATTATAGAAGAAGAATTCTCTGATTCTGGTGTGATTTTCAATTCTAAACTAAGCATCCTATTTATAGGAGAATGGAAGGATACTATTTAGAAACGGACGCACAATGGAAACATCACGGACGAAATCGGCTGAAATCAGATTTTACTATACAAACACTATACAGACAATGTGTAAACACTATGCATAATAAAATATAATATATTCTATTTTTCATAAAAAACAAAACTTATTATAATATATATATAATAAAAAAACAACACCACCACCATATTTTTCCACCACCACCCGTGAACCATCCCATTTCATTTCACTCGTGGGCCCCACCTATATATATATATATACTGAATAACTTTTTACCAGAAATTTTGAAAAATGGGTAAGTGGGAGTCCAAATAATAAGCAAAATCCCCTCAATATTTTTAACAATATTTATTCATCAATAATATAACTTGCAATTAATATTAACAACCAGATCATTCATAGGAAAGAGGGGGCTTTCCGGTAAGCATTTCTCCCTATTGGCGAAAAATTAGGTGACCAAACCCTTTTCCTCGACAAAACTTTCTAGACATTGATAATAATGCAAATAATAATATAAATATCCTGTCATCTTAGACAATAATAGAATCAATAATGTGATATACTATGCAGCAATTACTGTAGCAATAATTGAGTGACTTCTCACGTAAGCATCAATAATCAATACCGTGTGCTACTATGCAACCACGCGTATTATTGTACTTTTATTACCAGGTATTTCAACAGTTAACGGTAAAACTTTTGCCGTTATTTTTATAAAAAGATATTTCTGTCGTTTTCTAACTCCGATAATAATTCTGTTGTGGGGTCCACCAATGATTGTGATGTCATACGAATATTCCCTGTTAAAACGAACGTTCCCCGATTAATCGAATATTTATAACAACTTGCTTACTTTGAAAAATTTATAAATATTACCCACAACTATAACATTATATCAAATTTACACCATAATATTCAAATATGATATTTAGAGAAAAATTTATTTTTATTCATAAAATTTGGGATCTTACAAAATATTTCTGGACTGAAGTTGTGGCAACATCTTGTTACATTTTAAAAGAGTTTTATTAAGACCTATTTTGCTTAAAACTCCCTATGATCTTTATTATAAAAGAACTCCAAAAATAAATTATTTTTGTATCTTTGGGAGCAAATGTTTTATTTTAAATACCAAAGGATACCTGTTAAATTTTGATCCCAAATCCGATGAAGGAATATTTTTGGGATATTCTCTTAATAGTAAAGCTTACAAAGGGGAATTAAACTTCTTCCTCAGGCTAAAAATCAAACAAGGGGAAAAAGGTATTCATATTTCTCAATCTAACTATTGCAAAGAAATGATTAAGAAATTTGGACTAGAATATGCGAAGCCTCTTAATATATACTCCTATGTCAACTACTAATAAATTAACTTCTGATGAAAATGGTAAAGTGTTGACTCAAAGAAATACAGAGGAATGATTGGAAGTTTGCTATATATCACAGTCAGCAGACCTGACATTATATTCAGTGTCTGCAAATGTGCTAGATTTCAATCAAATCCTAAAAAAGTCACATTTGGTTGCGGTAAAAAGAAATTTTTGATATTTTAAAGGAACCACAAATTTAGAACTATGGTATCCTAAAGGTCAACCATTTAACCTTGTTTATTTTTCAGATTCTGATTATGTAGGTCATCAAGTTGATCGAAAAAGTACTAATGGGGCTTGTCAATTTCTAGGAGGATGTTTAGTTTCTTAGTTCTCTAAGGAAAAAAAATCAATATCTTTTTCAACCACTGAAGCTGAATATATAGCTAGCGCACGTTGTTGCGCACAAATACTTTGGATGAAGTAAACACTTGCAGATTATAACTTAAAATTTGATTGTGTGTCAATAATATGTGATAATACTAGTGCTATTAACTTAAGTAAAAACATCGTGTTTTGTGCTAGATCAAAACATATAGATGTTAGACAACATTTTTTACGTGATCATGTGAATAGTGGAACCATCAAATTAGATCACATTGATACAGAATTGAATATTGTTGATATATTTACTAAGACCCTAAGTTCTGATAGATTTTGTAAACTACGTATGGATTTAGGCATGCTAGATATTCTCTCATAATTTTTAAGTTATTTTTTGCATAATTTTTTTATTTTTTTTATATAGTCTTCTATTTGCATAAATATCTTTGTATAAATATTTTTTTAATTTACGTATTAATATATTTTTAATTATTAGTATAAATTATTTTACTTATTTTTCTCTTGTATAAATTTTTATATAACCTATATTCAATAATTATCATAAACTACTTTTAAAACTAGTAAGTAACTAAATTTTATTTATTAATACGCTTTTATTTATGTAGTTGATTAGTAATTTTACTTATATTGCTATAAGTATAAATATTCTTTATTTGATATAGATATATTTTTTTATCTTAATAAACTATTATTTTTATAAGTATAAAACTTGATTGTTCATATATATATACTAATAATTGTCCGTACCTGAAGGCACGACGTAACGAAAAATTAGATAAAAATTCAAAAAATATTACATTACCTAAATACTACAATCACACATAACAATTATTATAATTCACCACACCACCACAATAATTAATTTTCTTTTAAAAATAGATATCCAGAAAAATCTAAACATGTCTACGTACAAAACTTACAAATCATCAACAACAATTTTCATAATTCATCAGACCACCACAATAACAATTATGTCTCGTGTTCATAATATTTTTCACATATCTATGCTTCGTAAATATGTGAAAGACCCGAACCACATTATTGAGTTAGAACCGAACGAGATAGCCGAAGATTTAACGTACGAGGAGGTACCTGTAGATCTTGGATAGAAAAGAGCATGTCCTACGCACGAAGGTTATACCAAAGTTAAGGTTTTGTGGAGGAACCATGCTATTGAAAAAATGACCTGGGAGTTGGAATCAGAAATGAAAGTGAGGTATCCTCACCTTTTTCGAAACACCAGGTACGTACGTCAATTTCGATGATGAAATTTTATAAGGAGGGGAGGTTGTAAGACCCCAACTTATTATAAATAAAATCGAATTTCCTCTAATTATTATTGTAAATAATAAGGTGTTAATTTGATATAATGCTTTGGTTATGGGTGAAATGTGCAAATTTTGCAAAATAAGCAAGTGGTTATAAAATATTCATTGTTGTTTGGGGAATATTCGTTTGGTGGTGGAATACTCTTTACGTCGGGGAATATTAAATGCGACGGTAAAATGACCATTTAGGGCCCCATAATGAAAAACGGTCGGATGAAGAAAATGACAAATTTGAGTTTTTACAAATAACGACGTAGTTGCTACCGTTAACATTGTTGGAATACCCGGTGGGTTAAAATACAGTAATACGCGTGGTTGTACAGTAACACATGGTTTTGCACAATATTTTTGAATTATTGATTCTTACGTAAGAAGACACTACTCAATAATTGTTACATTAATTATTGTTCAATATTTTATTTTATTGGTTCAATAACTGATGCGTTGATATTTTATATTATTGTTGTTTCAATAATTGTCACTGTACAATATTTCCCATTATCGGATCAATAATTCATATTATTTGAATAATATTATGAGATAGCATTATTGACAATGTCTAGAAAGTTCTGTCAAGGAGATGTTTGGTCACCTAATTGCGCACCAGTAAGGAGAAATCCTTATCGGAAAGCCCCCTCTTTCCTGGGAACTGCTTGGTTGTCATAAATGTGATTCTGTAATATTATTTGTGAATAATTAATTATTGATTTATATGATAAGAAAATATTTATTTGATGCAGATTTAAATGATGGATTTATTTATGTGGTTATAAATGAAGGAATTAATGTTGAGGTGTTTTATCAGTATTTTATCGGAATGGAGGTATTAAAAATCAAACCAATGTTCTTGAGATATATTGCGTGAGTTATAATTTTTAATCCGACCGTTGGATCGTTGTGATTTTTGGATATGTTATACATATATAAGTTGAGTATATGTCCACAAATTGTGAACCGTTAAAAATAAACGTATGATTTGTTAAGAATTTTAAGAGGTGACTGGTTCAGAAATTATTAAAGTTTCGGAATTTATCATTTTGGTAGAAAATTCTAGAATTGGTGGGCCCCACTTTTGGTTGGTGAGAAATGTGCTCAAATTGTATTTCAAATGTGGTGGGTGGCAATAGTAGCAGGTAAAGCCATCAGGTAGCAGGTCAAGTCTACTTCGGCGTGCTAACATTTTCCTATAAATAGAGGCCTAAGTTAGAATTGAAAATCACACCAGAAACAAGTTTTCTTTCTCTCTATATTATCGAGTGTATTTTGTGAGTATTTAGATACTTTGAGAGTTGCTATTTAATACAAGTTTCATTCAGCATCATATCCGATATTCCATTTCGAAGTACGATTTCTTTGAGGTAAGGGATGTTATTTTCTTCCTAATGATGTTATTCTTTCAATATCATTATACCGAAATATTGGTATAGATTTATTGTGGAATTTCTACCTTTTTGTTTCGGGGTTACTATTCACATATACGGCACTATTCACGTATACGACACTATTCACGAATACGGCACTATTCACCGAAAAATGAAATTTTCTTCTTTTTGTCCAAGATGTCTATTATGGTTACTATCTTTGATTGTATCCATGTTTTGATCTTTATTTTTGAATTCTGCTTCAAATTTAGTTATTATGGAGTATTATTGAACTTGGATAAACTGTAATACGAATCCCTAATATTTGTCTTTTTGTTTCACTGGATTCGTTTTCTTTAAGATATTTTTCATCATCCTCAGTCCTAAATGATGATATTAATGAATATCTTTGGCCTGTAGTGCAAAGATGAATGATTACCTAATGAATATCTTTGGCCCGTAGTGCAAAGATGAACATGTGTTGAGATGTACATGACCAACTGGTGATACAAATGAATATCTTTGGCCTGTAGTGCAAAGATGAATATTTGATTCAAGATGTATATTGATTGATGTTACAGGGATAAAATATTGATGATGAACTTTTAAATCTTAGAAGATAGTAGAATTCTTTCTCTGCTTGACTCTTCTAATGGATCGATGTTTCCTCTGCAGTTGTTGATCTAAAACTTGTTGTCTATTATATTTTATCAAATTTTTCCCTGTTGAAGACTAATGATAATTTTTTGTATATTATCTTAGTCATAATATTCTTTACCGGGCTAGTTGAGCTCACCCTTTTCCTTTTTGTTCCATTGTTCTTCTCAGGAGGAGAGAATTTAGCAGGAACTAGCCGGGGTATGGAGTGATGATTCAAGATAGTTGTTTTAGTAGTCCTCACTATTTTGTAAAATAGTGTATTAATATATGTAATGAGGACTACTTTTGAGTTTGTATACTCTTTATTAGACAATAGTTGTATTCAAACTCACAGTATATGTGTTGTCATATTTTGCACGACAATTGTATTACTGAAATTGTATTTGTTTCTGTACCATGTATTTGGCGACTCAGAATGAGTGATGTATACCTATTTTGGGGGCGTCACATTATTATTATTATTATTATTATTATTATTATTATTATTATTATTATTATTATTATTATTATTATTATTATTATTATTATTATTGTTATTATTATTGTCATTGTTGTTATTATTATTTATTGTTTGTTATTAATTTTACTATTATTATTACTATTATCATAATTATTATTATAATTATTACTATTATTATTATTATTATTACTATTATAATTATAATAATAATTATAATAATTATAATTATTATAATTATAATTATTATAATTATAATTATTATAATTATTATAATTATAATTATAATTATAATTATTGTTGTTATTATTATAATTATTGTTATTATTATTACTATGTTATTACTACTTTCATAATTATTATTATAGTTATTAGAATTATAATTATAATAATATTATAATCTATATAATAAAACAGAACCTATTTTGAATCTTTCATTTGATAAAGCACAGGATGGTTCACACTAAAAATTTCCACCCATATCAAATTCGTCCCTTAAAATTCCTGCCTATATGAAAGAACAATAATAATAATAATAATAATAATAATAATAATAATAATAATTATTGATGGTAATTTCTTCCCAAGGAATCATTCTGGGAATTGTCACTTGACTACTAAAAAGGTTAGTGTCAATAAGTACAGTGTGTCCTTGTTGGCTTTGTTTCCAGATACAAGGATTTAAAGTAGTTAAAACTTTAAGATGAATACGGAATAATATGGCAAAAGGAGGAGATCCTGGTAGATACTCATAGCCGTGAGATATAATTCTCATCTCTAAAACTTTTGACAAATTATTATCGGTTAAAAGCAACACTTAAATTCGGATAGATATTGAAATAAACTGGTCCATGTGCAAGGCTAGTTTCAATAGCTCCCATAAGAGAGGCTTTCCAGTTAAGACACCTACCATCTCTGAGTGTGCATTGAATACTGGTGTTTTGGCCAAGTAAGGTCAAAGGTTTAAAAACGACTTGGACAAGTCCTAAATGAACATATTTATATTTTTGCAAGAAAGGATATAAGTCTTCAACATGCAATAAATATAAAATTTCATCATTATTCTATAAAGGAACAGCATGTTCAAAGGTCTTAATAATTCTTTTACTGATAAAATCAAAAGTTCCAATTTTGTAAATTGTTTCTAGTTTAATTTTAGGAATGGTCCATTTATCTAAGGATTCTTTGACATCCTGATAGGCAATAAGTTCAGTTGCTTCTAGGGTAGAAGCTGAAGCATTGGCTACAGTTGTTACGGAAGAGGTAGAAAAGTCAGTCATTTCTCAAGGTGACCATATATGCATAATTTATAAGTAATATATTCATTAATATTGCAATAAACTAAACAGGCTCTGATACTAAAGGAGGGGAAGGATCGGGAAGATTCTGACGAAGCACGTCTGTCAATGATTTACAGAGGATGAAAGCCACAACGCCATAACACGGCTAAAGGCAAAGTCCTAAAACACGACTTGGGTGACGTCCCACTTAATCAGATATCAACCTTAATCTATCTCATCTAGTAAGATGACATGAATGTTTAAAGGCATATTAAATATATATTAACAGATAAACTATCACATATATGGTCTCATAAGGTTACTGTTGATTTGGGGGTCTTCCCAAAACTATATGCCGACAGGTTTCTTCATGTATAGCGTTTTTAGTTAAAACAACCAATTGTTCTGATTTATTAAACTGCTCTAAAAAATAAGAACGATTATGATTATTTGTTGCAGTTTGATATGCTGTTTTATAACGATTACTGTTTTCGGTATGATGAATTAAAAGCTCAAGTAAATAGACATAATAGTTAATAGAAGCAATAATTAAAACTTACAGAAGAGGTTTGCAGATCTTCAATCTTCAAACTTTAAACTTATATATATCAAATATTTTACAAAAGAGAGAGAGAGAGGATACAAAGAAAAATCAACCTTAATCTATCTCATCTAGTAAGATGGCATGAATGTTTAAAGGCATATTAAATATATATTAACGTATAAACTATCACATATATGGTCTCATAAGGTTCTTTGTTGATTTGGGGTCTTCCCAAACTATATATGCCGATGTGTTTCTTCCTCAGATATATAGCTTTTTAGTTAAAACAACCAATTGTTCTGATTTATTAAACTATTCTAAAAAATAAGAACAATTATGATTATTTGTTGCAGTTTGATATGCTGTTTTATAACGATTATTGTTTTTGGTATGATGATTTAAAAGCTCAAGTAAAGAGACATAATAGTTAATAGAAGCAATAATTAAAACTTACAAAAGAGGTTTGCAGATCTTCAAACTTCAAACTTATATATATCAAATATTTTACAAGAGAGAGAGAGAGAGGATACAAAGAAAATCTAAAGGAAATTTCTTAAAGAAAGTTCTGCCTCAACAATGGGTGAGGTATCCCAATTTATACAAAAAAGAGGATAAGAAAGGATCAGACGTGTCCTTGCTAGTGGAGTCGAGTAGTAATCCTTATCTTTTCTTCTTTAACTCTCAGCCGTAGGAAGTGGAAGGCGTGAGACCGGTTGTCGGATGAGTGGAGCATTATTACTTGACAGCTGGCATTATTTTTTGATAATTGAAGGAGCAAGTGGCTTCTTAATTCTGTCGAGACACTATGGCTATCCTTTTCTGATTATTAATGTTGTAGTGGAGGATAGCTTTATGCTTTTCCTTTTCTTTTTTTGTCTTGTTCCATCTTTTCAGAAATCATGGAAGTGAGAGAATCCCAGAAATCTCCCATAGTGGGTTTTGGTTCTTGACTTTCTCCGGCTAAGACGCTGAATTGATTGTCATCCTGTTCAGATTCTTCATCACTAACTATTTTCATAGAAACATCAACCTGAACTAGGGATTGTAGGAATTGAGTTTTCATATAATCCATAGTCTTGACTATTAGTTCAGTTTCAGTTAGATTTGGAAATTTTTGTTTTAAATCTGCTTGGATTCTAACAAAAGGATTAACTGGTGTTGGTGCTGGAAGGCTTTGAGGGATAATATCAAGGCAAGCCTGAGTATGATTTTTTATGGCTTTGAGAAGTTTTGGTAGAGTAGGATTAAGTCCTTTATCCCACCATTTGATAAAAAATACTCTTTTAAGACGGGGGATCTTATTCGATAATCGCATTGGAAATCCCATTTCCAAATCCAAGGGATGCTAAAACGGATAATAAAATGGGCCAATAGTTTTAGCATGGATAAGTCTTTATTTACTGGTATATGGGCATAGGAAACCTGCCATTCTTTGAATGCTGTTTGAATTGATTCTGGTAGAGTTTCTATAGTAATACCAAATTTATCTCACCAAACGAAAAACCAATTGGGAATTTCATTTTTAAGGACATCAGGGCAGATACGGATAAACCAACTATGAATATGGATAGGATTTTGATAATAAAATACCTGTGTAAAGGAATCAATGTAATCCCAATAGTTGTATCTAGTTTCTGTTGTGTGACTAGAGTCAACAGTACGGGTAGTATGAGAATTAATACCCCAATTAGCAAGTGGCATGATGCTCTTGATTGTTGTTTTACTGTATTGGATTGGACTGGTTGTTTTATTAGGATCATGAAGTGTATGCTTAATGTCCATTGATGTTGTTTCAATGATAATCTGTTCATAGACATAGCGATACTGGTTAAAACGAGGAGGAGACTGTTGAGTCGCTAAATAATGTCTCTTTATCTCCCATGGATCTTTCATCCATTTCTCATCATTCTGTTCAATGATCAATACTATTTCTTCCACATATTTGTTTGGAATGTACTATTTTGGTAATAGAAGAACATCTTTTACTGTTGGTTGGCTAGAAGAAGCCGAAGAATTACTGGATTGAGTGTTCAGACTAGGAAATTTCAGATAATACATATTAGCTCTGCTTACTACCTCGCTAACCGCAAGGCTACTTCTTCTCTTGGTCATTTTGCAAATATTCTCTGGTTAGAAAATCTAGTAAAGAATTATGTTTTCCTTTGATATATTCAATATCAAAGTCAAATATGGATAAATTACTTTGCCAAGTAGCAAATATCTGTTTAGAGGCTAAGTTCTGAACATCCTTCTTAAAAATTTGTTTTGCAGCTGAGCAATCAACTCGGATCAAAAAGTGCTAATTCAAAAGATCATCCTGAAACTTTAAAACACATTTAACAATTGAAAGACATTCTTTTTTAATTGTGGGATAGTTTAAAGAAGGTCCTTTCCAAGTTCCGGAAGTAAAACGAATAAGATCCTCTTTTTTACTGTTAGGATTAAATTGTTTTAAAATACCACCATATCCAGTATCAGGAGCATCAGTTTGAACTATCTTCTTCCAATCGGTATTAGGTAGGGAAAGACAAGGTACCTGTTTAACCCTGATTTTGATTTTTATTATTGCATCAGTATGCTCATTAGTCCAAGGTAGAGGATTTTTCTGTAACCGAGTATACAAAATAGCAGTATCCTGGGAAAGATTCGGCTAAAAATCTTGAATATAATTAAGACTTCCCAAAAATCTTTGCAGTTGGTTAATACCTTTAATTTCGTCTGGAAATTTGGATGCAAATTCAATACATCTGTCAATTGGAATAATAGCTCCATTGAAAATATTATGTCTAAGAAATCTGATTTTAGTTTGAAAAAGTTTCATCTTAGGGGCAGAAACTACCAAACCATTTCGGATGATAACATTTTAAAAAATATTTAAATGTTTAATATGCTGGTCAATGGATGTAGAGAAAATTAAGACATCATCAATATAACAGATAATAAATTCAGTGAAAGGATTAAAAATATCATTCATGATATGTTGAAATTCTGAAGGTCCATTTTTGACACCAAATGGAAGAACATTCCATTCATAATGACCAAAGGGTACTGTAAAAGCAATTTTATAAGTATCATGTTCTCTAATTTGTATTTGCCAAAATCCTGATTTCATGTCAAATTTAGAGAAAATAGTGGCATCGTGAAGTCTGCAAGAAGGTCCTTTTTATTTGGGATTGGATATCTAATCCATTGAAGGGCTTCATTAAGCGGTTTGTAATTAATAACGAGTCTATGAGTTCCTCGTTCAATTTCTGAATTTTTATTGACATAGAAAGTTGTACAACTCCAGGGAGAAATACTAGGTTTTATCAATTTTTTCTGTTTAAGAGACTCAATTTCAGCTTTGCAAAGGAGTAATATTCTTTCTTCATCTGACTGGGTCAAGACTTAGTAGGAATATTTTTCTCATTGAAATTAGGGATATAAGGAAGAGAAATAATGTGCTTTTTCCTGTTCCAGAAAGCATTTGGGACATCACTACAGATTTCAGTTTGAAGAGTCTTGTAGATTAATTTTATTTTGTCCTACAAAGAGGGTTGTAAAATTCTCTGTTCCGTAGTAAAAAATTTATTTCTTTTTGAATAAAATTGATTTATTTTTCTTCAGAATAAATCATGTGTTTTACTTGATTTAATTCCTTAGTATAAGGTTCTGTTATAAATTCAAACACAATATGTCTGTTGTTAAGAGTAGTATGAATACCTAAAGTATCAATTTGTGAGATAGGTATTAGAAGACAAAGGAAAGGGGTGCCTAAAATAATACTTTGATTCATGTTACGGATAAGGACAAAGGAAGTAGGTAAACATAAACCTTGATTACAGATTAAGGCTTCAGGAATTTTATATTTAATATTCATAGTATTTCCACTTGTACTGGTTAAAGATTGAGTGGTTTTCTAAAAGTATCTAATAGGAATTAATCCTTCTTGGATACAGTTCATGTCAGCACCACTATCAACTAGGGCAATGGCATCTTTAATAATAAAATCCGGTTTAATAACTAAAGTAATTCTGATATACCATTTTTGAAAGACTACTTGGTTCATAAGCATTAAATAATGTTCAGGAGATTCTGGTTTATCAGAAGATTCAGTTTCTACTTGACTATCCTATTTATGGTTTAACTGTTGCTTAATATTTTTTAAATCTTGGAAAATAATATCATTAGTGTTATGTAACTATTTTATTTCAGATCTTAAAATATTTATTTCACCTTTAAGGTCCTGGATAGTAGTGGGCTTTTCAGTAGTAGAAACATTTTGAATACGTTTCATGACTTCTCTCATGCTATAGTGACCAATGGGAAGAGTTTCTTTCGTTTTTTGTGTATTATAACAGATTTCCAGGAATTTTAATTTAATTTATGGGTCTTTAATTTGGTCTGCTAGGTTGAGAAGAGATTTTTGAGTGTCTGTTAAGACATTGATACTAGGTCCTCCAATGTCTAAACCATTCATTTCGACGATAGCTTTCCAATAGTCAGCTTCAGTAGTTGTATTACAGTTGTTTTTAATAGTGCAGGCCTGACATTGATCCTCACCGGAATCATTATCAGATTCATAATAGATTTCAGCTAAATCATCATCTGAATTTGGTTTAGTATCACTGCTAGTTAAACAATTGAGAATTTGTTGTTGAATGTCTTCATCAAGGGACATTTCATTAAGTTTCTATTTTAATTTTGATTTGCATTTATTAGCAAAATGTCTTGTTTTACCACATTTATAACACTGGACTTTAGATTTATCTCTTTTATTACTGGTTCTTTTCTTCCCTTTAGATTTTTCAGGGGTTTTGTTATTAGAAGATTTTCTAGAGGAACGTCTTCGGTAAGGTCTGGAGGATTTTGAGATTTGCTATTTTTTAGCTTTATAAGGATACTGTAATTTTGTATCATAAGAGAATTGGTCACAAAATTCTCCTATCTCATGTCTTTTAGTGAGGTTCTGTTTTTTCATTAATTGTTGGAGTTTCATATCATTGCATAACGATAATCCTTCCTTCAATAATTACTGAAATAAGATGGCCATAGGAATACTGGTCATAAGGGATATTCATGCGATCATGTTTATCTCTTAATTTTTTACGGACTTTTTCAGCAAAGAAAGTAGGAAGTCCATCAATAAATTTGGCCTTCCAATGCTCACTGTTGGCATCTGTTCTTTGCATGACTTTAATAAGAAAGACATCCTTATACCATCTAAAATGGGTTAAGGATGGGCAGTGAAGATTCTGTAAAAGCTCTCTACTTCTATCATTATTCATGAGTCCTGGTCCAACAAAATGATGGAGAACTGCTTGGACAAGAGTGTAACAAGCATCTTCTCTTCTACTTATAAGTTTAGTAATAGGATCAGTTTCATTCTTATAGGATTGAAGAATCACAATTCGCTGATTATCATTGAGTGCATTATCCTACAATCTTTTAAGAATGCCGGTAAATCCATTTACTAAGAAACGACAGATTTGATGGTCAGTATTTTCATTCTGTTTGCAGACAGTTGCATACATCATGATATGATGAATGGTTTCAAAAATTTGATACTCTGTCTTACCATCAATATTCCACTCGTATATGGTTTTTCCATGGTAAGATTTTTGAGAATGAAGAAGTCTTCTTCATACAGAATATCTTGAGGAGTAGGTCTGGGGTAATAATACCTACTGGGTCCAGATAAAGCCATACGATTTATGGGTTTGCGACTGTAAGTAGTTTTATTAATATTTTGCATTTCCTGAAAGTTATTCTGGATTTCAAAGATATGAATAGGAGAAATAATATCAGAATCGTCTTCATCATTATCAGTATTATTATTGGTGTGTGAAGAAGAGTGTCCAGATATCATGTTAATCTGAGATGTAGATGCGGTTGTAAGGTTTAAATCTTTCATTTTATTTAAAAGATTATTAATAAAATCATTATCAGATTTAGAAGATTTCATTTTAAAATTACTAACTTCTAACGGTGGTTTAATGGTTACAGGTTGAAGATCAAGCTTCTGAGGAGTAACTTAACAATTATCATTAATATGATGAATTTGTTCTTCTATCCTGGTTAACTATTTTCCTACAGTTTGAAGGAATAAATTCGTATTATTATTATGTTTAGATAAGGGTAAAATGTCTTTTATTTTAACCTCCTCATTCTGACGGGGTGTTTCAAAAATATCAACATACAGATTGATAACTAAGGGTTTTAAATTTTCATTTCCTGAGCTAAGTTCAAGAGACTTAGGAGGTGGATGAACAGATTGGATAATACTACCATTAGTGGTAATCCAGTCTTTTTGAATTCCTGTTAACACATTCAGTTGTCTTTCAGTGTAAAATTTTTATTTGAAATAAAATCATAATACCATTTAACGAATGATAAAATATACTAGCTCTTATTCATATAAGCATAATATTCAGTTTTAATATCTGCTAATTTGTCATTATCATGATTCTTAAAATACCAATTTCTGAAATTTTGGTATTTATCCTTCATGAATTCCTGGTTTAAGCATTGACGAATTTTACTATTTGGAGAAAAATCCATTAACATTCAAAATTCATATCACTAGCAGTTGGACTATAAGGTCTTCTATTTTGAGGAGTATTTGTTTCATAAATACCATGAGGTATTTGGTTTTTAGAAATATGAATTCCTCTAATTAAGTCTTCATTCTTAACAGACTCATTACTGGGATTTTTAGACTCTTGGTAAACGGATTCTAAGGGATCTGACACAGATTGTCTAGATGATAAGGGAAAATCAATATTATAAGAGACATTATTAATAGATCGACTTCGGGTAAAAGGTCTCTGGAATTTTAAATAAACATTTCCATTACTGGTTTGGATAACATCCTCAATGGATTGTCTAATTATAGGTCTGGTAGGGACGGAATTAGTAATTTGCCATTGTTTTGGAAAAGTAATTTCTTCCCAAGGAATCATTCTGGGAATTTCCACTTGACTACTAAAAAGGTTAGTGTCAATAAGAACAGTGTGTCCTTGTTGGATTTGTTTCCGAATATAAGGATTTAAAGTAGTTAAAACTTTAAGATGAATACGGAATAATATGGCAAAAGGAGGAGATCCTGGTAGATACTCATAGCCGTGAGATATAATTCTCATCTCTAAAACTTTTGACAAATTATTATCGGTTAAGGCAACACTTAAATTCGGATAGATATTGAAATAAACTGGTCCATGTGCAAGGCTAGTTTCAATAGCTCCCATAAGAGAGGCTTTCCAGTTAAGACACCTACCATCTCTGAGTGTGCATTGTATACTGGTGTTTTGGCCAAGTAAGGTCAAAGGTTTAAAAGCGACTTGGACAAGTCCTAAATGAACATATTTATATTTTTGCAAGAAAGGATATAAGTCTTCAACATGCAATAAATATAAAATTTCATCATTATTCTGCAAAGGAACAGCATGTTCAAAGGTCTTAATAATTCTTTTACTGATAAAATCAAAAGTTCCAATTTTGTAAATTGTTTCTGGTTTGATTTTAGGAATGGTCCATTTATCTAAGGATTGTTTGACATCCTGATAGGCAATAAGTTCAGTTGCTTCTAGGGTAGAAGTTGAAGCATTGGCTACAGTTGTTACAGAAGAGGTAGAAAAGTCAGTCATTTCTCAAGGTGACCATATATGCATAATTTATAAGTAATATATTCATTAATATGACAATAAACTAAACAGGCTCTGATACCAAAGGAGGGGAAGGATCGGGAAGATTCTGACGAAGCACGTCTGTCAATGATTTACAGAGGATGAAAGCCACAACGCCATAACACGGCTAAAGGCAAAGTCCTAAAACACGACTTGGGTGACGTCCCACTTAATCAGATATCAACCTTAATCTATCTCATCTACTAAGATGGCATGAATGTTTAAAGGCATATTAAATATATATTAACAGATAAACTATCACATATATGGTCTCATAAGGTTACTGTTGATTTGGGGGTCTTCCCAAAACTATAAGTAAGCAGTTTCTTCCTCAGATAAGCGTTTTTAGTTAAAACAACCAATTGTTCTGATTTATTAAACTGTTCTAAAAAATAAGAACGGTTATGATTATTTGTTGCAGTTTGATATGCTATTTTATAACGATTACTGTTCTTGGTATGATGATCTAAAAGCTCAAGTAAAGAGACATATTAGTTAATAGAAGCAATAATTAAAACTTACAGAAGAGGTTTGCAGATCTTCAAACTTCAAACTTATATATATATAAAATATTTTACAAGAGAGAGAGAGAGAGGATACAGAGAAAATCTAAAGAAAATTTCTAAAGAAAGTTCTGCCTCAACAATGGGTGAGGTATCCCAATTTATACAAAAAAGAGGATAAGAAAGGATCGGACGTGTCCTTGTTAGTGGAGTCGACCAGTAATCCTTATCTTTTCTTCTTTAACTCTCAGCCGTAGGAAGTGGAAGGCGTGAGACCGGTTGTCGGATGAGTGGAGCATTATTACTTGACAGCTGGCGTCGTTTTCTGATAATTGAAGGAGCAAGTGGCTTCTTAATTCTGTCGAGACACTGTGGCTGTCCTTTTCTGATTATTAATGTTGTAGTGGAGGATAGCTTTATTCTTTTCCTTTTTCTTTTTTGTCTTGTTCCATCTTTTCAGATATCATGAAAGTGAGAGAATCCCAGAAATCTCCCATAGTGGGTTCTGGTTCTTGACTTTCTCCGGCTAAGATGCTGAATTGATTGTCATCCTGTTCAGATTCTTCATCGCTAACTATTTTTATAGAAACATCATCCTGAACTAGGGATTGTAGGAATTGAGTTTTCATATAATCCATAGTCTTGACAATTAGTTCAGTTTCAGTTAGATTTGGAAATTTCGCTTTAAATACTTGGATTCTCGACAAAAGGATTAATCGTGGTGTTGGTCTTTGGAAGGCTTTGAGGGATAATATCAAGGCAAGCCTGAGTATGATTTTTTATGGCTTTGAGAAGTTCTGGTAGAGTTGGATTAAGTCCTTTATCCCACCATTTGGTAAAAAATACTCTTTTAAGACGGGGGATCTTATTCTGATAATCGCATTGGAAATCTTTTCCAAATCCAAGGGATGCTAAAACGGATAATAAAATGGGCCAAGAGTTTTAGCATGGATAAGTCTTTATTTACTGGTATATGGGCATAGGCAACCTGCCATTCTTTGAATGCTGTTTGAATTGATTCCGGTAGAGTTTCTATAGTAATACCAAATTTATCCCACCAAACGAAAAACCAATTGGGAATTTTGTTTTTAAGGGCATCAGGGCAGATACGGATAAACCAACTATGATTATGGATAGGATTTTGATAATAAAATACCTGTGTAAAGGAATCAATGTAATCCCAATAGTTGTATCTGATTTCTGTTGTGTGACTAGAGTCAACAGTACGGGTAGTATGAGGATTAATCTATCTCATCTAGTAAGATGACATGAATGTTTAAAGGCATATTAAATATATATTAACAGATAAACTGCTGTTTCAATGATAATCTGTTCATAGACATAGCGATACTGGTTAAAACGAGGAGGAGACTGTTGAGTCGCTAAATAACGTCTCTTTATTTCCCATAGATCTTTCATCCATTTCTCATCATTCTGTTCAATGATCAATACTGTTTCTTCCACATATTTGTTTGGAATGTACTCTTCTGGTAATAGAAGAACATCTTTTACTGTTGGTTGGCTAGAAGAAGCCGAAGAATTACTAGATTGAGTGTTCAGACTGGGAAATTCTGTATAATACATATTGGCTCTGCCTCGGCCTCGCTGACCGCGACCACGGCTTCTACTGGTCATTCTTGCAAATATTCTCTGGTTAGAAAATCCGGTAAAGAATTATGTTTTCCTTTGATATATTCATCCTGATTTCATGTCAAATTTAGAGAAAATAGTGGCATCGTGAAGTCTGTCAAAAAGGTCCTTTTTATTTGGGATTGGATATCTAATCCATTGAAGGGCTTCATTAAGCGGTTTGTAATTAATAACGAGTCTAGGAGTTCCTCGTTCAATTTCTGAATTTTTATTGACATAGAAAGCTGTACAACTCCAGGGAGAAGTACTAGGTTTTATCAATTTTTTCTATTTAAGAGACTCAATATCAGCTTTGCAAAGGAGTAAATATTCTTTCTTCATCTGACTGGGTCGAGATTAGTAGGAATATTTTTCTCATTGAAATTAGGGATATAAGGAAGAGAAATAATGTGCTTTTTCCTGTTCCAGAAAGCATTTGGGACATCACTACAGATTTTAGTTTGAAGAGTCTTGTAGATTAATTTTATTTTGTCCTGCAAAGAGGGTTGTAAAATTTTTTGTTTCGTAGTAAAAAATTTTATTTCTTTTTGAATAAAATTGATTTGTTTTTCTTCAGAATAAATCATGTGTTTTACTTGATTTAATTCCTTAGTATAAGGTTCTGTTATAAATTCAAACACAATATGTCTGTTGTTAAGAGTAGTATGAATACCTAATGTATCAATTTGTGAGATAGGCATTAGAAGACACAAGAAAGGGGTGCCTAAAATAATACTTTGATTCATGTTACGGATAAGGACAAAGGAAGTAGGTAAACATAAACCTTGATTACAGATTAAGGCTTCTGGAATTTTATATTTAATATTCATAGTATTTCCACTTGCACTGGTTAAAGATTGAGTGGTTTTCTGAAAGTATCTAGTAGGAATTAATCCTTCTTGGATACCGTTCATGTCAGCACCACTATCAACTAGGGCAATGGCATCTTTAATAATAAAATCTGGTTTAATAACTAAAGTAATTCTGATATACAATTTTTGGAAGACTACTTGGTTCATAAGCATTAAATAATGTTCAGGAGATTCTAGTTTATCAAAAGATTCGGTTTCTACTTGACTATCCTGTTTATGGTTTAACTGTTGCTTAATATTTTTTAAATCTTGGAAAATAATATCATTAGTGTTATGTAACTGTTTTATTTCAGATCTTAAAATATTTATTTCACCTTTAAGGTCCTGGATAGTAGTGGGCTTTTCAGTAGTAGAAACGTTTTGAATACGTTTCATGACTTCTCTCATGCTATAGTGATCAATGGGAAGAGTTTCTTCCATTTTTTGTGTATTATAACAGATTTCCAGGAATTTTAATTTAATTTCTGGGTCTTTAATTTGGTCTGCTAGGTTGAGAAGAGATTTTTGAGTGTCTGTTAAGACATTGATACTAGGTCCTCCAATGTCTAAACCATTCATTTCGACGATAACTTTCCAATAGTCAGCTTCAGTAGTTGTATTACAGTTGTTTTTAATAGTGCAGGCCTGACATTGATCCTCACCGGAATCATTATTAGATTCAGAATAGATTTTAGCTAAATCATCATCTGAATTTGGTTCAGTATCACTGCTAGTTAAACAATTGAGAATTTGCTGTTGAATGTCTTCATCAAGGGACATTTCATTAAGTTTATGTTTTAATTTTGATTTGCATTTATTAGCAAAATGTCCTGTTTTACAACATTTATAACACTGGACTTTAGATTTATCTCTTTTATTACTGGTTCTTTTCTTCCCTTTAGATTTTTCAGGGGTTTTGTTATTAGAAGATTTTCTAGAGGAACGTCTTCGGTAAGGTCTGGAGGATTTTGAGTTTTGCTGTTTTTTAGCTTTATGAGGATACTGTAATTTTGTATCATAAGAGAATTGGTCACAAAATTCTCCTATCTCATGTCTTTTAGTGAGGTTCTGTTTTTTCATTAATTGTTGGAGTTTCATATCATTGCATAACGATAATTCTTCTTCAATAATTACTGAAATAAGATGGCCATAGGAATACTGGTCATAAGGGATACTCATGCGATCATGTTTATCTCTTGATTTTTAGTATGAGGATATCATTGCATATACTCATAAGGGATACTCATATCATTGCATATCTCTTGTTTATACTAGAGTCAATAGTACGGGTAGTATGAGGATTAATACCCCAATTAGTAAGTGGCATGATGCTCTTGATTTTTGTTTTACTGTATTGGATTGGACTGGTTGTCTTATTAGGATCATGAAGCGTATGCTTAATGTCCATTGATGTTGTTTCAATGATAATCTGTTCATAGACATAGCGATACTGGTTAAAACGAGGAGGAGACTGTTGAGTCGCTAAATAACGTCTCTTTATCTCTAAAGTTTTAACTACTTTACATCCTTATATCCGGAAACAAAGCCAACAAGGACACACTGTTCTTATTGACACTAACCTTTTTAGTAGTCAAGTGGCAATTCCCAGAATGATTCCTTGGGAAGAAATTACTTTTCCAAAACAATGGCAAATTACTAATGCCGTCCCTACCAGACCTATAATTAGACAATCCATTGAGGATGTTATACAAACCAGTAATGGAAATGTTTATTTAAAATACCAGAGACCTTTTACCCGAAGTCGATCTATTAATAATGTCTCTTATAATATTGATTTTCTCGAATCATCTAGACAATCTGTGTCAGATCCCTTAGAATCCGTTTACCAAGAGTTTAAAAATCCTAGTAATGAGTCTGTTAAGAATGAAGACTTAATTAGAGGAATTCATATTTCTGAAAACCAAATACCTCATGGTATTTATGAAACAAATACTCCTCAAAACAGAAGACCTTATAGTCCAACTGCTAGTGATATGAATTTTGAATGTTAATGGATTTTTCTCCAAATAGTAAAATTCGCCAATGCTTAAACCAGGAATTCATGCAGGATAAATACCAGAATTTCAAAAATTGGTATTTTAATATATGGTGGTATTTTAAAACAATTTATTTCTCCTATTCATAAAAATAATAATAATAATAATAATAATAATAAAATTATAATAATAGTAATAATAATAATAATAATAATAATAGTTAAAATAATAATAGTAGTTATAATAATAATTATAATAATAATAGTAATAGTAATAGTTATAACAATATTATAATTATTATAATATTAATAATAATTATTATTATTATAATTGTAGTAATAATAATTATAATATTATTAATAATAATAATATAATAATAATAGTAATAATTATAATAATTATTATGATAATAGTATTAATAATAGTAGTAATAATAAAAAAAATAACAAAAATAATAACAATAATAACATCAATAAAATAATAATAATAATAATAATAATAATAATAATAATTATTATTATTATTATTATTATATAAAACTAGTAATTATTAATTATAATAATAGTAATCATTATAATAATTATGATAATAATAATAGTAATTATACTAATAGTAATTGGAATAGTAATAATAATAATAAATATTATTATAATAATTATTATAATTATAATAATTGTAAGACCCCAACTTTTTATAAATAAAAATTTATTTTCTCTAATTATTATTTTGAAATAGTAAGAGGTTGATTTGATTAATGTGGTTAATTATGGGTAAAATGCGCAAATAATTTAAATAAGCAAATAATTATAAAATATTCATTGTTGTCGGGGAATATTCGTTTGGTCGTGGAATAATCTTGCTGTCGGGGAATATTCGTACGACGGCGCAACTATTTGTGGGCCCCATAACGAAAAACTGTCGGATGAAAAAAACGACAAGTATGAATTTTTTATAACTATTGGCGTAGTTGTTACCGTTAACACTGTTGGAATACCAGGTGGTTAAAATACAGTAATATGTGGTGTTGCAAAGTAGCACACGATATAACACCAATTATTGATTCTTACGTAAGAAGTCACTACTCAATAATCGTTATAGTAATTAATGTTCAATATTTTATTTTTTTGATTCAATAATTGGTACGTTGATATTTTATATTGTTGATTCAATAATTGTCATTGCACAGTATTTCAAATTATCAGATCAATAATTTATATTATTTGAATAATATTATTAGATAACATTATTGGCAATGTCTAAAGAAGTTCTGTCTAGGAGAGGTTATTTAATTGCGCGCCAGTAAGGAGAATAATTATTGTGGGAACGACCTGGTTGTCATTATTGTGGTTCTGTAATATTATTTATGAATAATTAATTATTGATAGAAATGATAAGGAAATATTTATTTTATGTGGATATAAATGAAGGAATTAATGCTGAGGTATTTTATCAATATTTTGTCGGAATGGAGGAATTTTTAAAAAAGTGACAATTGTTGAAAATTGATATTTTATCTATATTATTATATTACATTATAAATGTATAATGTGATAATATAATAATATAATAATGGTGATATTTTTACAATGAATGTGTGATATATGAATAAATGAGGAGGAAGAGTATTTTTGTTACAATAAATGCTAAAAACATGTTAAACATGTTAGTGGGCCCCGTTTTGACTAAATTTGATTATAGCCTACAAGATCATCCGTATGTGGATTTCAGTCATTTTCTGTTTGGAATTTGAAAAAACTTAAAGCTACAAAGTTGTAGAGAATTAAATTTCCTATAAAATGGACATAAGATTCGATTTTTTCTGATAAAAGGGCTATTTATTATGAATTATTAAAGTTCCAGAATATTGGGCCTGAAGTGATTTTGTTGCATTAAATGATAAAAAAAACATGTTTTTCATGTTGGTGGGCCCCACTTGCATGTGTAAAATTCTGAAATTAGATTTTCCAAGTTTGCGTATGATTTTTTTATAAATATTAACATTTTATTAAATTTTCTGCTTTGGTGTTCTAAGCATTTTCCTATAAATTGAATGCTTAGGTTAGAATTGAAAATCACGCCAGAATCTGAAGTTTTCTGTCTCTATATTATCGAGCGTATTTTTGTGAGTATTTTGATACTTTGAGTGTTGCTATACGGTGCAAGTTTCCTTCAGCATTATATCTAATATTCCAGCCAGAAGTACTATTCTTTTGAGGTAAGGGATGTTATTTTCTTCGTAAATAATGTTATTTCGTTCAATATCATTATGTCGAAATATTAGTATGAAAATTTTACCTTTTCATATCGAGGTTTCATGAGTTACTATTCATGAGTTACTATTCACGAGTACTATTGTAATAACCCGATATTTTCTATATAATTAAATCAGAAATTTTGCGTATAAATCATTATTTTATTTTATTTTAGAGGTGGGAATATGTTTAAGGTAAAGCTTATGTATTTATGTGATAAATAAAATTTATTTATTACATGAATAATTCTAAATAATTTTCTTAGAACTTTTGACCATTATAAATTATATTTTTATAATTAATTTTTTGGTAAAAATATTTTTATTATTTACTTATATGAAAATATGATTATATATTATTTAAATAATATATGAAATGATAATTTGAATTATTATAATTACTATTTTATTATATGAATTTTAGTTCAGTTATTTAAGTTAATTATTATAACTTAATTAATAATGGTATGTATATGAAAGATAAATCAAATATAGAATCTAAACCCTAATTTTGGATTTTTAATAAGGAATGAGAATAATAATATAATATTAATTATATTCTGGTGCTATAAGTATGTTTAGTATAGTATGTGTGTAATGTTAATTTGTTAAACAATTGTAGTATATAATGAGAAAACCCTAGCATTAATTCGATAAACCCTAAAATGAAACTCAAATGGGAGTTCAAGACTATTATGTAATTGCGTTATGGTGATTAATGACAAGTGTTATTGATTATAACCTAATTAAAAAAACCCTAATTGCTAAGTTAGAAACCCTAATTATTATTTTAGTAAATTGTAATGTTAATTAGGAAACCCTAATTCATAAGTTGGGAACCCTAATAATATCAAAAACCCTAATTATTTAAAACCCTAATTTTCTATGAAAAACCCTAATTTTAATTAGTGTGTTCTAATTAAAATTTTATTTAAACTTTAAACTTAATTTTTCAAACCCTAGAAATTATTTGGGAAATCTTAAGGTTTAAAATCTATTGATTAAACCCTAGATTCAAGAACCATGAACAAGAATACCCTTAAATGCTTTGCTAGTTTACTAAAATAGTATTTTTGGATTTATTTTAATGAGATAGCTTGCAAATCTTGCCATAATTTGGGTTATTCACCAACCCTAGATATCCCATGTGCCAAAATCTATACAAGTCAACCAATTATTGACAGCAACATCAGATTCATGCATTGCACTCAAAATATAAATAGATCAAGAGAGAGAAAAGTCCTCATTTTATCATTTATTCACCAAGCACTCAACCCAACTCTCTCAAGCTCAAACCCACGAATTCTACTAGCATTTCAGTCCCTAAAACATGCCCCACTACTTCTATTAACAGATCAGTATCCAAGAATCAAGAGTTTGTTCATAGTGAGGTATAAACCCTAAACGAAATCTGAGTTTTGATCCTATGTTAGATGTTAGTTTTTTTGTGCTAAACATGTTGTATGTTGTAAGACCCCAACTTTCATAAATAAAGATTAATTTTTCTTGAATTATATTTTTGAATATTAATATGTGAATTTGTTATAATGTTATAGTTGTGGGTAATATTTATAAATTTTGCAAAGTAAGCAAGTTGTTATAAAATATTCGTTTGGTCGGGGAATATTCTTTTTTCTAGGAATATTCGATGATTTATTAATCATCAGTGGACCCCACAACAGATTTATTGTTGGAGTTAGAAAATGATTAAATTATCTTTTTATAAAAATAACGGCGAAAATTTTACCGTTAACTGTTGAAATAGCCGATGGTAAAAGTACAGTAATACGCGTGATTGCATAGTAGCACACGGTATTGTACAATATCTTGGATTATTGATGATTACGTAAGAAGTCACTACTCAATAATTGTTACAGTAATTACTGTTCAATATTTTATTTTATTGATTCAATAATTGCTACGTTGATATTTTATATTATTGATTCAATAATTGTCATTTCACAGTATTTTAAATTATTAAATAAATAATTCATATTATTTGAATAATATTATTATTTGCATTATTGACAATGTCTAGAAAGTTCTGTCGAGGAAATGGATTTGGTCACCTAATTGTGCGCCAATAGGGAGAAATCCTTATCGGAAAGCCCCCTCTTTCCTGGGAACGACCTGGTTGTCAATATTGTAATTTTGTAATATTATTTGTGAATAATTAATTGTTGATATATATGATAAGAAAATATTTATTCAATGTTGATTTAAACTGAGGATTTTTTAGCATGTGAAATTTGTTGAAAGTTGGTATTTTATCTTTTCTGATAAAATAAGTCATTCAAATATATTATTATAATATTACATTATAGTAGTATGATGTGATTATATAATAGTATATTTTTTTTTATAATTTGAATGGTAACATTATTATAGTAAATTCATGGTATAAAAGTAAAAGGATGTGGAAGAGAACAAATTGAATCTGAATTTCTTTGATGCAAGCGATGATGTCATCGGAAGATGAGGTAAGCAATTATGTAATATGATCGATGATGTCATAAATTATGGCGAAAAGACTATTTTACCCTTACTCTGCCAAGCCTATAAATAGAAGCTCATTTCTTCATTATTTTTCACCAATTCATTCAAGCTATAGAGAGAGAACGTATGGAGAGAATAAGAGAGAAAGAAGAAGAGTATTCTGTTATTACACTATTGCAGTATCCAATCTCCTACTAAGGTAAGGGGTATTATTTCTTTCGTATTCGTAAGTAATATTATTCTTGTTCAATATTCGTAAGAAATAATATTTTCTTCCATACTCTGTAGTATGTAAGTAATATTATTTTGTTTCATATTTCTAATTCTACACTTATGTTGATAAGTATTGCTTCTATACTCCATGAATTTAGTAGAATATCCTTGATATTTGCACTTCATCCAGTATCTTTTCATGGAGATATTATTCTGAGCATTCTTGATAAATTTTAATCTTTTCATGTCGGGGTACTATTCATGGGTTATTATTCCCGAAGTACTATTCACAGGTTACTATTCTCGAAGTACTATTCACGGGGTACAATTTCCTCAGTTACTATTCATGACAAAAAAAATTAATTTCTTTTCTGTCCAAATTATTTTTGATACAATATTATTCTTAAATTTTACTCCACAAAGCAGTATCATGTTGACAATTTGGACATTATTGAATTCTGGATAAATTGAATTATAAATCTTTAAAATTTATCCTTGCTCTCATTTAATTGAATTCTTATAACATTGTCATCATCCTCATGTTTATATTGTGATGAAAGTCATCTTTGGCCGTAGTGCATAGATGGGCTGTTGATTGGTATGATTATGACTAGGGATCATTCGGTATAATCATGACCCGAAATGTTACAAATGATGTGGTAAAAGTCCCCATTGGCCCGTAGTGCATTGATGGATAATTGTTGGTATGATCATGACCATTGGTGATACTAATGAATATCTTTGGCCCGTAGTGCGGGGATAATTCGATGATGTGGATTATTTATTAAGTTGAGTCTCAGCGATAAAACTGTTGATAAACTTTTTAAATCATAGAAGATAGTAGATATCATGCTCTACTTAACTCTTCTAATAGATTGCTTGTTTAGCTGCAGTTAAACTTGATGTTTATTATATTTTATCAGTTTAACACTATTGAAGGCTAACAATAATTTATTCTGCATTATCTTAGTCATAATATTTCTTACTGGGCTAGTTGAGCTCACCCTTTGCTTTCATTGTTCTCTTCAGGAAATGAGAATATAGCTGGGACTAGTCGGGGAATGGAGTGATGGTCCAGATAGGTGGCTATAGTAGTCCTCACTTTTATGTGAAATAGCGTGATAATAATTGTAATGAGGACTTTATTTGAGCTTGTATACTCTCTACGTGACATTATCCGTGTTGAAACTCTCAGCTACATTTTGTCGTACTGTATCAAAGAAGTTTGTATTTAAATTCTATACCATGTATTTGGCGACTCAAGATGGGTGATGTATACCTATTTTGGGGGCGTCACCGTAGGTATCAAAGCATAGGGATATCATCCCTGGTTGAGATGTGAGACTAGAACTAAGAGGGGAGAGACGGGTAATTCCTTCGCTAGTATGACCTACCTAAGTTTAATTGTTATTTAATTGGTCGGTCAGAATATATGGATAATACGTGGCATGTCAATTAACCCTTATTTTGTGGCAGTGTTTGAAAATGACATCCGAGAATGTTGAGATTAGCAATGGAGCACAGGATACTGTTGAGTCACCAAAGATCAATACCCAGGATAATGTGCATCAGGAAGGCAATAATCCTCAGGTAAACAACAACACCGACCAAATGATGAACGACGGAATGTTCAGAGGTTTTCTGCAATTCATGCAACATCAGGCGAGAGAGACTCCTGTCCAAAATGCAGGTGGAAACACTAGCAACTCACAGATGGTCACCGCTAAGCAGTTCAAGAAACTGGGACCACCGGAGTTTGTGGGAGAGCCAAAATCACTAAAGGCAGAGGCGTGGATAAAGCAGATCCCCAATATATTTGATATCTTGGGATGCTCCAAGGAGCAAAAGGTTCCCTTTGTAACCTTCATGTTGCGTGGAGAGGCAGATTACTGGTGAAAATCCGTAAAACGTACCGAACCTGCCGCACTAAAGATGTCTTGGGAGAAGTTCCAAGAACTGTTCAACGACAAGTACTTTCCCGAAAGTATTCATCACATGAAGGAGGTGGAGTTTATCAAGCTGGAGCAAAACAATATGACCGTGTCATAGTACGAAGCTAAGTTTGCCGAGTTGTCCCAGTTTGCGTCCCACTTTGTTGATAATGAGGAGAGAATGACGCGGATGTTTCTAAGAGGTTTGAAACCTGAGATACGTCAATACCTAATTTTTCTCAAACTGTGTTTGTATTCAGATGTTGTAAATAAGGCTCAGTTATTGAAGCACGATAATGAGTTAACCCAACCAAGAGAGAGCAGCCAGCAAATCGATAATACCAGTAGTAGTAGTCATCGAAGCGGTGACAACAAACGTGGAGGGAATCAACATGCCAGAAATGGTATCCACTTCGGTGGTAATCATGGCCAAGATAATAGAAGTGGAAATTTCAAGAAGAGGAAATTCAATAATGATGGAAAGATGTCAGCACCAGTACCTGTTGTTAAGGAAGGAGAACAACCGTTGGTCGTATATTACAAATGCGGAGGGGAGGGACACGTCAGTCCAAAGCATGTTACAATTATGGAAGAGAAGGTCACCTAGCCCGATTTTGTCGTGCACCAAAGTCAAGTCCAGCTGGGATGGAGGCATCAAAGGCCATCCCAGAGAAGATAAAATCGGTAGTTCAAGGGAGAGCGTTTGTCTTAACCTCCCAAAAAGTGAGGAATCCGAACGAGGTGATCACGGGTAAGATAATTATAAACTCTAGCGAAGTCTATACCTTATTTGATACCGGTTCTACCCATTCTTTTATTTCTCCTACTTGCGCTCAACGTTTAAATTTAACTCCAGAGAAATTAGACTTTGATTTATCTGTTGAAACTCCATTGGGAGAAACCTTGATTACATCCACTGTTTATAAGTTTTGTTCGATTCAAATCGGTAACCGCACGTTACCTGTCGATCTTATCTCTTTGAAAATATTTGCATTTGATGTGATTTTAGGGATTGATTGGTTAACTACTCATCATGGTAAAATTGATTATTTTCGTAAGGTTGTTAGTTTTCATATTCCTAACCAACCTACTATACGAATTCGAGCAACCAAACCACTAAAGTCAATCACTGTCATATCAAGCCATAAAGCTATTCATTTATTGAAAAATGGATGTCAAGCTTTCTTAGCCCATGTCACTGATTTAAATAAATATACGTCAGATTTGAATGATATTTCTATTGTTAATAAATTTCCTGACGTATTCCTTGAAGAACTTCTTGGCCTACCCCCAGAGCGAGAAATCAAATTTTGTATCGACCTTGAACCCGGTACAAAACCCATTTCTAAAGCCCCATATCGAATGGCTCTTATTGAACTTCAGGAGTTAAAAACCCAACTGTAAGAATTGTTAGACATCAGTTTCATTCGTTCTAGTACGTCTCCTTGGGGTGCTCATGTTCTATTCGTAAAGAAGAAAGATGAAAGTATGTGACTTTGTATTGATTATCGGGAGTTGAATCATGTCACCGTAAAAAATAGGTACCCATTACCACGAATTGATGACATGTTTGACCTGTTGCAAGGTGCTAAATTCTTTTCAAAGATCGATCTTCGTTCTGGATGTCATCAGTTAAAAGTTAAAACTTATAACATTCCAAAGTCTGCTTTCAGAACTCGGTACGGGCATTACGAATTACTAGTCATGTGTTTTGGATTGACTAATGCTCCTGCGGCCTTCATGGATATGATGAACCGAGTATTCAAAGAATATTTGGATCATTTTGTTGTTGTCTTTATTGATGACATCCTCATATACTCCAAAAGTCGTGAAGATCATGAGCAACACTTGAGGCTAATACTCCAAAAGCTTCGTGAAAACAAGCTATATGCCAAGTTGAAGAAATACGAGTTTTTGCTTGAGAAGTAGCATTCCTTGGGCACGTGATATCAAATCATGGAATATCTATTGACCCAGCAAAGATTGAAGTAATTCAAAGCTGGGAGCAACCTAAGTCAGTTACCGAAGTGTGTAGCTTTCTGGGCTTAGTTGGTTATTATCGGATATCCATGGAAGGATTTTCTCGAATCGCTACTCCATTAACTCAGCTGACTCGATAAGATAAAAAATTCGGTTAGAGCGAGGAATGTGAGAAGAGTTTTCAAGAACTTAAGTGGAGACTCATTTCCGCACCTGTTCTGACAATACCATCTGGTACGGAGGGATATGTCATCTACAGTGATACTTCAGGCAAGGGTTTAGGATGTGTTCTCATGCAACATGGGAAAGTCATAGCCTATGCCTCTCGACAACTCAAAGAATATGAGAGGAATTATCCTACTCATGATCTAGAGTTGGCAGCTGTAATTTTCACACTTAAAATCTGGAGGCATTACCTGTATGGGGAGAAAGTGGAGATCTTTACGGATCATAAAAGCCTCAAATATTTCTTCACTCAAAAGGAACTCAACATGCGGCAATGACGTTGGCTTGAACTGCTGAAAGATTATGATCATACTATTCAATACATCCTGGAAAAGCGAATGTGGTAGCTGAAGCATTGAGTAGAAGATCATATGCGGGTACGAGTGCGATATTGTCAACGCAAAAGCCCATTTTGTATGACTTGCGAAGGATGGAGATAGAGATAAAGACTCCAGGGACCCACGTGATGATGGCAAATATACGAGTAGAACCGAATTTAATCGATAAAGTTAAAGTTGCTCAAACTATAGACCTGCAGTTGATGCGTATGAAGAAGAAATTGTTATTCCGGAAGCAAGAATCAATGAAGAAGGAATACTTAGAGTCAACTCGAGACTTTGTGTTCCTAACGATTCTGATTTGAAGTATAAGATCATGATGGAGGCGTACAACACATCATTTGCAATCCATCTTGGGAGTACCAAAATGTATCATGATATTCGACATACATTTTGGAGGAGCAATATGAAGCGAGAGATAACAGAGTTTATCTCAAGGTGTTTAACGTGTCAACGTGTCAAGGCAGAGCATCAAGTGCCAAAAGGTTCATTGCAACCACTTAAAATTTTAGAATGGAAGTGGGAGAACATTACCATGGATTTTGTTACTGGTCTTCCCAAGGTTTCTCAAGGCATAGATGTAATTTGGGTCATTGTTGATAGATTGACCAAGTTTGCTCATTTCTTACCTATACGAGAAACTTATACACTTGAACGTCTTGCTCGTATGTACATAAATGAGATTGTAAGACTGCATGGTATGCTAGTATCCATAGTTTCTGATCGAGACCCAAGATTAACTTCATGGTTTTGGGTCAGTTTGCAAAAAGCTATGGGCATGGATTTATGATTTAGTTCGGCATATCATCCTCAGACGGACGGGCAGTCGAAGAGGACTATTCAAACTCTGGAAGATCTATTAAGAATTTGTGTCCTTGACTTCAAAGGAAGTTGGGACAAGTTCTTACCATTGGTAGAATTCTCCTACAACAACATTTATCAAGCGAGTATCGTTATGGCTTCGTTCGAGGCCTAGTATGGAAGGAAGTGTTGTTCTCCAGTATGCTGGGATGAGGTGGGTGAAGCAACGTTGTTGGGACCGAAATTGGTACGTATGACTACATAAAAGATTCAAATGATCCGGCAACGTACAAAGACCTCACAAGATCGACAAAAGAGTTATGTTGATCTTCATCGAAAGGACGTGGAATTCAATGTTGGAGAACATGTGTTGTTACGTGTTGCTCCATTGAAAGGAGTTACAAGATCTAGAAAGAGAGGAAAGCTCAATCCTCGATTCATTGGCCCATTTGAAATCCTTGATCGAGTAGGAACTGTGGCTTATAGACTCGCCTTACCGCCAAGTATGTCTCGTGTTCATAACATTTTTCACATATCCATGTTACGTAAATATGTGAAAGACCCGAACCACATTATTAAGTTGGAACCAGACAAGATAGCGGAAGATTTAACATACGAAGAGGTACTTGTTAAAATCTTGGATAAGAAGGAACATATTCTACGCTCCAAGGTTATACCTCAAGTCAAAGTTTTGTGGAAAAACCACGATGTTGAGGAAATGACCTGGGAGTTAGAATCTAAAATGAAATCAAGGTATCCTCACCTCTTCGACATACCAGGTATGTACCCTAATTTTGAGGATGAAATTTCATAAGAAGGGGAGTTGTAAGACCCCAACTTTCATAAATAAAGATTAATTTTTCTCAAATTATATTTTTGAATATTAAGATGTGAATTTGTTATAATGTTATAGTTGTGGGTAATATTTATAAATTTTGCAAAGTAAGCAAGTTGTTATAAAATATTCGTTTGGTTGGGAAATATTCTTTTTGTTTAGGAATATTCGTACGACGACACAATCATTGGTGGACCCCACAACAGAATTATTGTCAGAGCTAGAAAATGACAAAATTATCTTTTTATAAAAATAACGGCAAAAGTTTTACCGTTAACTGTTGAAATACCCGATGGTAGAAGTATAGTAATACGTGTGATTGCATAGTAGCACACGGTATTGTACAGTATCTTGGATTATTGATGCTTACATAAGAAGTCACTACTCAATAATTGTTACATTAATTACTGTTCAATATTTTATTTTATTGATTCAATAATTGCTACGTTGATATTTTATATTATTGATTCTGTCAAGGATAAGCATGTGAATATTATTCCTATTTATATATGATTTGATTATGATATATATGAATGAATATGCAAGTATTCTTGCATTAAGAAAAGCTGTAGAGTCCTTTGATAGATAATAGAAACATGTGTACAAGGACTTAGAATGAATTGATCAAGAATGTTAGGTTGATCCTACATAAGCAAAACAGCTTTGTAAAGTCCTTAAAAAGAAATGATGTATAAGGACTGTAAACATAGAAAGATCAAGCATGTTAGGTTGATCTTATGATGTAATATATAGGCTTGTCTAATCGGCGAGCACTGCACCAGAAATCGTAGTCTGCCAGGAGAGTCAAGGAAACTCGAGAACTATCAAGGCAGAATCATAGTATGCAAGATAGTAGTCTTGGAGTTCGTAGACTTCCAGGAGAGACGAGGAAGGATCGTAGTGTGTCGAGTAGAACTTCCTCAGGACCGTAGTCTGCTAAGGAAGTCATGTTCAGAATCGTAGAGACAGCCTGCCTACGAGCCGACCGAGTATCTGCCAAAGCCAAGTCAAGAATCGTAGACTACACTTAGAGTCATAGAGTCTACTGATCATACAAGAGGCAGAGATCGTAGTCGAGCAAGATCAGATGAAGACAACAAGCATAAGGTAGAAATCGTAGAGTGTCAAGATCTGATTTCGGAATCGTAGTGTCTGCGCACAAAAAAAGTCAATCGTAGAGTCGTAATCTACGACCTCAACCACAGTAATCTCAAGATTACAAGCGCGTAATCGTGAGAGCGAATACGATTATCAACAAATGAGCACTCCCAGAATATCCAAAGGAATGAAGCCTCTAGTTGGCACTACAAAGATGCATCCCATCTGAAGGAAACCAGAGAGCACTCAACGAATGGCATGCAAGCTAACAGAAGATCTAAGAACCAACTCAATCAGCATCAAGATTGAGTTGTGAAGCCATTAAGAATGCAGTCTTCCACAAGGAGATCAGAAGAAGACTTCAATAACTGACTAAGGAAAGTCAGCAAGTGCAGTAGTTGTCAAGCAGACAGAAGACAATGATCTTGGAAGCAACCAGGATCGTAGTGTTTGCCAAACAAAGAAAGAACTGATGAAGTGCATATAGAGACTCTGGAAAGCTTTTGAAGAACAAGGCTAAAGTGATTAAGCATTGGGTCAGTCCATTGATAATAAGTGAACAGGAGATCACAAGGAGAAAGAGAGCTGGACACGCCATAAATCTGAAGTATCTTGCTATTCAGAAGGGGCCAAAACAAAGAAGTCAAGTCATCAGTCTCTGAGAGCTATTGAGACAAACAGAAGTGTTGTAGCACTGCAAAAGAGAAGGAAGAGGTGTTCTACATTGAAGATTCAATCAACACTCTTCGAGATCGTAGTGTTATCTCTACCAGTCAACAAGACACTACGATCAGGTCCATGAAGACATGCATCAGAATCGTAGAGTACGAATGGCTGAAGATTGAAGCATTGGCAACGGTTCAATCTGAAGGTTGATATTTGTACAAAAGCTTATTGAGAGCATCGATGCAAAAGGACAACCTCTGATCAAGAAATCAGAAGGAAGAAATAAAGTCTTCGACCTGCCCAAGACATTAAAGTGATATATCTGATAGGGTAGGTGAAACAGTAGACTGCAGTATCAGAAAGTCAGAAAAAGTTGTCATGTCACATCTGCAGTCTGCACCAAGCAACTCGAGATCTGTGAAGCATTTCAAAGAGCATCTAATGGCTACTCTCCAACGGGAAGATTGGGAAGGAGTATAAATCTGCTAGAGCTTTCAAAGGTTGCTGGATTTGCCAAGTTTGGAGTAACGGTGGACTGTTCTAAACCATATGAGATAGTGAGTCAGAAGGCTCACTCTACGATCCACCAAGAACACTTAGAGACAGACAAAGAAAGAAGTAGAAGTGAGAGTTCTACTACATGAAGAGTGTTCTGAACTGCCGAGAGAAAGAAGAGCGTCAAGTCATCTTGATGTCCATCATGGGAAGACTCTAAGTACCATATAGAAGAGCTTACAGTCATTTTAGCAAGTCCATCATGAGAAGGCATCAACTATCAAGAAGGGAGATTACAAACGCCATCCTAGTGGCAAGCATGAGAAATTTTCTAAATACCTAGCAGAAGAGAAAATAGTCATCTTAGAAACCAATCATATGCAGCCATCACGTATCAAGAGGAATGATCTTCAAGGTAGTTCATCAAGGGATCATCAGAGGAGGTTGAGTAACTGAAGAAGCTGAGCATCATGCAACACTCAACTGTACTTCAAGGATGATCACGCCAAGCTGCTAAGTACAGAAGATGTTCAGAGCATGAAGACATCTTAGCAGCAAAGCACTAACTCTAACAAACAAACAAACAACTCAACAAGAAGCCAGGGCCTAAGAGGTCCTTGTCCAGAGGGACTAAATGAAGTTCCAAGCCTACTGGGCTTGAAGAGTTCCTAGGGAACTAGAGATATTCCAAGGCTACTGGCCTTGAAGAGTTCTTAGTGAACTGAAGTCCTAAGGTTGCTGGCCTTAAAGGAATCTTAGTGATTTAGGGTGCTGCCCTTCCTTAGTGGAAATCCTGCTAGTTGAAAGCAGAAGAGTGGATTAGGAGCTTGAGTCTCTGAACCACTTAAAACCCTTTATGTCTTTTACATTATGTCATTTACATTATGTCTATTAACTGCTATAACTGCTATATATGTTCTAACTGCTTACAACTGAACTAACTCTATGAACAATGTATGTATGTATAATTATGAATATATTAATGAAGGGGATCTTTTACTTACCGCTGTGCTTGAAAAGATTCTTATGCTTGTCATATGCTAATTTAATAGCAATACAAAATAAAAGAGAAAAGTATTTGAAATTAAAAGGATCTATTCAACCCCCCCTTCTAGATCTATTGTGCCCTCATTGGAACTAATGATTCAATAATTGTCATTTCACAATATTTCAAATTATCAAATCAATAATTCATATTATTTGAATAATATTATTATTTGTATTATTGACAATGTCTAGAAAGTTCTGTCGAAGAAAGGGGTTTGGTCACCTAATTACGCGCCAATAGGGAGAAATCTTTATCGGAAAGCCCCCTCTTTCCTCGGAATGACCTGGTTCTCAATATTGTAATTTTGTAATATTATTTGTGAATAATTAATTATTGATATATATGATAAGAAAATATTTATTCAATGTGGATTTAAATTGAGGAATTTTTAGCATTTGACATTTGTTGAAAGTTGGTATTTTATCTTTTTCGATAAAATAATTCATTCAAATATATTATTATAATATTACATTATAGTAGTATGATGTGATTATATAATAGTATGTTTTTTTATAATTTGAATGATAACATTATTATAGTAAATTCATGGTATAAAAGTAAAAGGATGTGGAAGAGAACAAATTGAATCTGAATTTCTATGATTCAAGCGATAATGTCATCGGAAGATGAGGTAAGCAATGATGTAATATGATCGATAATGTCATAAATTATGGCAAAAAGTGTGAGACCCCAGATTTTATAAATAAATATTTAATTATCTCGAAATAATTTTTTGAATATTATGTTGTGGATTTGATATAATGTTATAGTTGTTGATAGTATTTATAAATTTTGCAAAGTAAGTAAGTGGTTATATAATATTCGATTGGTCGGGGAATATTCGCTTTAACAGGAATATTGTATGACCAAGACAATCATTAGTGGACCCTCATTAACGAAAAGTATTGTCGTAGTTAGAAAACGACAAAATTATCTTTCTATAAAAATAACTACGGAGGTGTTACCGTTAAAACTATTGAACTACCCTAGTAGTAAAATACAATGTACTGGCGTGGTTGCATAAGAGCACACTACGGTATTGATTATTGATGCTTACGTGAGAAGTCACTCGGTTATACTCAATTATTACTACATAATTGTCGATCATATCTCTCTCGTATTATTGATTCAATTATTGTTACAAAGATTATCATCGCATAATATGTTATATTATTAAATCAATAATTGAGATTTACAAAGTTATTCATATTATTATTTACAATATTGACAATATCTAGAAGTTCACAAGGAGAGGTTTGGTCACCTAATTGCGGCGCTAATAAGGAGAAATCCTTATTGGAAAGCCCCCTCTTTCTTGGGAACGACCTGGTTGTTAAATATTGTAAATTATAATATTAATGATGAATAAGTTCGTGTTGATTAAAGATGAATTTTATAGTTCCTTTGTGTTGGACTTATTTGTGTTAGTATAATTGATGTCTGAGGTTATATTGTTCAATCGGTATTCAGGGCACTTTTCGTGTGCGGAGTACTATTCACGAGTTACTATTCACGAGTTACTATTCATGAGTTACTATTCATGAGTTACTATTCACGAGTTACTATTCACGAATTACTATTCACGAGTTCCTATTCACGAGTTACTATTCACGGGGTACTATTCATCCGTAAGATATATTTCTTTTCGGTCCAAATCATTTTTGGGTACAATATTATTCCATGAGGAGATGTGCTAATTTTTCAGACCGTTGGTTGTAGATATAATAGTAAATCAATATTGACCGCTGGTGGAAAGTTATAATAGTAAATCAATATGGATCGATGGTTTAAAGTTTTAATAGTAAATCAGTATGGACCGTTGCTTTAAGTTTTAATAGTAAACCAATATGGACCGTCCGTTTAAAAGTAAATCAATCTAGACCGTTCATGAATTAGTTACTATTCAGTCTATTCTCCTATAAATAGAAGTTCATTCCTTCATTATTTCTTACAAATTCACTGAAACTCTAGAGAGAGAAAGAAGAAAAGTGTTCTGCTACTTCACTACTCCAATATCCAATTTCTTCTAAGGTATGGGATATTATTTGTTGTACTCGTAAGGGGTATTCTTTCTTTCCTATTCATGAAGAGAACTTCTGATATTCCATTCTTTATTATTCTGTTGGAATAACCTGTATACGCGGGATACCCTATACTTGGTGAAATTCTTCTGTTACTCCATTATTTATTATTATGTTGGAATAACCTGTCTATGTAAAGTACTGCATACATGGTGAAATTCTTCTAATATTCCGTTCTTTATTATTATGTATGTAATATATCATGTTTTTGTGCATTTACGCGGACTCGGTTCCATTATTTATTATTCATTGGAATATCCATGCACGTGTGTTTACGCCGGACTGGTTCCATTATTTATTATTCATTGGGAATAACATGTCTCATGCGCCTATCGCACGCATGGTGAATCCTTCATTATTCCATTCTTTATTATTCAGTTGGAATAACTCATTTATGTGGATTTCCACATGCATGGTGAATGATCCTTTGTATTCATTCTTTATTAAATTGTGGAAATGATCTGTATACGTGGATTACCGCATGACGGGTGAAAATCCATTTGCAGTTTCATATATTTTATTATACTCAGTTGGTTAAAGTTTTGGCTTCTATACTCCATGAAATTAGTGGAATATCCTTGATATTTACGCTTCATCCAGTATCTTTTCATGGAAATATTCTTACGAGCATTCTTGAATTTTCTTTGCAAAAAGCAAAGATCATGTTGACAATTTGGGCGTTATTGAGTTCGTGATAAATTAACTTATAAATCTTTAAAATTTATTCTTGAACTTGTTTTATTGAATTGTCATCATCCTCATGCTTATATTATGTTGAAAGTCATCTTTGGCTTACGTGCATAGATGGACTTGATATGATTATGACCAGGGATTATTCGGTATAATCATGACCGTAATGTGATGAATGATATGGTAAAAGTCATCATTGGCACGTAGTTCATTGGTGGGCGATTGTTGGTATGATTATGACCGAGGATTATTCGGTATATTCATGACCATTGATGATTACATGAATATCATTGGTAGTGGAGCAAGGATGATTCGATTTTATTTATTGTCGAGTCTCAAATGATAAAGTTGATGAAAAACTTTTTAAATCATAGAAGATAGTAGATTTTATACTTTACTTGACTCTTCTAATGGATTGCTTGATCCGCTACAGTTAAACTTGTTGTCTATTATATTCTATCAGTTTAACATTGTTGAAGGCTAATGATAATTTATTCTGCATTATCTTAGTCATAATATTTCTTACTGGGCTAGTTGAGCTCACCCTTTCTTTCACTGTTCTCTTCAGGAAATGAAAACGTAGCTGGGACTAGTCGAGGAACAGAGTGATGGTCCTAGATGGTGCATTAGTAGTCCTCACTATTCTGTGAAATAGTGTGATAATAAATGTAATGAGGACTCCATTGAGTGTGGATATTGTCTAGATGACAATATTTGTATTAAAACACACAGCCTATGTTTTGTGGTATTTTACATGACTGTTGTATAATTAAGTTGTATTTGTATTCAGTACCTTGTATCTGGCGACCCAAGATGGGTTGTGTATACCTGTTTTGGGGGCGTCACAGTTGGTATCAAAGCTTAGGGATATGATCGCTGGCTGAGATGTGAGACAAGAACTAGGAGGGGAGAGACGTGAAATTCCTTCGCTAGTATGACCTACCTAAGTTTATTAGGTATTTAACTGTTCGGTCAGAGTATAGGGATAATATGTGATATGTTAATTAACCCTTGTTTTGTGACGCCCCAAAATCTAGGTTCTCTAACCTCAGATTCAGTGCTCACGATCCTATCATCATCATAAGCATTTTATAACTATTTTGAAATAATAAACATACATTGTTCATTATAATAAGGTCTCATAATATGGTCCCAAGGTCTCCATAACCTAAACTTTAAATACACCATTTATAATACAAATAGTTTACTTAAGAAATTTCATTAGATAATAACTAATTTAACATTCATTCTAAAATTACTCCTGGATCTTGCCCTTGCCCTTGTCCTTCACGTTAGATCCTTCGGGCTTAGCTAAAAATAGAGGTCATGATATAACAAGAGTAAGCAACTAATTTGCTTCACAAGTTTATAAAGACAAAGGATATATATCATGACTTAGAAAGAAATATTGTCTTCAATGTTCAACAATAATATAAGATTGTGAAGGAACATGAATTAATAATCAACAATTGAATATTCGATAATTGAATAACATGAATCGAGTGGTTTTGAATAACCATGAACATTTGCCAAGGTGCTCGATGATTTAAATTGGACCTTTTAATAAGTTTTGGTATTCAAGGGATCGACCTTTTCAAACCCGTGATTTATGCATAAACACTTAACAATCCGACATTGATATCATTCCTTAATCAAATTTGTCCATTTCTCGATTCAAGAGTTCTTACCATATCAATTAATAAAACGATTATTTAAAACCCATTTGATTTAACAAATTTAGACATGCTTGATCTAGTTGATACAATTAGCATAGATCTATCCCATAAACAGTTCATAAATGAAGAACTTTAATTTAATTCACGCAGTTCAATGGCGAAGAGAACGAATTCGATTGCATAAAGTGCGAATTTCAATAATCAATAAAGACGTGAATAATCATCAATAATTATTCACTAACATGCTTTGAAAATAATAACTCAAGTTGAGTTAGGAAACTTGCCTCGATCGTAGGTTACAGACTCGAAATTAATTTCTATCCACTATGCGATTAAATTATCTTCCTTTGAGAGAACTATAATTAGTCTTTCAATTAGTCAATGCATAACATCAGATAATGTAACCACATAGATATTATACATTACAATAAGTTCTTATAAACATTATCATGCCTAGATAGTGTTATTATTAATTAACGACTACCTTTAATTCACATAATATTATTAACTTAGATAATATTAATTCACCTTCTAGTATTATTGGTTCACTAATAATACTTTAAATCATTTACTAACATTTTATTCACTTACTAATATTATTAATCATTTAATAATATTTTATTTAATCTCGAATATTATTATTTAATAATAATACTCTAATCTAATAATTTTATTTACATAACAACATCATATTATAATATTATTAATATTATAATAATATTCCAATGATTTATTAAATTAATAAACAATTTATTCTAATTGTTCATCCTTTATTAACCTCTTATTTAATATCCATAAAAGGTCATAAATAATATTTATTATTATAAATTACCAAAATGCCCAAAGATAGTCATGATATAATATATTATGAGCATTCAAGCATAAAAATCATATTTTTCTCATTAAAGACATCATTTAACTATTTATTTCCTTTTATTCACAATCTAATCATTTTTGGGAAAAAATAGCAAACTGATTCCAAAATTTCTCAGCTTCTGGATTTTAACAGAATATGAACCAACAATGATCCTCTAATATTTCTAGAATTTTAGAAAATGATTTACTATTTTTAAAGTGTCCAAAACACTCGGATCTTGCTCTATTTTTCATAAATTGAGTTTTACTCAGAAAAATCTGAAATTTTCAGGGTATGCTCTCTTAACATATATGAAGCTACTGTAAAAATTTTGGAATTTTCCAGTGTATACACAGTGAGATATTCGTAGGATAATATTTATAGAGTCCTTTACGGAAATAGTCATTACGCACAATATATAACTCGAAACGTGTCCGTTCTTTTTCCTACGCGTAGATAACTTCATAAGGTACCTCTGTAGTATTTTTCCAAATTTTTACAAGATAAGGAACTGACCAAAACAGCCTCATGAAAAACAAGTCAGTAGCTGATTTAGAGTTTCAAAGCTTTAGCATATAAAGTGGACTGTTTTGGGAAAAATAATCTTAAAGGTTCCAAAACATGCTATATTTGTGTCCTATCACTTGGGTTTACTAGGTAACTCATGTATCTAGCATCCCCCTTCGACGGATCACAATTCCAAGTTGTACAACTTGAGTTACACAAGATTTAGTGGAAGAAAAACAAGAGTTTTCACCCTTGGAGAACATATGCTCATTTTCTTCCTCTAAGTATTTGATCTAACACTCAAGATACTTAATTTCATGCATGATGATATGTAGAACTAGTGTATCTTGAGTAGTTGTACACAACCCCATCAAAACTCAAGCTAGCAAAACAAAGTAAAAGAAGAAGATGAAGGTACATTATACCTTGACTTAGTTGCTACCCTTCTTGATTTTCCAAAGTAACTAATAAACTTAGGGGGCATAAACAACTAGCACTCCTATATTTTTTTCTTCCTATGGCCGAATCCTCTCACTCTTTTCTCTCTTTGAAGTTAGCTAGCTTGGGAGCAAAAGATAGACGAAAAAGATGAAGAGAGAATGAGATGTTGGAAGAATGAAAACAAAATGAAGTGGGTGATTCACTAATAATCCTCCCATAATTATTTTGTTGCTCATTAGGTAAAAACTTTGTATTATTACTTCCATTAGGTTAAACATGATTAAATGTGCATAATGGAGTGGCAACCAATGGAAGCTTGACAATATTGTCCTTGTGTTTAATAATGTCTACTAATGGACAAGTTAGCTTAATTATTCCACTTAGGATCCTCATAATATCCTCCATTTAGCTTTTATTTTAAATGCCCAATTTTGATTAATTAAATGTCTAGAATATCCCTAATCAAGTGGGCTAAGTATTAGATTGTATTTTATTTCCTTTGGGCTTTTCTTTTAATTGATTTGGGCTAGATAATAAACATAGTCTAGCAATTTCAATAATGTTACCCAATTTGATAATTTAGGGCTTTCATTTCTAATCATATAAAGTTTAATTACTTACACATATGATTTTATCTCATAACCTAATTAGATTTACAAGAATTAGGTTTAGAATTATTAGTCACTTAAAATACAAAGTTTCCCCACTTAAGTTAGTATACATATAAAATACTAACTTTTTCAGACACCATAACCCTTAGGTTATTTAATAGTCTTACCTAATATATAATTAGGTCACAAGGCTTTCATTTTAATGAAATCTATAAATGTATGTATCCATAACTATAATATATATGTTAATTGACCCATGCACCACTTCACATATGTTGTCACATATTAAATCCTTATGTAACACAAGGTAAAAAAAAAAATCCATAATGTACATACATATATAGTGACTTAAATTTTACGGTTATTACATCCTCCCCCCCTTATAAGAATTCCATCCCGAATTACATATAAGGTTACTCAAAAAAGGTGCGGATAATTTTCTCTTATCTTTTCTTCAAGTTCCCACGTAGCTTCTTCAAAGATTGTTGTGGTTCCTCGAAAGAACTTTTACGAATGTATAACCTTATTTCACAATTTGCCCTTTCTATCTAAAACTTCGATAAAAATTTCCTCGTGACGACAAATCTTTTTCGACTGAATTGGCTCGTCACGATATCACATGCTTGTAATCGAGGCTTATATGGTGTGTAGTAATCGACACATACGAAATACATTATGAATATGTTCCGATTCGGAGGTAGAGCTACCTCAATCGCCACTTCGCTTTATCTTCTTGAGGATCTCAAAAGGTTCAATAAATCTCGGACTCGGTTTACCTTTCTTTCCAAACCTTATCTTCCCTTTCCAAGGAGATACTTTCAAAATGCATAGCTTCCCACCTCAAAATCTAAGCTTACAGCGATGTAAGTCTGCATACTTCTTACGGCAATCTTGAGTTTGCTACCGTCGGGCTCTAATCACCTTAATGGTCTCTACGGTCTGTTGCACCAGTTTTGGTCCCAACAGTCGACGTTCACCCACTTCATCCCAGCATAAGGGCGTTCTACATTTCCTTCCATACAGTGCTTCGTACGGCGGCATTCCAATGCTGGCGTGGTAGCTATTGTTGTATGCGAACTCTACCAATGGAAGATGATCCTCCCAACTACCCTTGAAGTCCATCACACAAGCTCTGAGCATGTCTTCAAGTGTTTAAATCGTTCTCTCGCTTTGCCCATCGGTCTGCGGATGATACGCGGTGCTCATCCGTAGCTGTGTCCCCATTCTTTCCTGAAGACTCTTCTAGAAGTTTGACGTGAATCGTGGATCCCTATCCGACACAATAGATATTGGTACGCCATGTCTCGAGATAATTTCCTTGATATATAATTTGGCTAGCTGGTCCAGACTATACCTGATCTTGATCGGCAAAAAAGTGAGCCGACTTATTAAAGACGATCTCACGATCACCCATATGGTGTCGTGTCCCTTTTGCGTTGTTGGAAGTCCCACCACAAAATCCATCGTGATGTGCTCCCATTTCCACTCTGGAATCTCTAAAGGTCGTAATAATAATCCACTCGGATCGTTGATGCTCTGCCTTGACTCTCGACAAGTTAGACATCTGGCGACACATTCTCGCAACCTCTTTCTTCATGTTTGGCCACTAAAAGTGTTGACGTAAGTCTTGATACATCTTTGTGCTTCACAGGGTGTATCGAGTACATCGTATTGTGTATTCTTGCGAATCTCTTCTCTTAGTTACGGTATTAATTGGTACCCAAATTAGTCCTTCAAATCTTAGCAATCCGGTGCCATCAATCTTGTATTTCAATTCATCCCCTTCAGCTAACTTCTTGATGTTGTCGCAATCTTCGTCCTTCTCTTGAGCCTCTTTAACCTTATCTAATAAAGTAGGGCTCGCTACCACAGTAAATAATTTCTCATTGATCTCCATCGGATACTTAACCTCTAAGTCAAGTCGTTCGAAATCCTTCACCAATTCCTCTTGAATGGTTAACTTCAATAACTTCTCTCTGCCTTTTCTGCTCAAGGCATCAGCCACTACATTTACTTTGCCTAGATGGTACAGAATCTCACAATCATAATCCTTGATCAATTCTAGCCATCGGCACTGCCTCATATTTAGCTCCTTCTGCGTGAAGATATACTTTAGACTCTTATGATATTTATATATCTCACACTTCTCTCCATACAAATAGTGCCTCCAAATTTTCAAGGCAAAAACTACTGCTGCTAACTCCAGGTCATGAGTCAGATAACCCTTCTCATAGTCCTTTAGCCGACGTGAAGCGTCTGTAATGACCTTGCCATGCTTTGCATCGATTATACACACACCCGAAGACCCTTGTGTGACGCATCACTATACACTACAAATCCTCCGTGTTGTCCGGTAAAAGCCAACCACGTGTTCTTGACTGAGCCTCTTCTTCAATTCCATGAAACTCTGTTCACATTTTTCCGTCCAAACGAACTTCACTGTCTTTCTAGTAAGGTTGGTCAATGGCGATGCTACCTTTGAAAAATCTTGGATGAATCTTCGATAGTATCCTGCTAATCCCAAGAAACTCCTAATTTACATGGTGTCTTTGGTCGTTCCCGATTGATAACCGCTTCTACTTTTGGCGGATCTACCAAACACCATCTTTAATCGATAACGTGACCTAAAAACCGCACTCTCCAACCCAAATTCACACTTGGAGAACTTTGCATACAACTTCTCCCTCCTTAACGTCTCCAACACTTTCCTTAGATGTTCAACATGATCTTCCTCTCGCTCTGAATATACCAAAATGTAAATCGATGAACACGACAACAAACTTATCAAAATCTTTGCTTAAACACTCTGTTCATCAAATCCATGAATCTTTGTTGGTGCATTAGTTAACCCAAAAGACATTACGAAACTCAAAGTGTCCATACCGGGAGTTACGAATGCCGTCTTTGGAACATCCTCGTGTCTCACCTTGATTTGGTGATAACCACCCTCAAGTCAATTTTTGAAAAGTATTTTGCCCCTTCAACTGATCAAACAAATCGTCGATCCCGGGGCAGCGGTATTTATTCTTAATGGTGACCTTGTTCAACTCTCGGTAGTCGATACAAAGTCTTAATGACCCATCCTTCTTCTTTCTGAATAAGATTGGTGCTCCCCATGGTGATACGCTTGGTGAATGTATCCCTTATCTAACAACTCTTGTAGTTGAACCATCGAGTTCCTTCATTTCTCTGAGGAGCCATACGATACGGTGCTTTGGATCTGGGTGATGTCCTGGCGCCAAATCGATAACAAACTCTATCTCTCTATCTGGTGGCAATCCCGGAATCTCTTCTGGGAAAACGTCAACGAATTCCCTTACAATAGGTATTTGACCCAGTTCACCCTCGATTCTGCGGGTATCCACAACGTGAGCCAAATAACCTATATAACCCTTCCTAAGCAACTTCCTTGCTTGCATCATCGTCAGACAACAAGATTATCTTGGCGATTTACTGCCATGAAATACCACCTTTGACTTATTCGGAGTCTTTAGGTATACGCACTTTTTCTTACAGTCAATGACCGCTCCATGACTTGATAACCAATCTATCCCAAGGATTACCTCAAACTCTCCAAGACGAATCGGTATCAAATCCACGTTAAGCTTAAACCCTCTAACATTAGCACAACAGTTCCTATAGATGTAGTCTACAGGGATAATTTCTTTGTTTGCTACTTCTACATTCATAGGGTGTTCTAATAGTTCATGAGGTAAACTTAATCTTTGAGCAAATTCATCAGATACAAAAGAACATGAAGCTCCCGAATCGAATAACACATAGGCATTTATATCATTGATCGGAATTATACCTGACACCACCTCCCTGGATGCCACGGCATCTTGCACCGTCATATTGAATGTCCGTGCTGTCGGCTTGTTTGGCTGGGCTGGTCCTCCACTGGTTGTCTTAGTGTTATTGCCCCTGTTGCCATTTCCGCCATCCGTGATTTTCTTCTTCGGGCAATCCTTGATCCGATGTCCCACTTCACCACAATTAAAGCAACCTCCTTTCTTCACCTTAGTACAATTGGGTGAGGTATGCCCTTCTTGCCCACATGTATAACATATCGTTTTTCCTTTCAAGCACTCCCAGAGTGACCCATTCCACAGTTCCACACAGAAACTTCTTTTGTTGCACACTTCCTTCCTGCATCTCCAGATTACTACCCCCACTGCTCCATTTCCGCTTCTTATTGTTGCTACCGCCACTGCTGACATTTTGATTCCCACCTTCTGCTTTCTTCTTATTCTTCTCCCGATTGTATCTTGAGACCGCTTCGCTTCCTCCTTCCGCTATAAGAGCTTTTTCCAACAGAGTTGAGAATGATGGGATTTGTAAAACTGCTACCTTACTATAAATCCACGGCTTTAGTCCATTTTCAAACCTTCTCGCTTTCCTCACCTCTCTGTCCACGATGTGGAAACGAATCGCCAATTCATTGAATTTATGACATACTACGATCTTGACATATTCTCCTGTTTTAGTTCCAAGAACTTGATCTCTATTCTTGCTTGAACACTCTCAGGGAAGTAGTTCTCGAAGAACAACTTCTTGAATGCTTCCCAAGTCACGATTCCAGTTCCAACTTTGTTCTAGTTGGCATCCCACCAATAGTTAGCCTCACCCTTCATTAAGTAGGTAGCAAAAATGGTCTTCTGTTCTTCTGCTACTCTAGCAATAACGAAGGCCTTCTCAATCTCCTTTACCCACATTTGGGCTTCTCGGTTCTGCTTGTTCCTCCGAACTCCGTGGGTCTCTTGCGCTTGAAGTCTTTAAAGTTGACTAGTTGGGTGCCTGCCTGATTTCCTGCAGGTTGAGCTTGATTCCTCATGGCTTCAGCCATCATGTTGATAAAATCTTGCATTGGGTTTTGTTGAGATCCCGCTACATTATTAACTGACTCTTCAATCTCTTGGTTCCTCAGTCCACGTCTGCGCGCCATTATCTAGTGAAACAAAATTCTAACACGTTACTCGGATTTATTATCATATGATTACTTAGCATGTAACACGCTATTTATTTAAACAATCGGATGATCATTATGTGAGAGTTTTAAGTTCTTGAGAGATTTGGAAGTCTTTCTCCTGCTTTAGTGGGTTAAGTTTGTTTTTAAAGAACATTTTCCAAATCGATCTCTTGGATTCACATAACATTAAATAGAAAATTTACTATTTAAAATCTTCCAACACATATCATAATAATCTCATTTATATTCATACACCAATCTTGACTGACTTACATGATTAATACAGGTATATTTTATAAATGCTACTATCCCATTTTAACACAAAAGATGGGATTAACTCATAATGATACCTCCCTACAAACAAAATTAGGGAAAATACCTAACCATTTACTACCTCACACCTATTGAGGTTTACATCAATATAAAACCTTATTACACAACAAGAAAGGTACTAATGCATCTATTTACAACTGGGTCATCACATCATCACCACTTTGGTGGCCTGCCAGTCACTGCTGCAGGCTCTGAGGGAAGCAACTCTTGCGCAGGACTCTCGTCGAGACGGATCGACTAGGCTCTCTATCTCATAGTGTGCCCTCCTAGCCCCAATCTTGCTTTGGCCCTCATCTGTTGCATCAAAGGCCAGTCCTAAAGTTTCTACGCTGACCTTTATGGCCTGTAGTTCGATCTTTAATTGGCCCACCAACTCATCCGACTCATGGAGTGCCTCTTCCACTCGCATCTTATCGACAATTTCTACATCAAACTCAGTCTGCATCTCCAAATGCTTTATGCTCAGCTCTCCAAACTTTGCCTTTTCATTCTCTAGTTGTACCCTCAGCATCTCAACTTGCAAATGGGACTCATCCAATTTTTCCTTCTGTTCGACTTTCTCCATCCAGGGCGATGAGCCTCATACTTGTATTGTTCTTGATGGAATTGGAGGTGTGGTTTTCTACTTCTAATTCCTCCACTCTGCCTTCTAATTGGCTGATTCTCCTCAACAAGTCCCCTACCGGAGGACCATGAGGGACATCTTGGGCGACCTCATGCTCAATGGGTTCCTGATCAACTGAGTAACTACCTTGGCGCTTGTTAGACATCCTACAAACACCATAAATAAAATCAACATCGATTACCACAATAAAATATATTCATTGATGAAATGAAATAATATTTTATTAAGTACAACCTAAACTTGATGAATTTCCATAATCCATCTCCTAACATACTCTATAAGAGTTTTCTACTAAGGTTATAACCTAGGTTTCGCATTCCTAATGTTTATAACCTACAACTTTTTGATACCAACTTTGTGGCCCCCCCAATCCGGGTTCTCTAACCTCGAGTTAGGTGCTCACGATCCTATCATCATCATAAGCATTCTATAACTATTTTGAAATAATAAACATACATTGTTCATTATAATAAGGTCTCATAATATGGTCCCAAGGTCTCCATAACCTTAACTTTAAATACACCATTTATAATACAAATAGTTTACTTAAGAAATTCCATTAGATAATAACTAATTTAACATTCATTCTAAAATTACTCCTGGATCTTGCCCTTGCCCTTGTCCTTCACGTTAGATCCTTGAGCTTAGGCGAAAATAGAGGTCATGATATAACAAGAGTAAGCAACTAATTTGCTTCACAAGTTTATAAAGACAAAGGATATATATCATGACTTAGAAAGAAATATTGCCTTGATGTTCAACAATAATATAAGATTGGGAGGAACATGAATTAATAATCAACAATTGAATATTCGATAATTGAATAACATGAATGGTAGTGGTTTTGAATAACCATGAACATTTGCCAAGGTGCTCGATGATTTAAAGCTGGACCTTTTAATAAGTTTTGGTATTCAAGGGGATCGACCTTTCATACCCGTGATTTATGCATAAACACTTAATAATCCAACATTGATATCATGCCTTAATCAAATTTGTCCATTTCTCGATCAAGAGTTCTTACCATATCAATTAATAAAACAATTATTTAAAACCCATTCGATTTAACAAATTTATACATGCTTGATCTAGTTGATACAATTAGCATAGATCTATCCATAAACAGATTCATAAATGAAGAACTTTAATTTAATTCACGCGATTCGATGGCGGTAGAAACGAATTCGATTGCATAAAGTCACAATTTCAATAATCAATAAAGGCGTGAATAATCATCAATAATTATTCACTAACATGCTTTGAAAATAATAACTCAAGTTGAGTTAGGAAACTTGCCTCGATCGTGGAGTTACATTTCTGAAATTAATTTCTATCCACTTATCTGCGATTAAATTATCTTCCTTTGAGAGACCTATAATTAGTCTTTCAATTAGTCGATGCATAACATCGATTAATGTAACCACATAGATATTATACATTCTGATAAGTTCTTATAAACATTATCATGCCTAGATAGTGTTATTATTAATTAACGACTACCTTTAATTCACATAATATTATTAACTTAGATAATATTAATTCACCTTCTAGTATTATTGGTTCACTAATAATACTTTAAATCATTACTAATATTTTATTCACTTACTAATATTATTAATCATTTAATAATATTTTATCCCTTTACTAATATTATTAATCATTTAATAATATTTTATTTAATCTCGAATATTATTATTTAATAATAATACTCTAATCTAATAATTTTATTTACATAACAACATCATATTATAATATTATTAATATTATAATAATAATATTCAATGATTTATTAAATTAATAAACAATTTATTCTAATTGTTCATCCTTTATTAACCTCTTATTTAATATCCATAAAAGGTCATAAATAATATTTATTATTATAAATTACCAAAATGCCCTAAGATAGTCATGATATAATATATTATGAGCATTCAAGCATAAAAATCATATTTTTCTCATTAAAGACATCATTTAACTATTTATTTCCTTTTATTCACAACCTAATCATTTTTAGGAAAAAATAGGAAACTGATTCCAAAATTTCTCAGCTTCTGGATTTTAACAGAATATGAACCAACAATGATCCTCTAATTTTTCTAGAATTTTAGAAAATGATTTACTTTTTTTAAAGTGTCCAAAACACTCGGATCTTGCTCTATTTTTCATAAATTGAGTTTTACTCGGAAAAATCTGAAATTTTAAGGGTATGCTCTCTTAACATATATGAATCTACTGTAAAAATTTTGGAATTTTCCAGTGTATACACAGTGAGATATTCGCAGGATAATATTTATGGAGTCCTTTACGGAAATAGTCATTACGCACAATATATAACTCGAAACGTGTCCGTTCTTTTTCCTACGCGTAGATAACTCCATAAGGTACCTCTGTAGTATTTTCCAGATTTTTACAAGATAAGGAACTGATCGAAACAGCCTCATGAAAAACAAGTCAGTAGCTGATTTAGAGTTTCAAAGCTTTAGCATATAAAGTAGACTATTTTGGGAAAAATAATCTTAAAGGTTCCAAAACATGCTAGATTTGTGTCCTATCACTTGGGTTTACTAGGTAACTCATGTATCTAGCACCCCCCTTCGACGGATCACAATTCCAAGTTGTACAACTTGAGTTACACAAGATTTAGTGGAAGAAAAACAAGAGTTTTCACCCTTGGAGAACATATGCTCATTTTCTTCCTCTAAGTATTTGATCTAACACTCAAGATACTTAATTTCATGCATGATGATATGTAGAACTAGTGTATCTTGAGTAGTTGTACACAACCCCATCAAAACTCAAGCTAGCAAAACAAAGTAAAAGAAGAAGATGAAGGTACATTATACCTTGACTTAGTTTCTTTACCTTCTTGATTTTCCAAAGTAACTAATAAACTTAGGGGGCATAAACAACTAGCACTCCTATATTTTTTTTCTTCCTATGGCCGAATCCTCTCACTCTTTTCTCTCTTTGAAGTTAGCTAGCTTGGGAGCAAAAGATAGAAGAAAAAGATGAAGAGAGAATGAGATGTTGGAAGAATGAAAACAAAATGAAGTGGGTGATTCACTAATAATCCTCCCACAATTATTTTGTTGCCCATTAGGTAAAAACTTTGTATTATTACTTCCATTAGGTTAAACATGATTAAATGTGCATAATGGAGTGGCAACCAATGGAAGCTTGACAACATTGTCCTTGTGTTTAATAATGTCTACTAATGGACAAGTTAAACTTAATTATTCCACTTAGGATCCTCATAATATCCTCCATTTAGCTTTTATTTTAAATGCCCAATTTTGATTAATCAAATGTCTAGAATACCCCTAATCAAGTGGGATAAGTATTGGATTGTATTTTATTTCCTTTGGGCTTTTCTTTTAATTGATTTGGGCTAGATAATAAACATAGTCTAGCAATTTCAATAATGTTACCCAATTTGATAATTTAGGGCTTTCATTTCTAATCATATGAAGTTTAATTACTTACACATATGATTTTATCTTATAACCTAATTAGATTTACAAGAATTAGGTTTAGAATTATTAGTCACTTAAAATACAAAGTTTCCCCACTTAAGTTAGTATACATATAAAATACTAACTTTTTCGTATTACCATAACCCTTAGGTTATTTAATAGTCTTACCTAATATATAATTAGGTCACAAGGCTTTCATTTTTAATGAAATCTATAAATGTATGTATCCATAACTATAATATATATGTTAATTGACCCATGCACCACTTCACATGTGTTGTCACATATTAAATCCTTATGTAACACAAGGTAAAAAAAAAATTCCATAATGTACATACATATATAGTGACTTAAATTTTACGGTTATTACATGTTTTGTGGCAGTGTTTGAAAATGACATCCGAGAATGTTGAGAATAACAATGGAGCACAGGAGACCGTTGAGTCACCAACGATCAATATCCAGGATAATATGCAACAGGAAGACAATAATCCTCAGGTAAACAATAACACCGATGAAATGATGAACGATGGGATGTTCAAAGGCTTTATGCAATTCATGCAACATCAGGCGAGAGAGACTCTTGTTCATAATGAAGGTAGAAACAATGGCAACCCACGGTCGGTCACCGCTAAGTAGTTCAAGGAGCTGGGACCACCGGAGTTTTTGGGAAAGGCAGAACCACTTAAGGCGAGAGGCGACGGTTAAAGCGAGATCACCAAGATATTTGATGTCTTGGGATGCTCCGAGAGCAAAAGGTTCCTTTGCCATCTTTATGTTGCGTGAAGAAGCGATTCATCGGTGGGAATCAGAAATGTACCCACTGGCGCACTCAAGATGTCTTGGGAGAAGTTTCAAGAGCTGTTCAACGACAAGTACTTTCCCGAAAGTATTCGTCACATGAAGGAGGTGGAGTTTATCAAGTTGGAACAAAATAATATGATCGTGTCGCAGTACGAGGCTAAGTTTGCTGAGTTATCCCAATTTACATCCCATTTGGTCGATAATGAGGAGCGAATGACGCGAATGTTTCTAAGAGGTTTGAAACCCGATATATGTTAATACCTCATTTCTCACAAACTTTGTTTATATTCAAATGTTGTGAATAGGGCTCAGTTATTGGGGCGCAATAATGATTCAGCACAACCAAAAGGTAACGACCAACAACACGATAATAATCGTATTCTATGGCAAATTAGCGTGACCATCTAACAATGATAACCATCGTGGGGAAATTATCACGCCAAGAATGGTAACCACTTGTGGTAATCATGGCCAAGATAATAGAAGTGGAAATTTCAAGAAGAGAAGGTTCAATAATGATGGAAAGACAACAAAGACCAAAGACTGTTAAGGAAGGAGAATGACCACCAGTCGTATGCTTCAAATGCGGAGGGAGGGACATATCGGTCAAATCATGCGAATGCAAATGGTCAAAGCATGTTACAATTGTGGAAAAGAAGGTCACCTAGCTCGATTTTGTTGTGCACCAAAGTCAAGTCCAGCTGGAATAGTGATGCCAAAGGATGTCCCAGAAAAGCCAAAGCCGGTAGTTTAAAAAAGAGCGTTTTTTTTTTGACGAGGAACCTGAATAAAATTATCACGGGTAAGTTAATCATAAACTCTTGCGAAGTATATACCATGTTAGATACCGGTTCTACGCACTCTTTTATTTCACCTAGTTGTGTTCAATGTTTGAATTTAACTCCGGAGAAGTTAGATTTTGATTTATCTGTTGAAACTCAGTTGGGAGAAACCTTCGTTACCTCCACTATTTATAAATCTTGTTTAATTCAAATTGACACTTTCACGTTACCTGTCAATCTTATATCTTTGAAAATACTTGCCTATGATGCGATTTTAGGAATCGATTGGTTAACTACTCATCATGTTTTTTGTAAGGTTGTTAGCTTTCATACTCCTAACCAACCTGTTATGCGAATTCAAAGTAACCAAACCACTAAAGTCAATCATTGCCATATCAAGCCATAAGTAAAGAGCCCCGATCCTTTCGTTGTTGACTTCCTTGTGTGGAATGCACCGAAGCTGAACTTTCTGTAGGGGACGTTGTGAATAACGGTGGGAAGTTGATAGGTATCAATGTGACGTACTATCCAAGTCTTGGATGAGGGTCACAGTTTTGAATGATATTTCCATTGTTAATAAATTTCCTGACGTATTCTTGAAGACTTCTTAGCCTACCCCTAGAGCGTGAAATCGAATTTTGTATTGACCCCAGTACAAAACCCATTTCTAAAACCCTCAAATATTTTCTTCACCTAAAACGAACGTAATATGTGCCAAAGATGTTGGCTTGAGCTGTTGAAGATTACGATCGTACCATTCAATATCGTCGTGGGAAAAGCGAACGTGGTAGCTAACGCGTTGAGTAGAAGATCGTATGTGTTTACGAGTGTGTTGTTGTTAACATAAAGACCCATTTCCTATAACTTACAAATGATGAAGATAGAGTTAAAGACTCTAGGGACCCACGTAAAGATAACGAATATACGAGTAGAATCGACTTTAATCGATAAAGTTAAAGCCGCTCAAGCTACACACCCAGAGCTAATGAATGTGAATAATTAAGAAGGTTCAAAAGGGCGTTATTCTAGAAGCAAGAATCGATGAAGACAGGAAATCTCAACCCTCGATATAATTGGCCCATTTGAAATCCTTGATGAAGTAGGAACTGTGGCCTATAGACTCGTTTTACCGCCAAGTATGTTGCGTGTTCAGAACGTTTTTTTTACGTATCGATGTTACATAAATATGTGGACGACCCGAACCACATTATTAAATTAGAACTAAACGATATAGTAGAAGATTTAACGCATGAGGAGATACGTGTTAAAATCTTGGATAAGAAGGATCGAATTTGACACTCAAAGGTTATACCTCAAGAGTTAGAATCTGAAATGAAGTCAAGGTATCCTCATCTCTTCGGCATACCAGGTACGTTCGTAAATTTCGAGGGCGAAATTCTATAAGGAGGGGAGATTGTGAGACCCCAGATTTTATAAATAAATATTTAATTTTCTCAAAATAATTTTTTGAATATTATGGTGTGGATTTGATATAATGTTATAGTTGTGGATAGTATTTATAAATTTTGCAAAGTAAGTAAGTGGTTATATAATATTAGATTGGTCGAATAATATTTGTTTTAACAGGGAATATTGTACGACGGCACAATCATTGGTGGACCCCACAACGAAAGTATTGTCATAGTTAGAAAACGACAAAATTATCTTTCTATAAAAATAACGGCGGAGGTGTTACCGTTAAAACTGTTGAACTACCCTTAGTAGTAAAAAGTACAAATGTCTACGCGTGGTTGTATAGTAGCACCAGTATTGATTATTGATGCTTACGTGAGAAGTCACTCAGTTATACTCAATTATTGCTACAGTAATTGCTGCATTATATCTCTCATATTTTTGATTCAATTATTGTTACAGTATCATCTGCATAATATGTTATATTATTAAATCAATAATTAAGACGACAAATTTATTCATATTATTATTTACAATATTAACAATGTCTAGAAGTTCTGTCAAGGAGAGGTTTGGTCACCTACTTGCGCGCCAATAAGGAGAAATCCTTATCGGAAAGCCCCCTCTTTCCTGGGAACGACCTGGTTGTTAAATATTGTGAATTATAATATTAATGATGAATAAGTTCGTGTTGATTAAAGATGAATTTTATAGTTCCTTTGTGTTGGACTTATTTGTGTTAGTATAAATGATGTCTGGAGGTTATATTGTTCACTCGGGTATTCGGGGCACTTTTCGTGTCAGAGTACTATTCATGAGTTACTATTCACGAGTTACTATTCATGAGTTACTATTTATGAGTTACTATTCACGAGTTACTATTCACAAGTTACCATTCACGGGGTACTATTCACCCGTAAGATATATTTCTTTTCGGTCCAAATTATTTTTGGGTACAATATTATTCCATGAGGAGATGTGCTAATTTTTCAGACCGTTGGTTGTAGATATAATAATAAATCAATATGGACCGCTGGTGGAAAGTTATAATAGTAAATCAATATGGATCGCTGGTTTAAAGTTTTAATAGTAAATCAGTATGGACCGTTGCTTTAAGTTTTAATAGTAAACCAATATGGACCGTCCGTTTAAAAGTAAATCAATCTGGACCATTCATGAATTAGTTACTATTCAGTCCATTCTCCTATAAATAGAAGTTTATTCCTTCATTATTTCTTACAAATTCACTGAAACTCTAGAGAGAGAAACTATAGAGAGAAAGAAGAAAAGTGTTCTGCTACTTCACTATTCCAATGTCCAGTTTCTTCTAAGGTAGGGGATATTATTTGTTGTACTCGTAAGGGGTATTCTTTCTTTCTTATTCATGAAGAGAACTTTTGATATTCCATTCTTTATTATTCTGTTGGAATAACCTGTATACGCGGGATACCCTATACTTGGTGAAATTCTTCATTATTCCATTCTTTATTATTATGTTGAATAACATGTCTATGCAAAAGTCTTTGCATACATGGTGAAATTCTTCATTATTCCATTCTTATTATTCTGTTGGAATAACTTTTGTTTGTCTGTACCACATACATGGTGAAATTCTTCTAATATTTTATTCTTTATTATTCCGTTTAATATCCATGTCTATGCGTTCTGTTGGGACCGGGTTCCATTATTTATTATTCGCCGTAATATCCTCATCATGTATGTTTACGCCGGACATGGTTCCATTATTTATTATTCTGTTGGGAATAACCTGTCTGTGCAGTCTATCGCACGTATGGTGAATCCTTATGTTATTCCATTCTTTATTATTCTGTTAGAATAACCTTGTCTATGTGGATTACCACATGCATGGTGAATGATCCTTTGTATTCATTCCTTATTAAATTGTGGAAATGATCTGTATACGTGGATTACCGCATGGCGGGTGAAAATCCATTTGTAGTTTCATATATTTTATTATACTCAGTTGGTTAAAGTTTTGGCTTCTATACTCCATGAAATTAGTGGAATATCCTTGATATTTGCGCTTCATCCGGTATCTTTTCATGAAAATATTATTCTGAGCATTCTTGAATTTTACTGCACAAAGAAGTATCATGTTGACAATTTGGACGTTATTGAGTGCAAGATAAATTAACTTATAAATCTTTAAAATTTATTCTTGAACTTATTTTATTGAATTGTCATCATCCTCATGCTTATATTATGTTGAAAGTCATCTTTGGCTTACGTGCATAGATGGACTTGGTATGATTATGACCAGGGATTATTCGGTATAATCATGACCGTAATGTGACGAATGATGTGGTAAAAGTCCTCATTGGCACTCGTAGTTCATTGGTGGACGAGTTGTTGGTATGATTATGACCGTGATTATTCTTGCAGTATAGTCATGACCATTGATGATTACATGAATATCCTTGGCCGTGCGGCAGGATGATTTGATTTTATTTATTAAGCTGAGTCTCAGCGATAAAGTTGATGAAAAACTTTTTAAATCATAGAAGATAGTAGATTTTATACTTTACTTGACTCTTCTAATGGATTGCTTGATCCGCTGCAGTTAAACTTGTTGTCTATTATATTCTATCAGTTTAACATTGTTGAAGGCTAATGATAATTTATTATGCATTATCTTAGTCATAATATTTCTTACTGGGCTAGTTGTGCTCACCATTTCTTTCAATGTTCTCTTCAGGAAATGAGAACGTAGCTGGGACTAATCGGGGAACAGAGTGATGGTCCTAGATGGTGCATTAGTACTCCTCACAATTCTGTGAAATAGTGTGATAATAAATGTAATGAGGACTCCATTGAGTGTGGATATTGTCTAGATGACAATATTTGTATTAAAACACACAGCCTATGTTTTGTCCTATTTTACACGAGTGTTGTATAATTAAGTTGTATTTATATTCAGTACCTTGTATCTGGCGACCCAAGATGGGTGGTGTATACCTGTTTTGGGGGCGTCACAAAAAGACTATTTTACCCTTACTCTGCCAAGCCTATAAATAGAAGCTCATTTCTTCATTATTTTTCACCAATTCATTCAAGCTATAGAGAGAGAAAGTATACAAAGAATAAAAGAGAAAGAAGAAGAGTATTCTGTTATTACACTATTGTAGTCTCCAATCTCCTACTAAGGTAAGGGTATTATTTCTTTCCTATTCGTAAGTGATATTATTCTTGTTCAATATTCGTAAGGAATAATATTTTCTTCCATACTCTGTAGTATGTACGTAATATTATTTCGTTTCATATTTCTAATTCTACACTTATGTTGATAAGTATTGCTTATATACTCCATGAAATTAGTAGAATATCCTTAATATTTGCGCTTCATCCAGTATCTTTTCATGGAGATATTATTCTGAGCATTCTTGATAAATTTTAATCTTTTCATGTCGGGGTACTATTCACAGATTATTATTCCCGAAGTACTATTCACGGGTTACTATTCTCGAAGTACTATTCACGTGGTACTATTCACCACAAAAAAAAATTGATTTCTTTTCTGTCCAAATTATTTTTGATACAATATTATTCTTGAATTTTACTCCACAAAGCAGTATCATGTTGACAATTTGGACATTATTGAATTCTGGATAAATTGAATTATAAATCTTTAAAATTTATCCTCGCTCTCATTTAATTGAATTCTTATAACATTGTCATCATCCTGATGTTTATATTGTGATAAAAGTCATCTTTGGCCGTAGTGCATAGATGGGCTGTTGATTGGTATGATTATGACTAGGGATCATTCGGTATAATCATGACCCCAAATGTTACAAATGATGTGGTAAAAGTCCTCATTGGCCCTGTAGTGCATTGATGGACAAATTGTTGGTATGATCATGACCGGTTGGTGATACTAATGAATATCCTTGGCTCAGAAAAGGGGATGATTTTATGATGTGGATTATTTATTGTCGAGTCTCAATGATAAAACTGATGATAAACTTTTTAAATCATAGAAGATAGAAGATATCATGCTCTACTTGACTCTTCTAATAGATTGCTTTGTTCATTGCAGCTAAACTTGATGTTTATTATATTTTATCGCTTTAACACTATTGAAGGCTAACGATAATTTATTCTGCATTATCTTAGTCATAATATTTCTTATTGGGCTAGTTGAGCTCACCCTTTGCTTTCATTGTTCTCTTCTGGAAATGAGAATATAGCCGGGACTAGTCTGGAACGAGTGATGGTCCGAGATAGTGGCTATAGTAGTCCTCACTATTATGTGAAATAAGCGTGATAATAATTGTAATGAGGACTTTATTTGAGTTTGTATACTCTCTACGAGACATTATCCGTGTTGAAACTCTCAGCTACGTTTTGTCGTACTGTATCAAAGAAGTTTGTATTTAAATTCTGTATCATATATTTTGCGACTCAAGATGGGTGATGTATACTTATTTTGGGGGCGTCACATATGTAGTGTATATTGATGATCTGGGAGGATAGATGTTAGATCCATAACATCTATAGGCTCGGATTTGATGTTTTCAAAATTTTGGAAAATATTTTTTTTTGTCTGACAATGAATGTCAGACCTTATATCTCAGTGATTGTTAATTATTTTTGTGTTTTGAAAGTTTGTAGTTGTAGTATGATATGCGATCTTTGATCTTAAACTTGAATCAAGCCCACATCATGAACAAATTAAAAGTTATGGCTGGTCAAACCTAGTTGACTGAGCATGACTTTCCAAATCTGGAAAACCTAGATCGTGCCCAGAAGGCTCTGACAAGATCTTCATGGGCTCGGATCTGACAATGGTTTGATGATATGTTATTGTTATTGTATCTAATCTGTAATATGTTATGTAGACTACATGTTAAGGCCTTTAGAATGCATAAACCTCAAACTGACTGGATTCATTGGCCGGTCAAACTAGCCAAGTCGATCACGTCTTCTGTTTTCTGGGTAACCCAGAAAACATATAAACGTGTCGACTGACATGGTTTGACCAGACGATATTTGTTGATTGTGATGTTGTTATATGTATTTTGTGTGATAGATCTCTTCACTTACATGCTGGCTACACAATGAACTCGTTAGATCACACAAATGTTACAAGAACAGCAAGTTGTGGAAGCCCAAAAGTGGTCACTCGAACTGTTCTTCATTTCTAGGTAACCCAGAAATGAAGAACAGCTCTGACAACCACTTTGCATGCTCAAATCTCATTTGTGTTATGCTTTTTGATCATGTTTGTTGTTGAATCTTATAGTATTACATTAGTACTATAAACTATAACCATTAGCTTACATCACAGAATGAAAATTATTGTTGGTCAAACTAGTTACCTCGAAACTGCTTATGAATGTTCTTGAGGACTTAAGAACACCTAAGGCGACGCTTTCTGTCGCTAAAGGCTATAGTGACAGATTTAATAATTTTATTTTATTTATTTTCCAAAAATCATTTAAAAATAGAAATTAATTATTAAAAATTCCAAAATTAGTTTTAAAAATTATTTTAAGTTATAAAAATTAACTTTTAATAATTTGACATATTTTTCATAAATATTAATATTTATTTAGATATTATTGATATTTAATTTATTTAATAAATGTATTAAATAAATTAATTAAATATGATTTTATTATATTAAAAATCATTTTAAATGTATTTAATAATATTTTAAGTTATAAAATATAACTTTTAATATTTTAAGACAAATTTCATTAATTATTTAATATTAATGATATTAGATTTATTTAACAATTATATTAAATAAATTAATTAAAAATTATTTTAATATTATAAAATCATTTTAAATGAAAATAAATAGTTTAAAAACATTTTAAGTTATAAAATATAACTTTTAATATTTAAAGGTAAATTTCATTAATAATTTAATATTACATGATATTAGAGTTATTTAATAATAATATTAAATAAATAGTTTAAAAATGATTTTTATTAATCATTTAAAAAGGATATAAATAGTTTAAAAATAGTTTTAAGTTATAATAAATGACTTTTAATATTTTGATAAATAGTACAATAATATTTAAATATTAATGATAATTATTTAAAAATAATTTTAAATATTTTAAAAATCATTTAAGGATAATAAAAATGTTTTAAAAATATTTTGAGTTATTATAAATAACTTTAATATTTTGACAAATGTTTCATTAACAATTTAATATTAATGATAATAGAATTATTTAATATTTAAATCATTTAATAATGATTCCAGTGTTTGAAAATTATGATAAATTATAATAATTGTTTAAAAATTATTATAAGGCTATGAAAAATAATATGACTGATATTTAAATTATCTAAATGAATATTGAATTACAGACTAGAGTTTTAAACCCGATAATTACCCGATAAAGCCGTCGGTACACCGAATATTCAGAAATTGATCTGGACTTAGATAATTTGACTAGATACGTAATTGTTTATGATCAAATGACTACTAAACATATATGACAATGTGATTAGGTTATGTGCTGATTGCAAATAGCAGTACTATGTGTTATAGTATGTTATTCTAATTGAACGAATGATCTTATTAATGATAGGTCTTGATATAAAAGATAAAACTAAGTTGCATAATTATAAGCAGTAGCTCAGGCAAGTATCCTATCTTTGCATTTACTTTATGCAATGGACATGAGTAAGAAAGTTTCAGAATTATATTATCATTGTGCCAGATTATTCACTCTATTGTTATCTATTGTGTATCTAATCTTTTGTATTCATACAAGTTCTTAAATTATCCGACCATGTTTATCAACACAGTATTATTGTATAATTCAGATATTTATTCTGTTTGTTAATTTCTCAATATGGTTATACAAGTGTCCTCACTTGGATAATCATTGTATTTAATCACATGTTGATACATACTTATTGGTTTCCAATATGTATACGTTGACTTAAAAGCCGTCTAAGCTATTTAATTCGGCTAGACACAAACTTAAAAATATTGTTGATCAAGATAGAACTTTATTGTATCTAATCGAATTGTTTTGGTTTGGATTCCCGACTAAGTATGAACATCCCGATTATGGGAAACTTTTGTGCGCCAAAGGCAGATGAGATGAACGATAATATAATTCTTGCATGTAGTATTGATCAATATAGGGTATAACGGACTGATCACCCCCCGTGCCTGTAAGTTATGACGGTTTGTAGATGAAGTTCTGTTAAACCTTATCAAAAATTAAAAACAAAGTTCATAGTCTGTCGACTGCTCTCCATGTATAGTCAGTACGTAGTTTCAAAATTTTGATATAGATTTTGTAAGACCCCGAATTTTATGAAATAAAAGTATTCAATTTTTTTATATAATTATTATTCAGTAAATGGTTAAATTGATAAAAAGTTAAAGTTAAGGGTGATATATGTAAAAAGTTAAAGTTAAAGTTAAGGGTGATATATGTAAAATTTTTGTCGGGGAATATTCGTTTGGTCGTGGAATATTCTTATTGTCGGGGAATATTCGTACGACGGCGCAGCCTTCTGTGGGCCCCATAACAAAAAGCGATTGGATGAAGAAAACGACAAGTATGAGTTTTTATAAATAACGACGTAGTTGTTACTGTTAACACTGTTGGAATACCCGGTGGTTAAAACACAGTAATACGCGGTGTTGCACAGTAGCACACGGTATTGCACCAATTATTGATTCTTACGTAAGAAGGCACTACTCAATGATTGTCAAAGTAATTACTGTTCAATATTTTATTTTATTGATTCAATAATTGCTACGTTGATATTTTATATTATTGTTGTTTCAATAATTGTCACTACACAATATTTCACATTATCAGATCAATAATTCATATTATTTTAATAATATTACTAGATAACATTATTAGCAATGTCAAGAAAGTTATGTATAAGGAGATATTTGGTCACCTAATTGCGCGCCAGTAAAGAGAAATCCTTATTGGAAAGCCCCCTCTTTCCTGGGAACGACATGGTTGTCATTATTGTGATTCTGTAATATTATTTGTGAATAATTAATTATTGATTTATATGATAAAGAAAATATTTATTTTATGTGGATATAAATGGAGGATTTTTTAAAAAAGTGTCAATTGTTGAAAATTGATATTTTATCTTTTATGATAAAATAATTCATTTAAATATATTATTATATAATAATAATATAATAATGGTGATATTTTTACAATGTGTGATATCTGAATAAATAAGGAGGAAGAGTATTTTTGTTGCAATAAATGCTAAAAACATGTTAAACATGTTAGTGGGCCCCCATTTTTTAGTGAAATTTGATTATAGCCTGTAAAATCGCCCGTATGTGAATTTCGGTCATTTTCCGTTTGGAATTTGGAAAAACTTAAATTTACAAAGTTGTAGAGAATTAAATTTCCTATGAAATGGACATAAGATTCGAATTTTTATGATAAAAGGGCTATTTATTATGAATTATTGATGTTCCGAAATATTGAGTCTGAATTAATTTTATTACAAAAAATGTTTAAAACATATTTTTCATGTTAGTTGGCCCTGCAATTGTCCTTTTGCATGTGATAGATGCTGAAATCTGATGTGCGTAGGAAATTTTAAAAAAATAATAATATTTTATTAAATTTGCTGCTTTGGTGTTCTAAGTATTTTCCTGTAAATATGGTGCTTAGGTTAGAATTGAAAATCACACCAGAAACTGAAATTTTTTCTCTCTATATTATCGAGCGTATTTTTGTGAGTATTTAGATACTTTGAGAGTTACTATACGGTGCAAGTTTTCTTCAGCATTATATCCGATATTCCAATCAATCTTTGTTCTTTTGAGGTAAGGGATTGTAAGGGATGGTAAGGGATTGTAAGTGATAGTAAGGGATGTTATTTTCTTCGTAAATGATATTATTCCTTTCAGTATCATTATGCCAAAATATTGGTATGAATTTTATTGTGGAATTTCTACCTTTTTGTGTCGGGGTTACTATTCACGTATACGGCACTATTCACGTATACGACACTATTCATGTATATGGCACTATTTACGTATATAACATTATTTATGTATACGGTACTATGTACGAATACGGAGTACTATTCACAAGTTACTATTCATGAGTTACTATTCACGGGTACTATTCATGACAAAATTGGTTTCTTTTTCTGACCAAATTATCGTTGATTTGTGAATCTTACTCTTGAAATTAAATGCAATTGTTGATCATATTATTTTTATTATTATATATAACATTTTTATAATCCTGGTAATGAAATTTCTCTTTGACTTGAGTGTAAAGATGGGTAGATTATTGGTATGGTCGTGACTATGGGTTCCCTTTGGCCAGTAGTGCAAAGATGAATTGTTGTCTGGGATGATCATGACCATTGAATTTATAATTGAATATCTTTAGCTTAAGTGCAAAGGTGAATTGATCAACATGGTTATAATTATTGTTCTGAAATGATTATATATTTCTTTGAGATATTAATATCTTTGGCCTGTAGTGCAAAGATGATCTGTTGTTGAATATCTTTGGCATGTAGTGCAAAGATGAGCTGTTGTTGAATATCTTTGGCCTGCAATGCAAAGATGACATGTTGTTGAATATCTTTGGCCCGTAATGAAAAGATGACTTGTTGTTGAATATCTTTGGCCCGTAGTGCAAAGATGACCTGTTGTTGAATATCTTTGGCCAGTAGTGCAAAGATGAACTGTTGACGAATATCTTTGGTCCATAGTGCAAAGATGAATTTATTAGTATGATTATGAACATGAACTGTGATTTGGTATAACCATGATCTTTGATGTTTCAGGTAAAGAAAGGTGATGAAAATTATCTTCGTCCTAGATAAGAAGAGTGTTAAGCCAAACTAATTGTACCGGTTTGTTAGTCGAGAACACTAAAGTAAAGTAAAGCCACCTTTCAAAGTATCATACCCATATCACATATAATCCACAGTTTATAGAATACACATGAACACCCACATTATCTAAATCACTATATGTCTATGTGATTACAAATAAATAGGGTTTAATTCTAAGTTCTCAATTGACTATGAATGATGCTTCGGTATATGTCTATCCTAAGCCCAAACCATACATCCCAACACAATGTAGAATATACAATCATAAACTATTAAGATCAGATATAAACCCATACTTCGTTTCTCAAGTCCATATGGGTTATCACAGTAATTGATGGCCAATCAACTAAGCAAGTAAGCATGAATCTTAATAGACAAACCCATAGAAATCAAGAAGGCTAACAATGAAACATATCAGAAATAACTAATCCATAGAATCCATTGGAATCTCAGAATAGAATTTAAATCATATATGAATTAACGCTATCATCCGCATATTGAATAAACAACATAAGATACAATTAAGAATCAAAGAGAGAGTAAGGGTAGAGAATTGTAGTGCAAATCTGTTCTCTTGATCCAAGGTTGAGTCTCTAATGCTTACCAATTGCTTCAAGTCTTCACTCTCATCAACTCTAGAAATCACTACTCTAATCTACTATAATCTACTTATTCAAATTAACGAAAGATAGCAACAATAGCTAATTGTTCCCCCAAGGGGTGGTGTGTATCTTACATAATGAAAATACGTCTAATATATAAGCCCTAATTGAACCCCTATCCAAATTACGCTTCCATTCCCCTGTTTAATGAAAAGTCAGCTTTTGTCAACACCAAGTCGCCATTACGCGCCAGAATTGGCCTCGAAGTTGGGCGAGGTCAGCTCAAGCAAAAAATCACATTTTTGGCTCCGAGTCTCCATGTCCATGCCTGAAATGCACTACAAATTCGCCCGCCCGCTCGGTCCATTTTCTGCTACAGTGTCCTCTGGTAAAATGGACATAACATTTGATTCAGGAAGAGTTACGGGGCCTACCACCTATCAAATCAAAGATATCGACAAGCTCTACAACTTTCATTCTTTGATGATTGAGAAATAATGCACGGATGAAGGCTGAAATTGGATTGTAAGTGAAAGCTATGCAAATGGCCATCCAAAACAGTGACGTTCAACGTTCGTTGGTACAAATGTCATAACTCTTGCATCCGAACTCTGATTCGAATGATTCAAGATGTTCTGGAAAGCTTAGAAGAAACTCTACAACATAGTCCAAGTTCCAAGCCAATAACATAACATGAACATGAAAGCCCAAATGATATCCGGATTGTTTTTCCTTGCATTTTCATACCAATAGTCGCTCACATCGTTCCCAAACCTAAGATCTACAAAATGAACACAAAATGCATAAAAAGTAACTAAGAAACATGAGTTTAAGCAACTAATTCAAGTAATTGATACCGGATAAGTAGGTATAAAACCAACTTATCAAATACCCCCAAACATAAACCGTTGCTTGTCCCCAAACAACACAACATAATGCATTCTACATGCTATGCAAGCTACACTACTATGCAAATGAATCCCACATTCTCAGCCAAATATGAATTCCAATAAGATCTACCTTAGAAAAATATCAAGATCCAAGAACAATGAATCCACAGATTTCCACACATGTTAAGAATTCCAATAAGATATGCCTCAGAGAAATATCATGATCCAAGAACAAAGCATCAAACTAAGCTAACAGCATAATGACATACAATCAGATAATCCTAACTTGCTATAAAGATGTTGTGTGTGTGTGATGTGTTCACAGATAAGCTTGACAAAGGTGAAGATACCACATGCTTTATTGCTTAAGGCAGAAAATTGAAGTTTAAATCAAGAATTGCATATACTAATGAGACATCAACTAGTTCAACACATCAATACAAACTAAGGTTCAACAATGGGTTTATTCTGCTTTATTTTTACTCACGAGGGCGATTTTTGCACTTTCCTACGGTGTTTATTAACTTTATATATATATATATATATATATATATATATATATATATATAGCGAGTGCGTTTTACGCTCCATCTCACTTTCCATTTCCATTTAAACGAGTGCATTTTATGCTCTATCTCGTCCCAATAGCAAGCATACCCATGTGTTCTCAAAGTTTGAGTATCTGTGTTTTCATAGTCTATGTCTACTTTATACACAATTCCATCTTTAAAAACAACATTTTCTACTCAGCAAACAAGCAAGTTATTCTTAAACCAACAAGCAAATATGAACACCTATGTGCTAACCGATAGCATCTAAACAACAAACATGAATTAAATCATGTATAACATTATAACTAAGCTCATGTTATCCACTAAATTCAAAAATCTATCAAATTTTTATGTCATCATTGGCCAAATTAGAATTCAACTAACTAAAAGACTAGGATTATGCAATGTTATGCAACTAAACACATACTAAGTAAACAAGACAAAAGAAAACTAAAAAAAAATTCATACTAAAATACCCCTACCATGCAACTTAAATATGCAATCAAACTATATGCAACTAACTATATGCAACAACTACTCACTACAACCCAATACCCCCAAACTTAAAATAAACAATGCCCTCATTGTAACTAAAAGTGAAAGAATACTCCCCTAAGTGGCAATGTCATCTCCATTCGCCTCCTCATGATCCGATGGTATATCAGGCGATAGCTAAGTTTGAGATATTCTATAGTTCGAGACTGAGTGTGGGCTTCTAACTGTCCGAATACTTGAGTCAAAAATTCTAAAAATTTAGAATTTTTTTTTTGTGACTGAGCTATGGTGCGGTCGCGCGGTGTTTGGCTTGTAGTTGGGCGCCGCCGCGCGACCTTGTACTATGGCAGCTTTAGTTTTTGACTTCTGTTTGATCCTAAATGCCTATACCAATTGGATTGAATCTGAGAGGAGAAATAATAAAACTATTATTAAGACTTACCACTATCTAACATCTACTAAATATGGAAATGTAAAAAAGAATTAAACAAGGAGGGAGAAAGATTGGATGGGGTGCCTCCTATTGAGCGCTCGGTTTATAGTCCGTTAGCTGGACTCTTTTCTTGACACCACTATCCAATTCCTCTACGATAAACTAGGAACCCTCCATCCATTAGAACCGCTATGTTCTTTGGTAGGTTCCCCATCATGAGAGTCTTCGGATTGAAGCCACCTAGCATATTTCTTATACATGATGTCCCCAGTTCTATTACATAGCCAGGTGCTCCTTCCGTTGTGTCTGTGAATAGATTTTTGCATTGAGGCATGACAGATACAACAAGATTTTCTTCTTCTATTATCTCTTCCTCAGCCCACCATGGTTTGTAAGAGGCCTCATAATCGCTGAAATTCTTTCTTTGGATGTGACTACCAAGGGGACATGGGTGTGAAAATTTCACTCAATTTTTCATCTCTAACTGAGAAGGCACTTGGGGTATTATACAAGTCAGCTCATGATCTTCATTTTCCATACCCCCGGTTGTCTCCTCAATGTCCACTCCTTTCAGTTCATTCAGTGGCATGAACACCTCTGGCTCTCCATCAGTTTCATCGTCCATATCATAGCACCAATTGTTTGGAGGGCGATTATTCAAGGCTTCGAACATTTGATCCATCTGATTCTGAAGATTTTGAATTGACCTCTTTTGCTCAATCATCTTCTCCTCAGTTGATGCTACAAACTTGAACCACAAATCCTCCACTCTTGAATTATCTTTTTTAGTTTCAAAATCCATGTATTGAGGACCATTCATTGAGGAGTTAATGAGTTGTTCCATCTGTTTGTTAAGATTTTGGCTTGATAACTCCTGACTCATCATCATCTCTTCATGGTCTGCTATGCTTTTTGACATGAATTCCTTCAACCTTGAATTTTCCTTTTGTTGCGTTGAAGGTGGATATGAGAAATCTGATGGATGTGTTGGACTTGGGATGCAGTATTGGTCAGGATAGTTATAACCCTATTCATAATCTGGGTGATACCCCCAACCTTGTTGATAATCAGGATAAACATCGTTGTTGAAGTAATCACACCCAAACTGCACTTGTCCAACCTTGATGTTGCACTGATAACTCGGATGCTCGCCAGCATAGTATTCACATGTAACTACTATCTCTCGAGTGCGTTGGGCTACAAGAATATCCAACCTCTCTGAAAGTGTTGCAATTTGTGCTGACAATGTAGAAAATACATTGAGTCCCTCAGTGTTTGTGTCCCTTGGTTGAATCATATTTGCATAAAGCCATTGATAAGAAAAGTCACCCATGGTACCTGAAAAGAGAGAGACATAAGAAGATAATTAAAACAAAAAAAAATATTTGAATTGAGACTAATTTGATTGAAATTAATGTTGGCAAAAATTTATTAAGCTAATTCCCCGACAACGGCGCCAAAAACTTGTTAGTCATTTTACCGATCAATATATGCATGCAAGTATACACGGTCAACAAGTAATACAGAGTAAGTAAAGTATCGTTCCCACGGAGAATTATCTAATAAAGTTTACCAAGCACTAGCCCATAACCATTTCAGTCTTATTTAAACGAATGATATTATATTTTATATTTAAACTATAAAATTAAATAAACCTAACTATTTCTAGAGTGAGACTAGATAATGAAGACCTGAGATTACAATTTCATCTATTGACTCATTCAAATCCATACACTACATGGTAAGCCAAACTAATTGTACCAGTTTGTTAGTCGAGAACACTAAAGTAAAGTAAAGCCATCTTTCAATGTACCATACCCATATCACATATAATCCACAGTTTATAGAATACACATGAACACCCACATTATCTAAATCACTATATGTTTATGTAATTTACAAATAAATAGGGTTTAATTCTAAGTTCTCAATTGACTATGAATGATGCTTCGGTATATGTCTATCCTAAGCCCAAACCATACATCCCAACACAATGTAGAATATACAATCATAAACTATTAAGATCTGATATAAACCCATACTTCGTTTCTCAAGTCCATATGGGTTATCACAGTAATTGATGGCCAATCAACTAAGCAAGTAAGCATGAATCTTAATAGACAAACCCATAGAAATCAAGAAGGCTAACAATGAAACATATCAGAAATAACTAATCCATAGAATCCATTGGAATCTCAGAATAGAATTTAAATCATATCTGAATTAACGTTATCATCCGCATATTGAATAAACATCATAAGATACAATTAAGAATCAAAGAGAGAGTAAGGGTAGAGAATTGTAGTGCAAATCTGTTCTCTTGATCCAAGGTTGAGTCTCTAATGCTTACCAATTGCTTCAAGTCTTCACTCTCATCAACTCTAGAAATCACTACTCTAATCTACTTATTCAAATTAACGAAAGATAGCAACAATAGCTAATTGTTCCCCCAAGGGGTGGTGTGTATCTTACATAATGAAAATACGTCTAATATATAAGCCCTAATTGAACCCCTCTCCAAATTACGCTTCCATTCCCCTGTTTAATGAAAAGTCAGCTTTTGTCAACACCAAGTCGCGCGGCCGCTCAGGAATTGGCCTGAAGTTGGGCGAGGCCGCGCTCAAGCAAAAAATCACGTTTTTTGGCTCCAGGGTCGTGCATGGCCTCGCGGGAAATACACTACAAATTCGTGTGCCCGCGCGGTCCATTTTCTAATGCAGTGTCCTCAGGTAAAATGGTCATAACTTTCGATTAGGGATAAGTTGTGGGGCCTGCCACCTATCAAATCGAAGATATCGACGAGCTCTACAACCTTCATTCTTTGATGATTGAGAAATAATGCACGGGTGAAGGCTGAAATTAGATTGTAAGTGACAGCTATGCAAATGGCCATCCAAAACAGTGACGTTCAACGTTCGTTGGTACAAAGGTCATAACTCTTGCATCCGAACTTCGATTGGAACGGAAAGCTTAGAAGAAGCTGTACAACATAGTCCAAGTTCCAAGCCAAGAACATAACATTAACATGAAAGCCCAAATGATATTCGGATTGCTTTTCCTTGTATTTTCATACCAATAGTCGTTCACATCATTCCCAAACCTAAGATCTACAAAATGAACACAAAATGCATAAAAAGTAACTAAGAAACATGAGTTTCAGCAACTAATTCAAGTAATAGATACCGGATAAGTAGGTATAAAACCAACTTATCAAAGAGGAATTTAGAACCACAATTATGATTATGAGTTGTTCATATGATTATGGACCAGAACTATTGATTGATGTTACAGGGATAAAACATTGTTGATGGACTTTTAACATGGAGAAGATAATAGACTTTATGGTATATTTGACTCTTCTAATGGATTGCTCGTTCCGCTGCAACTATGGTTGAAAAGTTTTTTCATCTACCATATGTTCTAAATCTCTGATTCATTACAGGCTATGAATAATTTAATTATCTTTTGTCATGATATTCTTTACTGGGATAGTTGTGCTCACCCTTTTGCTTCATAATTCCTTTCAGGTAATAAGAGTGTAGCTTGGTCGAGCGGGGGTAACAGAAGAATAGAACGGTGGTCTCTAGCTGTGGAGGTTCTCCCTAAACAATATGAAAATAGTTTTATTGAGAACTTTAGAATAGTGTGTTGTATTTTATACATCATTTAGTAGTTATATTTGGTGAATCAAATAGAGTGAGGCGAACCCAACTTTGGAAGGGTGTTTTGCCACTATCATACAAGATGTCTAATGACCTACGACTTCGTGTTATCATAAGACAGGTGTGACGCCCCCAAAACAGGTATACATCACCCATCTTGAGTCGCCAAATACATGGTACATAAATTTAAATACAACTTAATTATACAACAGTCGTGTAAAATACGACAAAAATAGCTGAGAGTTTAAACAAGAATATTGTCATATAGACAATATCCACACTCAATGGTGTCCTCATTACAATTATTATCACATTATTCCGTAGAATAGTGAGGACTACTAAAGCCATTTATCCTGGACCATCACTCCATTCCCCGACTCGTCCCAGCTATATTCTCAATTCCTGAAGAGAACAATGAAAGAAAGGGTGAGCTCAACTAGCCCAGTAAGAAATATTATGACTAAGATAATTGAGAATAAATTATCCTTAGCCTTCAATAGTATAATAACTGATAGAATACAATAGACAACAAGTTTTAGATCAACAACTGCAACAAAAATAAGCAATCCATTAGAAGAGTCAAGTAGAGCATAAAATCTAATATCTTCTATGATTTAAAAAGTTTTTCATCAACTTTATCGCTGAGACTCAGCTTAATAAATAAACCACATCATCCCTGCACTATGGCTAAGGATATTCATTAGTATCACGACCACAAATTATTCATGCACTACGGACGGGGCCAAGAATATTCGTGTATTCATCAATGGTCATGATTGTGACGCCCCCAAAATAGGTATACATCACCTATTCTGAGTCGTCAAATACATGGTACAAAATACAAATAAAAACTTAATTATACAATTGTCGTGTAAAATACGACAAAACATAATCTGTGAGTTTCAATACAACATTGTCTTCTAAACAGTATTCAAACTCAAAATAAGTCCTCAATACATTTATTTTCACACTATTTCATAGAATAGTGAGGACTACTAATGTTATCATCTGAACCGTTACTCCGTTCCCCGACTAGTCCCTGCTACGTTCTCATTTCCTAAAGAGAATAATGAAAGTAAAAGGGTGAGCTCAACTAGCCCAGTAAAAAATATTATGACTAAGATAATACAGAATAAATTATCATTAGCCTTCAACAATGTTAAACTGATAAAATATAACAAACATCAAGTTTAACTACAGCGGAACAAGCAATCCATTAGAAGAGTCAAGTAGAGAATGAAATCTACTATCTTCTATGATTTAAAAAGTTTTTCATTACTTTTATCGCTGGGACTCAACTTAATAATTAATCCACATCATCCCTGTACTACGGCCAAGGATATTCATTAGTATCACAACCATAAATTATCCATGCACTACGAGCCAAGGATATTCGTGTATTCATCAATGGTCATGATCATGCCAACAACTGTCCATCAATGCACTACGGGCCAATGAGGACTTTTACCACATCATTTGTAACATTACGGTCATGATTATACCGAATAATCCCTGGTCATAATCATACCAAGTCCATCTATGCACTATAGGCCACAGATGACTTTCAATCATAATATAAACATGAGGATGATGACAATGATATAAGAATTCAATAAAACAAGTTCAAGAATTAATTTATCCAGGAACCAATAACATCTAAATTGTCAACATGATACTTCTTTGTGGAGTAAAATTCAAGAATGCTTAGAAGAATATTTCCATGAAAAGATACTGGATAAAGCGCAAATATCAAAGATATTCCACTAATTTCATGGAGTATAAAAGCCAAAACTTTAAAAAACTGAGTATAATAAAGAATGGAATAACAAAAGAATTCACCAAGCATGCGATAGACCGCACAGACACCCAACAGAATAATAAATAATGGAACCAGGTCATGCGTAAACGCACAGACATGATATTCCAATAGAATAATAAATAATGGAACCAGGTCATGCGTAAAGCACAGACAGGATATTCCAACAGAATAATAAATAATGGAACCAGGTTATACGTAAAGCACAGACATGATGTTCCAAAAGAATGATAAATAATGGAACCAGTTCATTCATAAAGCACATACATGATGTTCCAATAGAGTGATAAAGAATGGAATAATAGAAGAATTTCACCAAGTATAGGGTAGTCCGCGTATACAGGTTATTCCAATAGAATAATAAAGAATGGAATAACAGAAGTTCTCTTCATGAATACAAAAGAAATAATACCCCTTACCTTAGAAGAAACTGGATATAGGAGTAGTGAAGTAGCAGAATACTTTTCCTCTTTCTCTCTATAGTTTCTCTCTCTAGAGTTTCAGTGAATTCATAAGAAATAATAAAGGAATGAGCTTCTATTTATAGGAGAATGGAAAGGATACTATTTGAGAGAAATCACGGACGCAACAGCTTATGCAATTCACGGATGAAATTTTGATAACCTACGGATGCAAAATTCAAGCCTTCCTCCAATAAGATCAAATCAAACAAATAATATATATATATATATATATATATATATATATATATATATATATATATATATATATATATATATAAACCCACACCGCTTAAAAGAAAACTCACCCACCCGTGAACAACTTTGCAACTTATTCTCATCAATTATTCAAACTTTATATATATGTAGATATATAATGTAACATAGTACTCCTTCCCGCAATCCAATCCCCACCTCTTTTGGCAACTTCCATAATACATATATAATATGACCACACCCACCAAAATCACCATCCACCACATTCACCACCAACCACACCCATTATATATATAATACTTATATATATATATATATATATATATATATATATATATATATATATATATATACTAAATAACTTTTCACCGATTATTTTGAAAAATGGGTAAATGGGGGTCCAAAAATACAATAATAAATACTTCATTAAAAATTTCCTCAATATTTTAACAACATTTATCATCATTATTTTTATTCACAATATTAATCGACCAGATTGTTTCCAGGAAAGAGGGTGCTTTCCAATAAGGATTTCTCCCTATTGGCGCGCAATTGGGTGACCAAACCTCTCCTTGACAGAACTCCTAGACATCGTTAATATTGAAAATAATAATATTAATAACTTTGTTATCTCAATTATTGATTTAATAATATATAAAATTTTGACAATAATTGAATCAAATAACGTGAGATACTATGCATCAATTACTGTAGTAATAATTGAGTATAACTGATTGACTTCTCACGTAAGCATCAATAATCAATACCGTGTGCTACTATGCAACCACGCCAGACATCGTAATTTTAACACCGGTGTTTCAACAGCTTAACGGTAAAACTTCCGCCGTTATTTTCATAAAGTATTTTTGTCGTTTTCTTAATCCGACAATAATTCTGTTGTGGGGTCCACCAATGATTGTACCGTTGTACGAATATTCCTTGTTAAAACGAATATTCCCCGACCAATCGAATATTATATAACAACTCATGACTTTTGCAAAATTTATAAATATTACCCACAACTATAACATTATATCAAATTCATTCCATAATATTCAAAAATGATATTTATAAAAAAATCATCTTAATTTATAAAAGTTGGGGTCTTACAATGATCATACCGAATAATTTCTGGTCATAATCATACCAACAACTGTCCATCAATGAACTACAGGCCAATGATGACTTTTACCACATCATTCGTTACATTATGGTCATGATTATACCGAATAATCCATGGTCATAATCATACCAAGTCCATCTATGTACGGTAAGCCAAAGATGACTTTCATCACAATATAAGCATGCGGATGATGACAATGACATAATAATTTAATAAAAGAAGTTCAAGGATAAATTTTAAAGATTTATAATTTAATTTATCTAGAATTCAATAACGTTCAAATTGTCAACATGGAACTGCTTTGTAGAGTAAAATTCAAGAATAATATTCATGTACAAAAAATAATTTGGACTGAAAAGAAATATATTTTTCAGGTGAATCGTACCCCGTGAATAGTACTATGGGAATAGTACCCCGTGAATAGTACCCCAACCCGAAAAGTGTCCCAAATACCCGAGTGAATAATACTAGAGTGAATAGTAACTCATGAATAGTACTTTAGCATGAAAAGTGCCTGAATACGCGAGTGAATAATACTAGAGTGAATAGTAACCCATGAATAGTAACTCATAAAAGAAAAATACCAAAGAAAATGATATTCCATGACGAGTACAAAAGAAATGATATCTTATACGAGTATAATAGAATATATGAAACTGCATATGGATTTTCACCCGCCATGCGGTAATCCACGTAGACAGATCATTTTCACAATTTAATAAAGAATGAATACGAAGGATCATTCACCATGCATGCAAAGAAATCCACATAGACAAAGTTATTCCAATGTAATAATAAAAATGGTACCATTCATGCGTAATTCGCATGCATATGATATTCCAAATGTAATAAAAAGAATGAACCGTGTCAAATGCGTAATCCACATACATATATGTTATTCCAATAGAATAATAAAGAATGGAATAAAAGAAGAATTTCACAATGTATGTGGTACTTCACATAGACAAAGTTATTCCAACATAATAATAAAGAATGGAATAACAACCCTTACGAGTATTGAAAAAAATAACTCTCTTCATGAATAATACGAAAGAATAATACCCCTTACCTCAAAAGAAAAAGACGATAATTTGGGATAAAGAGGTAGCGTACTTCTCTTCTTCTTTTCTCTATAGTTTCTCTCTATAATAATTGCTCTATAGCTTTAGTGAATTGGTGAGAAATGAAGGAAGAATGAGCTTCTATTTATAAGAAAATATAGTTTCGATAATTGCACGCTTTGGGGCTCGAAATATTACAAAGATAATACCTTCCTCTTTTCTTCATTTTTAATTTAGTCCCCGCAAGTATTATCAAACTTGCACCACCTCCCCTAATAGTCAATTATATGAATTAATAGTAAATCATGTGACTCAATAGTTCTAAACATGTGAAAAAAATAATTACAGTATAGTACCTTCATGTATACCTCCATTTTTAACTTAGTCATACAAGTATTATCAATCTTGCACCAACTCCCCTAATAGTAAATGAATGTGAATCAATTGTACACACATGTGAACAAATAGTTATAATCATGTGAATCAATAGCAATTAATTGCTCATTTATCCTAAGCAATTACCCGATTGGTCAATATAACCTCTATACATTAATTATTATCGAAATAAATGTCGATTTTCACTAACACTAATAATTCCAACACAATGGAACTATCAATTTCATCTTTAATTAACACGAACTTATTCATCATTAATATTATAATTCACAATATTTAACAACCAGGTCATTCCCAGGAAAGAGGGGCCTTCCGATAAGGATTTCTCCTTATTATGCCTTGATTAAGCGACTCAAACCTCTCATTGATGTAACTTCTAGACATTGTCAATTTTGCAAATAATAATATGAATAACTTTGTCGTCTCAATTATTGATTTAATAATATTACATATTATACAGATGATATTGTGACAATAATTGAATCAATAATATGAGAGATATGATGCAGCAATTACTATAACAATAATTGAGTATAACTAAGTGACTTCTTATGTAAGCATCAATAATCAATACCGTGTGCTACTATGCAAGCACGCGTATTACTGTAATTTTACTACTGGGTAGTTTAACAGTTTTAACGGTAACACTTTCGCCGTTATTTTTATAAAAAGATAATTCTGTCATTTTCTAACTACGACAATACTTCCGTTCTAGGGTCCACCAATGATTGTGCCATCGTACGGATATTCCCCGACAAAAAGAATATTTTATAACAACTTGCATACTTTGCAAAATATATAAATATTACCCACAACTATAATATTATATCAAATCCACACCATAATATTCAAAAAAATATTTCGAGAAATTTAAATCTTTATTCATAAAATTTGGGGTCTCACAATCTCCCCTCCTTATGAAATTTCGTCCTCGAAATTTACGTATGTACCAGGTATACCGAAGAGATGAGGATAGCTTGACTTCATTTCAGATTCTAACTCTTGAGGTATAACCTTTGAGTGTTGAATACGATCCTTCTTATCCAAGATTTTAACACGTATCTCCTCATATGTTAAATCTTCTGCTATATCATCTAGTTCTAATTTAATAACGTGGTTCGGGTCATCCACATATTTATGTAACATCGATACGTGAAAAATGTTATGAACACGCGACATACTTGGCGTTAAAACGAGTCTATAGGTCACAGTTCCTACTCGATCAAGGATTTCAAATGGGCCAATTAAATCGAGGGTTGAGATTTCCTCTCTTCATCGACTCTTGCTTATAGAATAATGCCTTCTTGAACCTTCTTCTTCATATTCATTAGCTCTGAGTATGTAGCTTGAGCGGCTTTAACTTTATCGATTAAAGTCGATTCTAATCGTATATTTGTTATCACCACGTGGGTTCCTAGAGTCTATAACTCTCTCTTCATCAGTTGTAAGTTATACGAAATGGGTTTTTGTGTTAACAACATCGCACTCGTAAACGCATACGATCTTCTACTCAACGCATCAGCTACCACGTTCGCTCTTCCACGATGATATTGAATGGTATAGTCGTAATCTTCAATAGCTCGAGCCAACGTCCTTAGCGCATGATACGTTCATTTTGGTTGAAGAAATATTTAAGGGTTTTAGAAATGAGTTTTGTACTGGGGTCAATACAAAATTTGATTTCACTCTCTAGGGGTAGGCTAAGAAGTTCTTCGAGAATACGTCAGGAAATTTATTAACAATAGAAATATCATTCAAAACTATGACTCTCATCCAAGACTTAGATAGCACATGTAATGAAGGTTTCTCCTAATAGAGTTTCAACCGATAAGTCAAAGTCTAATTTCTTCAGAGTCAAATTTAAACGTTGAGTGCAAGTATGAGAAATAAAAGAATGGGTAGAACCGATATCTAATAAGGTATAGATTTCGCAAGAATTTATAATTAACTAACTCGTGCTAACTTCGTTCGGGTTACTCTCTTTTTGAGAAGTCACGAAAAACGCTCTCCCTGAAACCACCAACTTTGTTTTGTCCGTATCCGCCATTGGTGCCACCGTCCCAGCTGGACTTGACTTTGGTGCACGACAAAATCGGGCTAGGTGACCTTCTTTTCCACAATTGTAACATGCTTTGGATTGCATCATGCAGTTTGGACTGATATGTCCCTCCCCTCCGCATTTGAAGCATACAATTGGTGGTCGTTCTCCTTCCTTGAAAACAGGTGTTGGTGCTGCTGTCTATCCATCGTTGTTCAACCTTCTCTTCTTGAAATTTCCACTCCTATTATCTTGGCCATGATTACCACCGAAGTGGTTACCATTCTTGGCATGATAATTTCCCCCACAATGGTCATCATTGTTCCGATGGCCGTTGCCACCGGTACGATTATTATCTTGTTGTTGGTCGTTTCCTTTTGGTTGTGCTGACTTATTATCGCGCTCCAATAACTGAGCCCTATTCACAACATCTGAATATAAACAAAGTTTGTGAGAAATGAGGTATTGACGTATATCGGGTTTCAAACCTCTTAGAAACATTAGCGTCATTAGCTCCTCATTATCAACCAAATGGGATGCAAATTCGGATAACTCTCAGAATTTAGCCTCAGACACGACACGACTGGGTATTGTTTTGCTCCAACTTGATAAACTCCACCTCCTTCATGTGATGAATACTTTCAGGAAAGTACTTGTCATTGAACAGCTCTTGGAATGTTTCCTAAGACACCTTGAGTGCATCAGGCTGGGTACGTTTTACAGATTCCCACCAGTAATCTGCCTCTTCATGCAACATAAAGGTGGCAAAGGGAACCTTTTTCTCCTCAGAGCATCCCAAGACATCAAATATCTTGGTGATCTTCTTTAATCACGTCTCCGCCTTAAGTGGTTCTGGCTTTCCCAAAAACTCTGGTGGTCCCAGCTCCTTGAACTGCTTAGCGGTGACCGACCGTGGGTTGCCATTATTTCCACTTATATTTTGAACAGGAGTCTCTCTTACCTAATGTTGCATGAATTTCATAAAGCCTCTAAACATCCCATCTTTCACCATTTCATCGGTGCTATTGTTTACCTCAGGATTATTGTCTTCCTGTTGCACATTATCCTGGGTATTGATCGTTGGTGACTCAACGGTCTCATGTGATTCATTGCTGATCTCAACATTTTCAGATGCCATTTTCAAATACTGTCACAAAATAAGGGTTAATTGACATATCACATATTATCCCTATACTCTGACCAACCAATTAAATACCAAATAAACATAGGTAGGTCACACTAGCGAAGGAATTCCTCGTCTCTCCCCTCCTAGTTCTTGTCTCACATCTCAGCCATGGATCATATCCCTAAGCTTTGATACCAACTGTGACGCCCCCAAAACAGGTATACATCACCCATCTTGAGTCACCAGATACATGGTACATAAATTCAAATACAATTTAATTATACAACAGTCGTGTAAAATACGACAAAACATAGCTGAGAGTTTAAACAAGAATATTGTCATATAGACAATATCCACACTCAATGGTGTCCTCATTACAATTATTATCACATTATTCCGTAGAATAGTGAGGACTACTAAAGCCATTTATCCTGGATCATCACTCCATTCCCCGACTCGTCTTATCTATATTCTCATTTCCTGAAGAGAACAATGAAAGAAAAGGTCAGCTCAACTAGCCCAGTAAGAAATATTATGACTAAGATAATGCAGAATAAATTATCCTTAGCCTTCAACAGTATAACAACTGATAGAATACAATAGACAACAAGTTTTAGATCAACAACTGCAGCGAAAATAAGCAATCCAATAGAAGAGTCAAGTAGAACATAAAATCTACTATCTTCTATGATTTAAAAAGTTTTTCATCAACTTTATCGCTGAGACTCATCTTAATAAATAAACCACATCATCCCTGCACTACGGCCAAGGATATTCATTAGTATCACGACCATAAATTATCCATGCATTACGGGCTAAGGATATTCGTGTATTCATCAATGGTCATGATCATACCGAATAATCCCTGATCATACCGAATAATCCCTGGTCATAATCATACCAACAACTGTCCATCAATGAACTACAGGCCAATGAGGACTTTTACCACATCATTCGTTACATTACGGTCATGATTATACCGAATAACCCCTGGTCATAATCATACTAACTCCATCTATGCACGTAAGCCAAAGATGACTTTCATCACAATATAAGCATGACGATGATGACAATGACATAATAATTTAATAAAACAAGTTCAACGATAAATTTTAAAGATTTATAATTTAATTTATCAAGAATTCAATAACGTTCAAATTGTCAACATGATACTGCTTTGTAGAGTAAAATTCAAGAATAATATTCATGTACCAAAAATAATTTGGACATAAAAGAAATATATTTTTCGGGTGAATCGTACCCCGTGAATAGTACTTCAGGAATAGTACCCCGTGTAGTACCCCAACTCGAAAAGTGTCCCGAATACCCAAGTGAATAATACTAGAGTGAATAGTAATTGGGTGAATAGTAACCCGTGAATAGTAACTCATGAATAGTACTTCGGCACGAAAAGTGCCCCGAATACCTGAGTGAATAATACTAGAGTGAATAGTAATCGGCTGAATAGTAACTCGTAAAAGAAAAATACCAAAGAAAATGATATTCCATGACGAGTACAAAAGAAATGATATCTTATACGAGTATAATAGAATATACTGAAATCGCAAATGGATTTTCACCGCCCGCCATGCAGTAATCCACGTGATGATGATCATTTCCACAATTTAATAAAGAATGAATCGAAGGATCATTCACTATGCATGCTGATAATCCACATAGACAAGTTATTCCAATGTAATAATAAAGAATGGGACCAGTCATGCGTAATCCGCACGCATGTGATATTCCACCGAATAATAAAAAATGTAACCGTGTCATGCGTAATCCGCATGCATGAAAGTTATTCCAATGAATAATAAAGAATAGAATAATGTAAGAATTTCACCATGTATGCGGTGCTTGCATGTATGCGAGTTATTCCAACATAATAATAAAAATTGATTAATAACCCTTACGAGTATTGAAAGAAAATAACTCTCTTCATGAATACGAAAGAATAATACCCCTTACATCAAAAGAAGACTGGATACTGGAATAGTGAGGTAGCAGACTTCCTTCTTCTTTCTCTCTATAATTTCTCTCTATAATAATCGCTCTATAGCTTTAGTGAATTGGTGAGAAATGAAGGAAGAATGAGCTTCTATTTATAGGAAACTATAGTTTCGATAAATGCACGTTTTGGGGCTCGAAATATTACAATATAATACCTTCCTCGTTTCCTTCATTTTTAATTTAGTCCTGCAAGTATTATCAAACTTGCACCACCTCCCCTAATATGAAATCATGTGAATTAATAGTAAATCATGTGACTCAATAGTTCTAAACATGTGAAAAAAATAATTACAGTATAGTACCTTCATCTATACCTCCATTTTTAACTTAGTCATACAAGTATTATCAATCTTGCACCAACTCCCCTAATAGTAAATGAATGTGAATCAATAGTACACACATGTGAACAAATAGTTATAATCATGTGAATCGATAGCAATTAATTGCTCATTTATCCGGTTAATTACCCGTTTGGTCAATATAACCTCCAGACATCAATTATTATCGAAATAAATGTCGATTTTTAGTAACACTAATAATTCCAACACAATAGAAATATCGATTTCATCTTTAATCAACACGAACTTGTTAATGAGAGGTTTTGTTAAATATTGCAAATAATAATATGAATAACTTTGTCAAAACCTCTCATTGACAGAACTTCTAGACATTGTCAATATTGCACATAATAATATGAATAACTTTGTCGTCTCAATTATTGATTTAATAATATAACATATTATACAGATGATATGATGACATTAATTGAATCAATAATATGATAGATATGATGCAGCAATTACTGTAACAATAATTGAGTATAACTAAGTGACTTTTTATGTAAGCATAAATAATTAATACCGTGTGCTACTATGCAACCACGCGTATTACTGTACTTTTACTACTGGGTAGTTCAACAGTTTTAATGGTAACACTTTCGCCGTTATTTTTATAAAAAGATAATTCTGTCATTTTCTAACTACGAGAATACTTCCGTTGTGGGGTCCACCAATGATTGTGCCGACGTACGGATATTCCCCGATAAAAAGAATATTCCCCGACCAAACGAATATTTTATAACAACTTGCATACTTTGCAAAATTTATATATATTACCCACAACTATAACATTATATCAAATCCACACCATAATATTTAAAAAAATTATTTCGAGAAATTTAAATCTTTATTCATAAAATTTGGGGTCTCACAACAGGGTTGTGCACATCCACTTGCTGAGTATATCTACGAGCACTACCTATATAATCTTGGAGTTTGAATTAAATATAATTCTCAATTAGAGACAATGGAGATAATTATATGTCAAGAGAAGACTCACCATTGGAAAGAATATGATAGCAATCTTCTCATTTTTTAGGGTCTATTGGGTCAACCAAGGATAATTCTCGAGTCATATGATATTTATTATAACTTAAATGCATGGCCTCCCATGTACGAAGGTTTCCTTAAGCATTTTCCGAAGATTTGAATTTCTAAAAAAGTTATTGATTGTACCTTTATGTATAGGTATCATTGTGAGGTGCTGTCCACAGTTGGGACATGAGTCACAGTTAGTATCCACAGCGTATGTGCTGTCGTATTTTGCACGACAGTTGTATAAATAAAGTTATCAGTTGTAGTTGTTTTCTGTACCATATACTTGGCGACTCAGGATGGGTTGGGTGGATTGGACCTATTTTGGGGGCGTCACAGTTGGTATCAGAGCTTAGGGATATGGTCTCTAACGGAGATCGAGGAATAGAACTAGGAGGGGAGAGACGAGTAAATCCTTCGCTAGTGTGTATCCTACCTAAGCTAAAATTTCTTACTTGATAAATTGACAAATTGTGATATGTCAATTAACCTTTGTCTTGAAGCTGTATTCTAGAATAAGCAATGGAGAAATCATGATGACAAGGAAGATGGAATCATAAAGAAACGTATTCTCAACTCTTCGAAATACCTGGTACGTAAATTTCGGGGACGAAATTTCATAAGGAGGGGAGATTGTAAGACCCTGAATTTTATGAAATAAAAGTATTCAATTTTTTTTATATAATTATTATTCAGTAAATGGTTAAATTGATAAAAAGTTAAAGTTAAGGGTGATATATGTAAAATTTTCAAAGTAAACAAGTGGTCATGAAATATTTATTTTTGTCGGGGAATATTTGTTTGGTCGTGGAATATTCTTATTGTCGGGGAATATTCGTATGACAGCGCAGCCTTCTGTGGGCCCCATAAAGGAAAGCGATTGGATAAAGAAAATGACAAGTATGAGTTTTTATAAATAACAGTGTAGTTGTTACCGTTAACACTGTTGGAATACCCGGTGGTTAAAACACAGTAATATGCGGTGTTGCACAGTAGCACACGGTATTGCACCTATTATTGATTCTTACGTAAGAAGGCACTACTCAATGATTGTCAAAGTAATTACTGTTCAATATTTTATTTTACTGATTCAATAATTGCTACGTTGATATTTTATATTATTGTTTTTTCAATAATTGTCACTACAAAGTATTTCCCATTATCAGATCAATAATTCATATTATTTTAATAATATTACTAGATAACATTATTGGCAATGTCTAGAAAGTTCTGTCTAAGGAGAGGTTTGGTCACCTAATTGCGCGCCAGTAAGGAGAAATCCTTATTGGAAAGCCCCCTCTTTCCTGGGAACGACCTAGTTGTCATTATTGTGATTCTGTAATATTATTTGTGAATAATTAATTATTGATTTATATGATAAGGAAAATATTTATTTTATGTGGATATAAATGGAGGAATTTTTAGAAAAGTGTCAATTGTTGAAAATTGATATTTTATCTTTTCTGATAAAATAGTTCATTTAAATATATTATTATATTATAATAATATAATAATGGTGATATTTTTACAATGAATGTGTGATATATGAATAAATGAGGAGGAAGAGTATTTTTGTTGAAATAAATGCTAAAAACATGTTAAACATGTTGGTGGGGCCTATTTTTGACTGAACTTTGATTATAGCATGTAAAATCGTCCGTACGTGATTTCGGTCATTTTCCGTTTGGAATTTGGACAAACTTAAATCTACAAAATTGTAGAGAATTAAATTTCTTATGAAATGGACATAAGATTCAATTTTTTATGATAAAAAGGTTATTTATTATGAATTATTGAAGTTCCGGAATATTGAGTCTGAATTGATTTTGTTACAAAAATATTTAAAACATGTTTTTAATGTTAGTGGGCCCCGCAATTGTCCTTTTGCATGTGATAGATGCTAAAATCTGATGTGCGTAGGAAATTTTAAAAAATAATAATAATTTATTAAATTTTCTGCTTTGATGTTCTAAGCATTTTTCTATAAATAGGGTGCTTAGGTTAGAATTGAGAATAACACCAGAAACTGAAAATTTTCTCTCTATATATTATCGAGCGTATTTTTGTGAGTATTTAGATACTTTGAGAGTTGCTATACGGTGCAAGTTTTCTTCAGCATTATATCCGATATTCCAATCAGAAGTACTATTCTTTTGAGGTAAGGGATTGTAAGGGATGGTAAGGGATTGTAAGTGATAGTAAGGGATGTTATTTTCTTCGTAAATGATATTATTCCTTTCAGTATCATTATGCAAAAATATTGCTATGAATTTTATTGTGGAATTTCTACCTTTTTGTGTCGAGATTACTATTCACGTATACGTCACTATTCATGTATACCGCATTATTCATGTATATGGCACTATTTACGTATATATCATTATTTACGTATACGGTACTATGTACGAATACGGAGTACTATTCACGAGTTAATATTCATGAGTTACTATTCACGACAAAATTTTTGACCAAATTATCGTTGATTTATGAATCTTACTCTTGAAATTAAATGAAATTATTGATCATATTATTTTTATTATCATATATAAAAATTTATAATCCTGGTAATGAAATTTCTCTTTGACTTGAGTGTAAAGATTGGTAGATTAATGGTATGATCGTGACTATGGGTTCCCTTTGGCCAGTAGTGCAAAGATGAATTATTATCTGAGATGATCATGACCATTGAATTTATAATTGAATATCTTTAATTAGCTTAAGTGCAAAGGTGAATTGATCAACATGGTTATAATTATTGTTCTAAAATGATTATATATTTCTTTGAGATATTAATATCTTTGGCCTGTAGTGCAAAGATGATCATTGTTGAATATCTTTGGCACATAGTGCAAAGATGACACATTGTTAAATATCTTTGGCGATGGTGCAAAGATGACTTGTTGTTGAATATCTTTGGCCAAGAGTGCAAAGATGAACTATTGACGAATATCTTTGGCCCAGAGTGCAAAGATGAATTTATTAGTATGATTATGAGCAGAGGCTGTGATTTGGTATAACCATGATCTTTAATGTTTCGGTAAAGACAGTGATGAAAATTATCTTCGTCACCGGATGAGAAGAGGAATTTAGAATCACAATTATGATTATGAGTTGTTCATATGATTATGGACCAGAACTGTTGATTGATGTTACTGTAACGACCCCAAAATTCATACAATAATATTCTCCTTCTCGATCGTTAACAATACAACTTTAATCTATCTTTACATCATTATTCGATGTTAAACTTAATAAAATGCGGAATAATTTAAACTTTTCTATCTTCTTACTTTAATTCCCTAAATCAAAACCTTTATCATCTACATGTCTTTGAATCATATATAATCCATGATTCACTTTATCATAGTTAATGTATATATACTTACATAACAAATCGATATCTTTTATACATTGGACAGCTCAAACTTTAACTTTACAACTCAACATAAAATATACATCATAAAACATTGAGTACTTCTCATTAATCTTAATCATGGTATAAAGATATAACAACTTTAGTTAAAATATTAATCTCCGTGTATTATGTTTGTTCCACGTCATTCAAGTAGCACATAGTGTTACCTTCAATCCTTAACCTGCAAAAATTGTTATTTGCAAGGTTGAGCTCGACAGCCCATCAAAATCTAACAGTTTTCATGCATCACGTAGCACATAATAACATATTCAACATATATCTCATAAACATTGGACTAATATAACATACATGCTACAGTTCATATAACAAGTATAAAGATTGAGTTCCTTACTCAATTAGCATGCTTTACTCAATCAACGTAGTCATAAGTTGACTTTAACATTTCATACATTCAACATACATATATAACACATCATGCTCTTTGCAATAAAGATTTAAAATAGCTAATCACTAAGTTCACATAGAAAATAGGAACTGAAAGACTTGCCTTTACCGGGGTTTTACCAACACGCTAATACTTCGCGTCCTTGCACAACCTACACTGTATGTGAGATTGATAATAAACAAAATCAATACTTGATCTCATGGTCAAATTTATTCTAAGACAATACTTTATCTTATTATCCTTTATAATATCTTTATAGACATCTAATTGTGTTTTATATGCAACTCAGTTTTATTTTCATTTTCATCACCACACATGTTAGACTATCACACTTGTAGTTTAATGTGCGTATATCACACCATTTTATTATACCACTTTGGTTTCAAAAATGTATATTCAACACATTGTTTACATGTTTAATTTTCCTTCAAAAATCAAAAATTTCCTTTTGTCGATTTCTTTCCATTATTATCCTTCTATTATCATCTTTTCATACTCAGATATCCAATATTAGCCATTAGTTAGACACTTTATATACCAAAGTTTAGAAACAATATTACTCGTAGGCATTTTATCGAGCACGTTATGTGCACACATTAACTTATCTCAACTCTTGATCTTAAATAGTTAATTATGCATAGAATATGATAACACATATCTATACTCATTGCATATGTCAAAAAATATTTTTAATCATCAAAATTTACCATCGCCCAAAATCTTAATTCAAACAGAATTATAAAACTCATCTTCATAATTTCTTTAACAAAACGTTGTTTTCGTTTTTAACGTAACTCCTTCGTTACATGTCCGTTTTTGTTCCTTCTTATATAGAATTAACCCTTACTCAGTGTACTACAACCTCATCTAGGCCTTAAAGTCAGACCCTTATCCATCTAAACTAGATTCTGCAATTCATCAACTAGTCTAGAAAATTTCATTTTCTGGACATCCTTACTAAATAATTTATTTCAGACATGATCTGGTCCATAAAATGGCTCAATCTCGCGAGTTTGGCTAGTCAACTTCCATATCTACAACTTTTCAGTTTAAAGTTTATTCAGATTCAAAACGCACAAATTTATATGAATTGTTCAAAGTCAGAAACCGTAATGCTTTTAATTTTACGGGCGATTATTTTCCTTCGGACCAAATTTCTTACTAAAACAGACATTGCAAGAAATTTACAAAGATTTTTCATGTGATTCCACTTTTAGAATATAGCTTACTTCCATATCTTCGATTTGATATTAGGCTCACTTTCTAACTCATTATACCCAAAGAGGTATGAATTTCACAAGATCTGTCCACAATTACTCAAAACCTACGAATTTTGTTCTTCAAATTTTCTTTCCATTTCATCTTCTTTCTTGAATCCTCTTGTTTGATTCTTGATAATCCAAGATTAAACCAATACAAACAAGATTAAGCATGATCTACTACCCTAGAACATAAATCTACCCAAAAAAATCAAAGATTAAACAAGAGTTTAGAAGTTACCTTCTTCTAGCTTTTTCTTCTTCTTCTTTTAGCTCCTCTCAATTTCCCTATTTCTTTCTTCCACCAAGACTCTTTCTCTAAAAAAACTCTAGGATTTCTTATTGTGTAACTCCTCATTTGGGTAATAATTATATTAATAATTATTATAATAGTAACCCCCACTAATAATATAAGGCTTATGTTACAAAACTCTTACATGCATGACTAATATCACATTAAGCCATCTTAGTAGCATAACCTCACTTTTCCATCATTAGTTATGCAACCCAATGGTTAGGCTATTCATTATATACTATTATTACTTTAATATGACGTATAATATATTTCTAATGTCACACTTAAATAATTACTTATTTTAGTACTAAACTCAATTAAACCTTACTACTTATAATTCCTATTTAACATAAATAATTGCAATTTTATTTAACCTATTACAAACCTTCTAATTTAATTATTTAATTAAATTAGAATATTTCTATAACATTAAAGTAATAAAATACACATCAATTGAAGAATTATTTAACATACACTTAATTAATAAAATCACACTTAAATAATATAATGTTATTTTATTAGTAAAATCAATTAAACTTTAATAATAAAATGCACATCAATTATAAAATTATCTATCAAATTATAACGCTTAATTAAATTAAAAACCAACATCAAATATTTATTATTCAATAAATAAATCAATTCAAATATTTATGTAACTCAAATAAATATTTTAATTAATTATAAAAATCACATTTGTTACAGTTACATGGATAAAACATTGTTGGTGGACTTTTAAAATGGAGAAGATAATAGACTTTATGTTCTATTTGACTCTTCTAATGGATTGTTCATTCTACTGCAACTATGGTTGAAAAGTTTTATCATCTACCATATGTTATAAATCTCTAATTCGTTACTGACGAAGGCTATGTATAATTTAATTATCTTTAGTCATGATATTGTTTACTGGGCTAGTTGTGCTCACTATTTTGCTTCACAATTCCTTTCAGGTAATAAGAGTGTAGCTGGGTCGAGCGGAGGTAACAAGGGAATAGAATGGTGGTCTCTAGCTATGGAGGTTCTCCCTAAACAGTATGAAAATAATTTTATTGAGAACTTTAGAATAGTGTGTTGTATTTTATACATCATTTAGTAGTTATATTTGGTGAATCAAATAGGGTGAGGCGAACCCAACTTTGGAAGGGTGTTTTGCCACTATCATACAAGATGTCTAATGACCTACGACTTTGTGTTATCACAAGACAGGGTTGTGCACATCCACTTGCTGAGTATATCTACGAGCACTACCTATATAATCTTCGAGTTTGGATGAAATATAAATCTCAATTAGAGACAATGGAGATAATTATATGTCAAGAGAAGACTCACTATTGGAAAGAATATGATAGCAATCTTCTTATTTTTTAGGGTCTATTGGGTCAACCAAGGATAATTCTCGAGTCATATGATATTTATTATAACTTAAATGCATGGCCTCCCATGTACGAAGGTTTTCTTGAGCATTTTCTGAAGATTTTAATTTCTAAAACAATTATTGAATGTACCTTTATGTATAGGTATCATTGTGAGGTGTCCACCACGGTTGGGACATGAGTCATAGTTGGTATCCACAGCATATGTGCCGTCGTATTTTGCACGACAGTTGTATAAATAAAGTTATCAGTTATAGTTGTTTTCTGCACCATGTATTTGGCGACTCAGAATGGGTTTGGTGGATTGGACCTATTTTGGGGGCGTCACAGATTTGATAGGTTTTTATTATTGGTTCAGCTTACTTCACAACAGTTTATTCGTTGTAGAAGTGTCATTCAAAGAAAATATTTACTTCGTTCAACTAACAGTTATTGGTTACTATTACTTGCTGGGCAATCAAATGCTCATTCTTGCTTAATTTAAATATTTTCAGCTAAGTGTGATCAACCAGAAAGCTCTGTTAGGAACAAAGGAAAAGGAAAGGTTGCAGAATAAGTTCTAAGTTATCCTATGTAATAATTAGACTTTATTAAGCCAATGATATCTATTAATTATCATGTAATGAATGTTTAAAGGTTGTGTACCTGGGATTTAGACTCTAATATGTAAATTAAGTTTGATATCTATTATATTATTGTTATTATTATTAGTATTATTTCGCTCATAGAAATTGTATCGTGAAGCACCGAGTTCGGGTTTCAAGTACCTAAATTTGGGGGCGTCACAACTATTCATGAAGTATGATGATTTTTCTTGTGGAATTTCTACCTTTTAGTGTTGGGGTTACTATTCACGTATACGGCACTATTCACGTATACGACACTATTCATAGAAAAATTAAAATTTCTTTTATGTGTCCAAGATTGTCTGTTATGGTTCCTATCTTTGATTGGATCTATGTGTTGATCTTCATTTTTTGATTTATGTTCCACAATTAATTATTATGGAGTATTTTGAACTTGGATAAACTAAAGTACGAATCCCTAATCTTTGTCTTTTTACCTCTCTGGATTCGTTTTCTTGAAAATATTTTTATCATCCCCAGTCCTAAATGGTTCGCCTCACCCTATTTGATTCACCAAATATAACTACTAAATGATGTATAGAATACAACACACTTTTCTATACTGTTTAGGGAGAACCTCCATAGCTAGAGACCACTGTTCTATTCCACTGTTATCCCCGCTTGACCCGACAATACTCTTACGGCAACACTCTTATTACCTGAAAGGAATTGTGAAGCAGAAAGGGTGAGCACAACTAGCCCAGTAAAGAATATCATGAGTAAAGATAATTAAATTATCAATAGCTTTCATCAATAATAAATCAGAGATTTATAACATATGGTAGATGATAAAACTTTTCAACCATAGTTGCAGCGGAACGAGCAATCCATTAGAAGAGTCAAATAGACCATAAGGTCTATTATCTTCTCTATATTAAAAGTCCACCAATAATGTTTTATCCATGTAAAATAAATCAATAGTTCCTGTCCACAATCATATGAATAACTCATAATCATAATTGTGGTTCTAAATTCCTCTTCGCAACTAGGACGAAGAAAATTTTCATCACCAATCTTCACCTGAAACATCAAAAATCATGGTTATACCAAATCAGAATTCCTGCTCATAATCATAGTAATAAATTCATCTTTACACTACGGCCAAAGATATTCATTAACAATTCATCTTTGCACTACATGCCAAAGACATACAACTGTATTTTAGAAGAGTCAAGTAGAGCATGATATCTACTATCTTTTACGAATTAAAAGTGTATAATAAATATTTTATCATTTGAGACTCGACAATAAATAATCCACATCATCGAATTACCCCCCGCTACTACTGACGGCAAAGATATTCGTTAATATCACATCCATGAATTTATATTTCATCATCGAGACTCATTTCGATAATCAATCCATATCACTGAATTACCCATGCACTACGGCTAAGGATATTCGTTAATATCACGACCACGAATTATCCATGCACTACGGCTAAAGATAATCGTGTTTTCATCAACGGTCATGATCATGCCATAAAACAATTCACCTTTGCACCCTTAGCCGAAGAGAATCCATAGCCATAATCATACCAAAAACTGTCCATCAATGCACTACGGGCCAATGAGGACTTTTTCCACATTATTTGTAACATTACGGTCATGATTATACCGAATAATCCCTTGTCATAATCATACCAAGTCCATCTATGCACTACGGCCAAAGATGACTTTCAACACAATATAAGCATGATGATGATGACAATGATATAAGAATCAATCAAATGAGATAAATGATAAATATTAAACATTTATAATACAATTTATCCAGCGTTCAATAATAACCAAGTGTTATCAATCACTTAATAATCTCATAATCTAATATCATTAATATTATAACAATATTTTAATCATTTCTTAAACTTATAAACAGTTTATTTCAATTGTTTACACTATCAAATAATGCATTTAATCATTCAAAAATATCATACTCATAAGATTTCATCATCAATGATCAAATCCCTCATCAAAAATCTGCATATACCCTATATAGGATTCTTAAGCTATAAAACCTATTTTTCAATTTTATTACTTCACATAACATATTTAATTCATTTACTCATAACTAGTTTATTTTCATGAAAAATACCAAATCAGTGCCAAAAATATTTCTTTTCTGAAATTTAGCAGTATAGTTCCATCTTGAACATATATTTTTCTCAGAATTTTTAAAATTCATTTACTATTTTTCGTATGGCTAAAACTGCCGAATATTTAGACATTTATCATAAATTGTACTTTTATCCAAAAATTCAAAATTCTGAGGTATACTCTTTTGTTATATACATGTACTTCCAATAAAAATTTCACCAATTTTGGAGTTAACCACAAGGAGTTATAGGGGTTTACTTTTAAAATAGTCTTTTCCCATAAAATCCATAACTCTTAATATATACATCCAAAAATTGCCATTTTTGGACACAATCTGGAAAACTCATCAAATTATCATTTCAAATTTTTCCAGAATTTTAAGGGTCGGAAAAATTACGAAACTGCCCCTGGCAGAAACCCCTTTTTAATAAAAATACTATTCGTATGAATATGAAGGATCATTTACAATGCATGTGGTAATCCACATAGACATGTTATTTCAAAAGAATAATAAAGAATGGAACCGGGTTATGCGTAAATGCACAGACATGATATTCCAACAGAATAATAAATAATGAAATAACAGAAGAATTCACCAAGCATGCGATAGACTGCACAGACAGGTTATTCCAACAGAATACTAAATAACGGAACCAGGTCAGACATGATACGCCTTGAAAGCGTGATATTCCAATGAATAATAAATAATGGAATCGGTCCCACGTAAAAGCAAAAAAGCAGGATATTCCAACCGAATAATAGAGAATGGAATGATAGAAGAATTTCACAATGTATGCAGTACTTCGCATAGACATGTTATTCCAACATAATAATAAATAATGGAATAATAGAAGAATTTCACCATGTATACGGTAGTCTGCGTATACAAGTTATTCCAACAGAATAATGAAGAATGGAATAACAGAAGTTCTCTTAATGAATATGAACGAAACAATACCCCTTACTATAATAATAATAATATCCTTTACGAGTACGACAATTATATCCCCTACGATTACAACAAATAATATCCCCTATGATTACAACAAATAATATCTCTTACCGTAAAAGAAACTGAATATAAGAGTAGGGAAGGAGCAGAATACTTTTCTATAGCTTCTCTATAATTTCTCTCTCTAGAGTTTCAGTGAATTCTTAAGAAATAATGAAGGAATTTATAGAAAAATGGACTGCATAGTAATTAACTCATGAACGGTTGAGATTGATTTACTTTAATCTGATGGTCCATATTTAAAGCAAATTTTTTTAAATAAAATATAATGTATTCTATTTATAATCTAATAAAACGAATAACTTTATAAAAGATTTTACTATGCAAACACTATGCAGGAACTATGCAAACACTATGCATAATAAAATATAATATATTTTAATTATTGTCTAATAAAACAGATAACTTTATAAAAGTATTCTGTTTTATATAAAAAGATTTTAATATTAGCCTAATAAAACGAATAACTTTATAAAAGTATTCTGTTTTATATAAAAAGCTTTTGTGTTTTATTGCATTAATAATACCAATAAAACAAAACTAAGTGACTTATCACATAAGCATCAATAATCAATACTGTGTGCTACTATACAACCACGCGTATTACTGTACTTTTAACACTGGGTGTTTCAACAGTTAACGGTAAAACTTCCGCCGTTATTTTCATAAAAATATTTTTGTCGTTTTCTCAATCCGACAATAATTCCGTTGTGGGGTCCACCAATGATTGTACCGTCGTACTGATATTCCCCGACAAAAAGAATATTCCCCGAGTAATCGAATATTTTATACCAACTTGCTTACTTTGCAAAAAAATTTTTTACATATTACCCTTAACTTTAAACTTTTATCAATTTAACTATTTACCAAAATAAAAATTGAATACTTTTATTTCATAAAATTTGGGGTCTCACAATCACCCCTCCTTATAAAATTTTGCCCTCGAAATTTACGTACGTACCTGATATTCGAAGAAATGAGAATATCTTGCTTTCTTTTCGGATTGTACCTTCCCGGTTATATCCTCTGTATCATGATTTTTCCATTGCTCATCTCCTGTATTTCAGATATCATTCTAGAATATATCTTCAAAACAAAGGTTAATTGACATATCACAATTTGTCAGCTTATCAAGTAAACAATTTCAGCTTAGGTAAGTCACATACTAGCAAAGTATATAACTCATCTCTCCCCTCCTAGTTCTAGACTCTTATCTCCGCCAGCGACCATATCCCTAAGCTCTGATACCAACTATGACGCCCCCAAAACTAGGTATACATCACCCATTTTGAGTCGCCAGATACATGGTACAAAATTCAAATACAACTTCATTTATACTGTGACGCCCCCAAAATTAGGTATACATCACCCATTCTGAGTCGCCAGATACATGGTACAAAATTTAAATACAACTTTATTTATACAACTGTTGAGCTGTCATATAGAGTATGACTACAGTTAACTATGAGTTTTAATACAAATGTATGTAACTCTCATGGTACCTCGACCACAACCTTACAATGATACTTTACATAAAAGTATAGTCAAAAACAATTTTAGAAATTAAAATCTTTGGGAAGTGCTCAAGAAAACCTTCGTACATGGGAGGCCATGTGTCTAGGTTATGATAGATATCATATGTCCACAAAATTATCCTTTGTTGATCCAAAAGTCCCTAAAGAAAAACAAGAAGATTACTATCATCTTCTTTCCAATGGTGAGTCTTCTCTTGACATATAAATATCTCTGTTATCTCCAAGTGAACATTATATTTCATATAAACCCCAAGATCATATAGGTAGTGCTCGTAGATATATTTAGCAAGTGGATGTGCACAACCATATCTTATGAGAACACGAGGTTGTATGTCATTAGACATCTTGTATGATAGTGGCAAAACACCCTTCCAAAGTTGGGTTCGCCTCACCCTATTTGATTCACCAAATATAACTACTAAATGATGTATAGAATACAACACACTTTTCTATCTTTGTTTAGGGAGAACCTCCACGACTAGAGACCAACGTTCTATTCCCCCGTTATCCCCGCTCGACCAGACAATACTCTTACGGCAACACTCTTATTACCTGAAAGGAATTGTGAAGCAGAAAGGGTGAGCACAACTAGCCCAGTAAAGAATATCATGACTAAAGATAATTAAATTATCAATAGCTTTCATCAATAATAAATCAGAGATTTAGAACATATGGTAGATGATAAAATTTTTCAACCATAGTTGCGGTGAACGAGCAATCCATTATAAGAGTCAAATAGACCATAAGGTCTATTATCTTCTCTATGTTAAAAGTCCACCAATAATGTTTTATCCATGTAAAATAAATCAATGATTTCTCATCCACAATCATATGAATAACTCATAATCATAATTGTGGTTCTAAATTCCTCTTAACCGTGGACGAAGAAAATTTTCATCACCTATCTTCACCAAAACATCAAAAATTATGGTTATACCAAATCGAATTCCACGCTCATAATCATAGTAATAAATTCATCTTTGCACTACGACCAAAGATATTCATTAACAATTCATCTTACACTACATGCCAAAGACATACAACCACCGTTTTTAGAAGAGTCAAGTAGAGCATGCTATCTACTATCTTCTACTTAATTAAAAGTGTATAATAAATATTTTATCAACTTTGAGACTCGAATTTAATAAATAATCCACATCATCGAATCACCCCCGCACTACTGACCAAGGATATTCGTTAATATCACATCCATGAATTTATATTTCATCGTTGAGACTTAGCTCGATAATCAATCCATATCACTGAATTACCCATGCACTACGGCTAAGGATATTCGTTAATATCACAACCACGAATTATCCATGCACTACGACGGCTAAAGATAATCGTGTTTTCATCAACGGTCATGATCATGCCATAAAATAATTCACCTTTGCACCCTTGGCCGAAGAGAATCCATAGCCATAATCATACCAAAAACTGTCCAACAATGCACTATGGGCCAATGAGGACTTTTTCCACATCATTTGTAACATTATGGTCATGATTATACCGAATAATTCCTGGTCATAATCATACCAAGTCCATCTATGCACTACGACCAAAGATGACTTTCAACACAATATAAATATGAGGATGATGACAATGATATAAGAATCAATCAAATGAGATAAAGGATAAATATTAAACATTTATAATACAATTTAACCAGCATTCAATAATAACCAAATGTTATCAATCACTTAATAATCTCATAATCTAATATCATTAATATTATAACAATATTTTAATCATTTCTTAAACTTATAAACATTTTATTTCAATTGTTTACACTTTATCAAATAATGCATTTAATCATTCAAAAATGTCATACTCATAAGATTTCATCATCAATGATCAAATCCCTCATCAAAAATCTGCATATACCCTATATAGGATTATTAAGCTATAAAATCCTATTTTCCAATTTTAATACTTCACATAACATATTTAATTCATTTACTGATAACTAGTTCATTTTCATGAAAAATACCAAATCAGTCCCAAAAATATTTCTTTTCTGAGATTTAGCAGAATATAGTCCCATCTTGAACATATATTTTTCTCAGAATTTTTAAAATTCGTTTACTATTTTTCATATGGCTAAAACTACCGAATATTTAGACATTTATCATAAATTGTACTTTTGTCCAAAAATTCTAAAATTTACATGGTATACTCATGTTATATACATGTACTCCCAATAAAAATTTCACCAATTTTGGAGTTAACCACAAGGAGTTATAAGGTTTTACATTTAAAATAGTCTTTTCCCATAAAATCCATAACTCTTAATATATACATCCAAAAATTGTCATTTTTGGACACAATCTAGAAAACTAATCAAATTATCATTTCAAGTTTTTCTATAATTTTTGAGGGTCAGAAAAATTACGAAACTACCCCTGGCAGAAACCCCTTTTTAATAAAAATACTATTCGTATGAATATGAAGGATCATTTACAATGCATGTGGTAATCCACATAGACAGGTTATTTCAAAAGAATAATAAAGAATGGAACCAGGTCATGCGTAAATGCACAGACATGATATTTCAACAGAATAATAAATAATGAAATAACAGAAGAATTCACGGCGTGCGATAGACCAATACGACGGTTATTCCAAATGAATACTAAATAACGGAACGAATCAAAGCGATGATCGCACACCGACGAGATATTCTAACGAATAATAAATAATGGAACCAGTCCCACGTAAAATGCACTGACATGATATTCCAAATGTATAATAGAGAATGGAATAATAGAAGAATTTTACCTTGTATACTAGTGATCTGCAGATACAAAAGTTATTCCAATGTAATAATGAAGAATGGAATATGAAGTTCTCTTCATGAATACTGAAACGAAATAATACCCTTACTATAATAATAATAATAATAATAATAATAATAATAATAATAATAATAATAATAATAATAATAATAATAATAATAATATCCTTTACGAGTACGACAATTATATCCCCTACGATTACAACAAATAATATCTCTTACCGTAAAAGAAAATGAATATAAGAGTAAGGAATGAGCAGAATACTTTTCTATAGCTTCTCTATAATTTCTCTCTAGTTTCAAATTGAATTAAGTAAAAATAATGAAGGAATGAGTTTCTATTTATAGAAAAATGGATACGCATAAGAACTAACTCATGAGCAGTCGAGATTGATTTACTTTAATCTGACGGTCCATATTTAAAGCAAAATCTTTTAAATAAAATATAATATATTCTATTTATAATCTAATAAAACGAATAACTTTATAAAAGATTTTTCTATGAAATACTATCACGAGCACTATGCAAACACTATACATAATAAAATATAATATATTCTAATTATTGTCTAATAAAACAAATAACTTTATAAAAGTATTCTGTTTTATATAAAAAGATTTTACTATTAGCCTAATAAAACGAATAACTTTATAAAAGTATTCTGTTTTATATAAAAAGCTTTTCTGTTTTATTACATTAATAATACCAATAAAACAAAATTGAGTGACTTATCACATAAGCATCAATAATTTATTGTGTGCTACTATAAAACCACGTGTATTACTGTACTTTTAACACTGAGTGTTTCAACAGTTTACGGTAAAACTTCCGCCGTTGTTTTCATAAAAATATTTTTGTCATTTTCTCAATCCGACAATAATTCCGTTGTGGGGTCCACCAATGATTGTACCGTCGTACTGATATTCCCCGACAAAAAGAATATTCCCCGACTAATCGAATATTTTATATCAACTTGCTTATTTTGCAAAAAAAAATTCACATATTACCCTTAACTTTAAACTTTTATCAATTTAACTATTTACCAAAATAGAAAAATTGAATACTTTTATTTCATAAAATTCGGGGTCTCATAGTATTGAATATTGATGCTTACGTGAGAAGTCACTCAGTTATGCTCAATTATTGCTATAGTAATTGCTGTATAATATCTCTCATATTATTAATTCAATTATTGTCACAGTATCATCTGCATAATATTTTATATTACAAAATCAATAATTGAGATGACAAAATTATTCATATTATTATTTGTAATATTGACAATGTCTAGAAAGTTCTATCAAGGAGAGGTTTGGTCACCTAATTGCGCGCCAATAGGGAGAAATCCTTATCGGAAAGCCCCCTCTTTCCTGGGAATGATCTGGTTGTTAAATATTGTGAGTTATAATATTAATGATGAATAAGTTCGTGTTGATTAAAGATGAAATTTATATTTCCATTGTGTTGGGATTATTAGTGTTAGTGGAAATCGACATCTATTCCGATAATAATTGATGTCTAGGGGTTATATTGACCAATCAGATAATTAATCGGATAAATGAGCAATTAATTGCTATTAATTCACATATTTATAACTGTTTGTTCACATGTGTGTACTATTGATTCACATGCATGTATTATTAGGGGAGGTGGTTCAAGATTTATAATACTTGCATGACTAAATTAAAAATAGAGGTATAGATTAAGGTACTATACTGTAACTATTTTTTCACATTTATAGAACTATTGATTCACATGATGTACTATTAGGGGAGGTAGTGCAAGTTTGATAATACTTGCAGGACTAAATTAAAAATGAAGGAAAAGATTTATGTATTATACTGTAATATTTTGAGCCCCAAAATGTGCAATTATCGAAACTATATTTTCCTATAAATAGAAACTCATTCTTCTTTCATTCTCACCAATTCACTAAGACTCACAAGAGCAATTATAAAAAGAGAAGATATAGAGAGAAGCTTTTAGAGAAAGTAAAGAAAGTCTCGCTACCTCACTATTCCAAAGATCCAAATTTCTTACGAGGTAAAGGATATTATTTTTTCAGTATTCATAAAGAATAATATTTTCTTTCATACTCTGTAGTATGTGAGTAATATTATTTCATCTCGTATTCCTGATTAAACCCTTATTTTGTTAAAGTATTGCTTCTATACTCCGTGAAATTAATGGAATATCCTTGAAATTCGCACTTCATCTAGTATCGTTTCACAAGGATATTTTCTGCACATTCTCGTTAAATTTTAAGCTTTTCATGCTGGAGTACTGTCCATGAGTACTATTCATTTATACGGTACTATTCCCAAAGTACTATTCATGGGTACTATTCACAAAGTACTATTCATGAGTACTATTCACAAAGTACTATTCATAAGGTACTATTCACTTGGGTACTATTCACCCGGGGAATTAATCATGACAAAAAATGATTTCTTTGCTGTCCAAATCATTTTTGATACAATATTATTTTTGAATTTTACTCCACAAAGCAGTATCATGTTGCCAATTTGGACATTATTGAATTCTGGATAAATTAAATTATAAATCTTTAAAATTTATCCTTTGCTTTATTTTAATTGAATTCTTATATCATTGTCATCATCTTCATGCTTATATTATGATAAAAGTCATATGTGGCTTACGTGCATAGAAGTACTATTGACTGGTATGATTATGACTAGGGATTATTCGGTATAATATTGACCGTAATGTTACAAATGATGTGATAAAAATCCTCATTGGCCTGTAGTGCATTGATGGACAGTTATAGGTATGATTATGACCAGTGATTATTCGGTATAATCATGACCATTGATTCATGAATATCCTTGGCCCGTAGTGCAGGGATGATTTGATGATGTGGTTTATTTATTGTTTGAGTCTCAAATGATAAAATTGATGATAAACTTTTTAAATCATAGAAGATAGTAGATATCATGCTCTACTTGACTCTTCTAATGGATTGCTTGTTCCGCTGCAATTAAACTTGATGTTTATTATATTTTATCAGTTTAACACTGTTGAAGGCTAATGATAATTTATTCTGCATTATCTTAGTCATAATATTTCTTACTGGGCTAGTTGAGCTCACCCTTTGTTTTCATTGTTCTCTCCAGAAAATGAGAATATAGCTGGGACTAGTCGGAGAACGGAGTGACAGTCCAGATGTTTGCATTAGTAGTCCTCACTATTCAGTTAAATAGTGTGATAATAAATGTAATAAGAACTCCATTTGAGTTGAATACTGTCTAGAAGACAATATTCGTATTAAAACTCTCAGCTTATGTTTTGTCGTATTTTACACGATAATTGTATAATTAAGTTGTATTTGAATTTTTGTACCATGTATTTGGCGACTCAGAATGGATGATGTATACCTATTTTGGGGGCGTCACAGTTAGTATCAAAGCTTAGGGATATGATCTCTGGCTGAGATGTGAGACTAGAACTAGAAGGGGAGAGACGGGAAATTCATTCGCTAATATGACCTACCTAAGTTTATTTGGTATTTATTTGGTCAGTCAGAGTATAGGGATAATATGTGACATGTCAATTAACCCTAATTTTGTGGCAGTATTTAAAAATGGCATCCGAAAATGTTGAGATAAGCAATGAAGCACATGAGACCGTTGAGTCACCAACAATCAATACCAAGGATAATGTGCATCAGGATGGCAATAATCCTCAAGAAAACAACAACACTGACCAAATGATGAACGATGGGATGTTCAGAGGCTTTATGCAATTCATGCAACATCAGGTAAGAATGACTCCTGTTCAAAATACAGGTGGAAACACTGGCAACTCTTGAACGGTTACCGCTAAGCAGTTCAAGGAGCTGGGACCACCGGAGTTTATTGGAGAGCCAAAATCACTTAAGGCGGAGACGTGGATAAAACAGATCACCAAGATATTTGATATATTGGGATGCTCTGAGGAGCAAAGGGTTCCCTTTGCCACCTTTATGTTGCGAGGAGAGGCAGATTATCGGTAAGGCGTACTCAACCTGCCGTACTGAAGATGTCTTGGGAGAAGTTCCAAGAACTGTTCAACGACAAGTACTTTCCTGAAAGTATTCGTCACATGAAAGAGGTAGAGTTTATCAAGCTGGAGCAAAACAATATGACCGTGTTGCAGTACGAAGCTAAGTTTTTCGAGTTGTCCCAGTTTGCGTCCCACTTGATTGATAATGAGGAGAGAATGATGCGGATGTTTCTAAGAGGTTTGAAACCCGAAATACGTAAATATCTAATTTCTCACAAACTGTGTTTGTATTCAGATGTTGTAAATAGGGCTCAATTATTAGAGCGCGATAACGAGTCAACCCAACCAAGAGAGAGCAGCTGACAAAATGATAATACCAATGGTAGCAGTCATCGAAGCGGTGACAACAAACGTGGTGGAAGTCAACATGCCAGAAATGGTAACCACTTCGGTGGTAATCGTGGCCAAGATAATAAAAGTGGGAATTTCAAGAAGAGGAGATTCAATAATGATGGAAGGACGTCAGCACCAACACTTATTGTTAAGGAAGGAGAACGACTGTCGGTCGTATGTTACAAATGCGGAGGGGAGGGACACATCAGTCCAAACTGTACGCTGAAGTCCAAAGCATGTTACAATTGTGGAAGAGAAGGTCACCTAGCCCAATTTTATCGTGCACCGAAGTCAAGTCCAGCTGGGATAGAGGCATCAAAGGTCGTCTTAGACAAGACAAAACCGATAGTTCAAAGGAGAGCGTTTGTTGTAACCTCCCAAAAAGCGAGAAATCCAAACGAGGTGATCACGGGTAAGCTAATTATAAACTCTAGCGAAGTCTATACCTTATTTGATACCGGTTCTACCCAATCTTTTATTTCTCCTACTTGCGCTCAACGTTTAAATTTAACACCGGAGAAATTAGACTTTGATTTATCTGTTGAAACTCCGTTGGGAGAAACCTTCATTACATCCACTGTTTATAAGTCTTGTTTGATTCAAATCGGTAACATCACGTTACCTGTCGATCTTATCTCTTTGAAAATACTTGCATTTGATGTGATTTTAGGGATTGATTGGTTAACTACTCATCATACTAAAATCGATTGTTTTCGTAAGGTTGTTAGCTTTCATATTCCTAACCAACCTATTATGCGAATTCAAGCAACCAAACCACTAAAGTCAATCACTGTCATATCAAGCCATAAAACTATTCGTTTATTGAAAACGGATGTCAAGCTTTCTTAGCACATGTCACAGATTTAAAAAAAAATACGTCAGATTTGAATGATATTTCTATTGTTAATAAATTTCCTAACGTATTCTGTGACACCCCCGAATCTGGGTCCTCTTACCCCGGTTTGGCCATCACGATAAAATACAAACATCCACCTATAAATAACATACGATAACGAAAATGCGAAATATAATAAACGTACGTCGTTCATTCAAAAGGTGTTACTAGTTCCAAGATTCGATAACCTTAATACAATCTTACAAACATACCCTAAAATAATTATTAGGGTTCACATTACATAACAGTAATTTTAAATTAGGCATATAGTAAAGTCTGCTCCTGGCGACTAGCTTACATCTTTCCTTTACCCTTGTCCTTTCCTGAGGTCTCGGGCTTAACTGCAATATATTTAATGATTTAGCAAGGATGAACAACAAGTTTTCTCAACAAGTTTAAATACAACAATAAGGATATATCATGATGAATGGAAAATATTTGATAATGAATTCAACAATATGAATATTAGAAGCAAAGATAATGATTTCTTTTAGAATAACGGCTAGTCAAGTAGACTTTGAACTATAACACTCCAATGGGATCAATAGCTAATTGACCCTTTGGTTACTGGCTACAGAATGAGTACATGAGGGGATCAGCCTCGCGTACACCATGTATATGCATAACATTTAAATCTTCTCTTTGTATCTTATATTAGATACCTGGTACTCCCCTATCATAAAAGGCGTGTTCTTTTCAGTCTAAGAATCCTTACTATCAATTGGTTTGGATAAATTTTATAAAATTTCATACGTTTGTCTGACTGAACAAAGGTTCAGACTCTATCTAACATAGTTCAAGAATTATTGAACTTTAAACGATGTACAAGTCCAAGAGTGTACGAACTCTAGTGCACTAAGTGTGAATATCAATAATATCGATGTGGAATAATTGTAAGGTAATTAAACCACTTAATAGCATGCTTGGAAATAAAGTTCAAGCTTAAACGAATAACTTTCAATTCAACAATAACCTGCTTAATACGATATGAGAATGATAGGAAACTTTCACAATCATGAGTGAAGTTCAAGGAAACTTGCTCAATAATAATTGGAGTAAGTTTAGGGAACTTGCTCAATATAAATTTGAGTAAGGTTAGGGAACTTGCCTGTTTGCTCAGTTACAATATAATCTAGCTTTAATTACTTGCGTTGAAATGACCTAACATTATCAAGTCGATCATTTCAATTAGTATGTGTAAACTAGTATGTGTTTACACTAACCACAATCAAGCATCACATAGCATGCTCCTTAATACATTATATGGCATATTGGTCATATATTACAAGGTAAAGAAATCATATAAGCATGCCTTAAATTTCAGAACAAAAAAGAGAATCTGGGAAAAGCAGAGGGGGCCAGCAATTGCTACTTTGGTCTGAAACTTTGGGAAGACGCAGCTTACTGCACCGTCCCTTGGCGCACCAAGGTTGAGTTCTTTGCTCTCGACTTCAGTCCAACTCTAACATACACCTATATATACATATTTACATACATACATGCTAGAATTCACATATAACACATGATCATACTTGAGTTCATTACCACAAGTTTAACTTATAATTTATATGTCATTAAAACATAAAAGGTCATGTAATCATTTGTGCCTTACAACTTGATCATTCAATACTCAGTAGTCATGCTTGTATATATACAACCTGTAATAACTCGAGATTTTCTATATAAAATAAATAAGAAATTTTGCGTATAAATTTTTTTTTATTTAATGACGAGACTAAGTGTCAAGTAAAGTGAACGATAAATGCGAATACATTTATTACTTGAAAAATTAGAAATAATTTTGGAATTATTAATTACCACAAATTTTATGGTAATAAATTTACGTAAGTTTAAATATTTTTATTAATTATTTTCCATGAAAACATGATTGGAAATAATATATGAAGTGATAATTAGATTTATATAATAAATATTTTATTATATGAATTGTTCGAAATATTTAAGTTAATTATTTTAACTTGATTATTGATGATGTGTACGAAGAATAAGTCGGACATGAGATCCAAATCTGGGATTGGGATTGTGATCAAGAGATGAGAATAATAATATTATATTATTTATATAATGATTTTACTGATACCATAATTATGTAATGGGTATGTGCGGATGAGATAATATTGAGCAATGACTACAATTAGGTCATAGCATATTCTTGTCTTTGTGAAACCCTAATTATTAAACTTCGAGTTATGAGATATCTACGAGTAGTATCGTGTGTATATGAAGTTCTTGTGAATAAGAATATCGGTAATTAGAAGAAACCCCTAATTATCTTGTTGTATGTCGATAATTAGGACAAACCCTAATTATTATAACCCTAACCGGTTGAAATTAGAAACCGTGAAATGATCGTGTGTTAGTAACATACAGATAATTAAAGAACCACTAATGGTCAATTAAAAACCCTAATTGATGACGTTGAGAAACCCTAATTTTAATTAATGGGTTTAATTTCGATATTCTTGTATAAGTGTTTTAATTTACCAAAGGATAGAAGTTAATTGGTAAATTATAAGAATTAAATCTAGTGATTAAATATTACATTTAATTGCCTTGTACAAGATTGCCCATACACTCTTAAAAAAGCCCAACCATCACCCATAACAAATCGAAGCAAGAATCAAGAATTTTTGCAAAAGGGTATAAGAACACTAAACCTAGAAATCCTTTGATTCGATGTTATTTGATGCAATTGATTGTTTAAAGTTGTGTAATAGAATGTTAATTGATGATATGGGTTGATAAATCAAAGACCCATAACATCAAAGTGCACGAATTTGAAGATTTAAGCAAGTTGGAAAAACAAGAATTACATTATTTTTTTCACCAAATGTCGAGGCCATAACTCTTTGCTCGATCATGAGTTTTGTTCTTCAAAATTTGTTATATCTAGCCTGATATGTGGTCTTTAATGCAAAAAAGAATCAAGTCCATATCATGTATAGATTAGAAGTTATAGATGGTCAAACATGGTTGACCGATCATGATAAACCTGTTTTTTGGGCGAGTCTATAATGGGGCCTTCTCGTCCACTTTTTGTGCTTTAAAAGGTCTGGACTTTTGATATGTTGTAGTGCACTGATTTAGGAAGCCATAGGCTTTGGAATGACCTCATTCAGACCTCGGATGAGGGAATTACTTGTGATTGGAAGGAAATGTGTCAAACCGAAAGTCGGCGGGGATGTGCTATTCGGGACACTGTTTTGATCGAGTTAATGTTTTCAAAACCTTCTGGGCTTTTGGTATGTTATATTACACCGAATAAGCTTTCCATAGACTCCAAAATGTACTAAATCCGATATCGGAGGAGAGAGAGTTATGACATTTCAAAGTAGTAGTGTCAAAACTTCCCAACAAGTGTGGTGCAGTCCATTTGAACGGAATTTCTGGGCTGATGTGTTCGTAATTTGGAAATGGTCAAAGAATAAAAGTTGTAGCCCCAGAAGTTAGCTTCAGCGTGGGCTCAAGAATCGCTCAAAATGTTTTAAAATGAAAGAGTTATGACTGTTTTAGCGGAAGAGGTAAAGCTGAAACGAGATTGAAAACTATTATGAGCTACCACTTTTGACGCCTTTGTTTGGGCTACCTAATGAACCCGAATTGGGTAATTCGTATTTTTTAAAAATAGTCTTACATACCATGTATAACATATCCAAAAATCAGATTAATCGGAGTTATGAGAAATGCGTTAGAAAATCGCAAAGTGAGCTATTTAAAAATTAGTATAAACCAAGTCCCACATCGACTAAGTTGAGAACTTCACCATTTTCTAAACCTATAAATAGAAGGGCTTGGCCTTTGTTTCATTCACCAACAATAAGGCCTCCAATTTTTTGAGAAAGGCTTTGTTGTGGGAGAACTTTTTATAAAGATCTCCTTAGTTAAATTTTTAGGCGTGGAAGTGCGTATTCATCGTGGGAATTAAGTATTTAGGTATATGACTTTTAATATTTTGTGATGAATTTCATTAATTAATTATTATTAATGATATTAAAGTTATTTAATGATTATATTAAATAATTTAGTTTAAAAATGATTTTAATATTATAAAAATCATTTTAAATGAAAATAAGGTATTTAAAAATATTTTAAGTTATAAAATATAACTTTTAATATTTAAATGATAATTTCATTAATAATTAAATATTAATGATATTAAGATAATATTAATGATATTTAGTTTATTTAATAATTATTATTAAATAAATAGTTTAAAAATGGTTTTACTTATTTAAAAACCATTTAAAGAGGATATTAAGGATTTAAAAATATTTTAAGTTATAATTAATGACTTTTAATATTTGGATAAATAGTACATTAATATTTAAATATTAATGGTAATTATTTAAAAATGATTTTTATTGTTTTAAAAATCATTTAAGGGTAATATAAATGTTTTAAAAATAGTTTGAGTTATTATAAATAACTTTTATATTTTAGCAATGGTTTCATTAATAGTTTAGTATTAATTAAACTATTAATGATAATGGAATTGTTTAATGTTTAAATCATTTAATTATGATTCCGATAATTGAAAGTTATAAATGGCCAAAACTAGTCACTTGAGAACCGATTATGAAGTTCTAAATTTGAAGAAGAACACCTATAGTAATGATTATATCACTATAGGCCCTTTAGTGACAGATTTGAATTATTTTAAATTTTTCAATTTACAAAATTTCGAAAATGATTAAAAATTAAGATGTCCGATATATTTACGATGTTGAGGTATAAAATAAGAGTCTTAGACTCGGTTATATAGCCGATAAAGTTGTTTATGACGCTGTAGATAAATGTCGAGACCCTATAATAGAAAAAAGAAAAGGCTCTTCATAAGAGCATGGATGAGATATTTGAAAAATGTATAAAAATATTTCAAGTATAGAATAGGAACTAAAAGTATGATCACCGTGATTATGTGATTAGACTATGTCTTTGTTGTAATAAACGATATTATGTGTTAAGATATATTGTTCTAATCAAACGAATGATCCGATTATTGATAGGTTGTGATAAAGAGATAAAACCTAAGTTGAGATTTGTAATCAAATGAATCGAGCAAGTATCTTACCTTTGCATTTTCTTTATGCAATGGACATGAGTAAGAAGTTTCGCATTATTCTATTCTGTGCATTTATATGCGCTTTGATTATCAACATGTTAGCTCGGATATATATTACATTCATTGATTTCTATAAATGGTTATACAAGTGTCCCCACTTGGATAATCATGGCATTTGTTCACATGTTGATACACATTTGTCAATTACAGTATATATATGTTGAATTACATATTATTGTTGAGCAAGATTAAAACCTTCTGGGTTTGGAACCGAATATGTATGAACATCCCTATATGGGAAGATTTTTGCACAAAGGCGGATAGAGTGAGCGATGAATTTCGTTCAAGTTATGTATTATTAGTCAATCTGAGTGGTACAACGAAATTGATCACCCTCCGTTCTAGTAAGTTATGATTTCGTTTGAGGATAGAATTCAGCTAAACCTTTTCGAAAATGAAAAGAATGTTCATAGTATGTTTCTTAAACCCTATTCAAGGGTAGAGCGAGCCAAATTTAAAGAATTTGAAAGAGAGTTGTTATGTGAATTTTTATCAATCAGATTACTTCACAACTTTCAATTCGTTGTAGAAGTGTTATGTAAAGAGAATACTTATATTCTTTCACTTATATATAATTGTTATTACTTCTTTGGGCACTTAAATGCTCATCCTTGCTTAAATTAAATGTTTTCGATTATGTATATGAGCAACTTTGAAAGGCTCGAGCACGAACAAAGGAAAAGGAAAGTCGATCGAATAAGTGTGTATTATGAGTTAATGGTTATAGTTGTATTGGTATCTATTCAAGTATTGTAAGGAATGTATTTGAAGGTCACGTGCACTGGGAAGTAAACTTTGATGTATGTAAATTAAGTTCGAATGTATTATTATTTAGTATTATTCAGCTTAAAGAAATGGTATCGTGGAGAACTGAGTTCGGGTTTCAAGTACCTGGATTTGGGGTCGTCACACAACCAATGTATACTTTACTCACATAGTTCATATTTTAGAAATTTCCCTTTTATGACTATGTGTGAATAAGTGAAAACTATACATTAACCAAACGATGTTCATGCCAATATATCTATAGGCATAATGAGTCCTAATATACATGCTTGCATGGTCATAACGTACTTTACTCTTTTCTTGATGACATTAGCTTCCTCATTCTAATTTTCTTTGAATTTAGCACTAAGTCAACTTAGTACATACAAGGCATCATAACATATAACTCTCATGCATATAAAAAATTCACATATACATGTTCAAATAGTCAAAACTTACTAGATAAAAGTCTTGGTAAGGTTCACTTTGAAAAGTCTTAAGTTTCTTATCTTTAAACTAGTGTAATCTTTCCATCATGTATGCTAGTGTGTTCAATCACTAAGGTCTTGCATTTCATGTCAATATAACCCATATTATCTTACTAATAAAGTCAGAATGCTCACATGATAGGTTCGTGACAAAGTTCACTTTTGAAATCACAAATCTCATTTCAAGACCACAAGTGTTGTATCCCTTATAGGTACTAACATGGTTATACTTGTTCATACTACATACACATGCTTATATGTGTGTGCTACAACAGTTTACATGCTTGCTCTAACCATATACTAACAAGTTAGCACAACTGTGACGCCCCTAAAATAGGTATACAACACCCATTCTGAGTCGCCAAATACATGGTACAGAAACAACTACAACTTTATTAATATAACTGTCGTGCAAAATACGACAACACTTAAACTGTGAGTTGAAATACAAATATTGTCATCTAGACAATATCCACACTAAAATAAGTCGTCATTACAATTATTGATACACTATTTTACAAAATAGTGAGGACTACTAAAACAACTTCTAGAACCATCATTCCACACCCCGACTAGTACTCGCTACATTCTCGCCTCTTGAGAAGAAAAATGGAACAAAAAGGAAAAGGGTGAGCTCAACTAGCCCAGTAAAGAACATTATGACTAAGATAATATAGAACAAATTATCGTTAGTCCTCAACAAGGAAAAATCTAATAGAATACAATAGACAACCAGTTTTAAATCAATATTCGCAACGGAAATAATAATTCATTAGAAGGGTTAAGTAGAGAATAAAATCTACTATCTTCTATATATGAATTTAAAAGTCCATCGTCAATATTTTATCCTTGTAACATCAATCAACATATATCTGGGATCAAATATTCATCTTTGCACTATAGGCCAAAGATATTCATCAGTTGGTCATGTTCATCTAAACACCTCTTCATCTTTGCACTACGACGTAAAGATATTCATCAAAAAATCATTCATCTTTGCACTATAGGCCAAAGATATTCAGTTATATCATCATTTAGGACTGAGGATGATGAAAAATATTTTAAAGAAAATGAATCCAGTGAAACAAAAGAACAAATACTAAGGATTCGTACTTTAAACAATCCAAGTTCAAAAATACTTCATAAATAACCATAGTGGAGTTAAATTCAAGAATGAAGATCAAAACATGGATACAATCAAAGCTAGTATCCATAATAGATATCTTGGACAAAAAATGAAAATTTAATTTTTTTTCTGTGAATAGTGCCGTATTCGTGAATAATAACGTATACGTGAATAGTGTCGTATACGTGAATAGTAACCCCGACACTAAAAGACAAGAATTTTACAAGAAAAATCTTACCAATATTCTGGCATAATGATATTGAAAGAAATAATATCATTTATAAAAAAAAATAACATCACTTACCTCGAAAAGACAGTACTTCTGACTGGAATACTAGATATAGTGCTGAAGGAACTTGCACCGTATAGCAACACTCAAAGTACTAAAATACTCACAAATATACGCTCGATATTATAGAGAGAAAACTTTAGTTTCTAGTGTGATTTTTAATTTTAACCTAAACACCCTATTTATAGGAAAATGCTTAGAACACCAAAGCAGAAAATTTAATAAAATATTAATATATTTATATAAATTTCCTACGCACACCAAAAAATTTGAATTCAGCATCTAACATGTGCAAGTGGGGCCCACCCAATGGAAAAAACGTTTTTATTAAAAAAAATATTTAAAACTTCAAAAATCAATTATTTCGGAACTTCAATAATTCATAATAAACAGCCCTTTTATCAGAAAAATTCAAATCTTATGTCCTTCCATAGGAAATTCAATTCTCTACAACTTTGCAGAAGAAAGTTTTTCCAAATTCCAAACAGAAATTGATCGAAATCCACAAACGGATGATTTTACAGGCTATAATCAAATTTAAATCAAGAAATAGGGTCCACAAACATAAAAAACTTGTTTTAAATATTTTTAGTAACAAAAATACTCTTCCTCCTCATTTACTTATATATCCCACATTCATTATAAACATATCACTATTATCATATTATTATTATATAATAATATATTTAAATAAATTATTTTATTAGAAAAGATAAATTATCAATTTTCAACAATTGTCACCTTAAAAATTTTCTCCATCTATATCTACATAAAATGAATATTTTCCTTATCATAATAATCAATAATTAATTATTCATAAATAATATTACAGAATCACAATACTGACAACCAGGCCGTTCCCAGGAAAGAGGGGGCTTTCGAATAAGGATTTCTCCTTACTGGCACGCAATTAGGTGACCAAACCTCTCCGTAAACAGAACTTTCTAGACATTGCCAATAATTCTATCTAATAATATTATTCAAATAATATGAATTATTGATTTGATAATGAAAAATACTGTGTAGTGACAATTATTGAAACAACAATAATATAAAATATCAACGTAGCAATTATTGAATCAATAAAATAAAATATTGAACAGTAATTACTGTAACAATTATTGAGTAGTGCCTTCTTACATAAGAAACGATAATTGGTGCAATACCGTGTGCTATTGTGCAACAACGCGTATTACTGTGTTTTAACCACTGGGTATTCCAACAGTATTAACGGTAACAACTATGCCATTATTTATAAACAACTTATACTTGTCGTTTTCTTCATCCAATCACTTTTCGTTATGGGGCCCACACAAGGCTGCACCGTCATACAAATATTCCCTGACAGTAAGAATATTCCACGACGAAACGAATATTCTCCAACAACAATGAATATTTTATAACCACTTGCTTATTTGAAATATTTGCGCATTTTATCCATAACTAACCACATTAATCACCTCAACCCTTACTATTTCAAAATAATAAATAGAGGAAATTCAATTTCATTCATAATAAGTTGGGGTCTTACAACAATGTAAACCGAGCAAAAAATATCGTAGTTTGGTGATAACATGGTGGCATGCTACCGCACTACTAATACAATTAGGGTGCAAATATGCCATACTGCATCATGCATATGGCAGATGTGGACTCTGTTTGCAAAGCCTTAACCAACTTGGTTTCACTTTCTTCAAACATGTTCCAAACCATCATTTGAGAGTTCAAACATGTAAGTAAACTTCTTAAACACATTATAGCATGCTAATTCACTTTGACTAACAAAGAATTTCAAGTAATTCTCAAGAATTTGACAAACCCAACTAAGAACAAAAGCTTAGGATTTATACCTTTTGAAGCTTAATAGACCTCCTACACTTTGAATATGCTTCTATGATATGCTCAGCAACTTAAGACTCTCAAACTAAGACTTAACAAATAACAAAAACTGAATTTGAAGTTTGTATATATAGAAGAAGCTTGGACTAGATAATCACATTGCACCAAGGTTGGATTCATGGTGCAAAGAAACAATACATTGGTTATTCAAGAGTTGATCAACCACCCTTACCAACCATTTACTTAGAAAATGATCATCTATTCAATAGCCTTTTTGGAAAATACGTGATTTAGCTTCAAGTCACTATTCATGTACTTGGTGACACTCATTTTGGGACAAGGAAATAATTCTCAGCATTTGCACAATGAAATGCAATAATGTAATGCAACACTTGGTTAAAACCATATATACACATAATATAAACTTTGGTTATATAATATGTACACACAATTCATTTCATACAACATAGGTTATAATGATTTAAAGAGCATACAATGTATTTCCCAATTAGAAGATATCAAGTAGTGCATATACATATAATTCATGTACATTTTCAATTACCATGACTGTTATTATTATAATAACTAATGAAATCATTATTAATTTAACAATTGATATTATTATATGTCAATAGGATATACATGAATGTTTACCCGCACATTCCACATCATATAACAATATTATTATGCAACTCACATGAATGCCAATAACTCTTACTATATAATCTATATATATAATATATAAACATATTAATGTGCAACCTTGTACTATATAAAATATATAGTTAACTACCATATAATAAAGGTTTACTATATTGCACAAATTAATCAAGTAACATATAATCATTTTACAAATTATTAATCTCTTACACATTAATTATTATTTATCCAATAATAATTATTAATTAACACATTATCAATTAATTACTCATAATTGCAATTAATCAATATGTTCAACTCTTGTTACTATATTCAAATAAATTGAATATTTAATTAATACTCTTATCAAGTCTTTGATATTAGAATCTTAGGGTTAGTCCACTAATTTAAATCAACTATTAGTGACTCCCTTTAATCATTTCGTAAATTCACATAACCACATAAGGTTTAAATAAACTCATAAAACTAACTCATTAAAATTAAATCACATATTTAATTAAATAAGGAGTTTCAAATTCGTGGACGTTACATATTCCCTGAAGAACTTCCTGGTCTACCCCCAGAGCGTGAAATTGAATTTTGTATTGACCTTAAATCCGGTATAAACCCCATTTCCAAAGCCCCATATCGAATGGCTCCTATTGAACTTCAGGAGTTAAAAACCCAACTACAGGAATTGTTAGACATCAGTTTCATTCGTCCTAGTACATCTTCTTGGGGTGCTCTTGTTCTATTCGTGAAGAAGAAAGATGGAAGTATGCGACTTTGTATTGATTATCGGGAGTTGAATCATGTCACCATAAAAAATAAGTACCCGTTACCTTGTATTGATGATCTGTTTGACCAGTTGCAAGGTGCCAAATTCTTTTCAAAGATTGATCTTGGTTCCGGATATCATCAATTAAAGATTAAAATTGATGACATTCCAAAGACTGCTTTCAGAACTCGGTTCGGGCATTACGAATTCCTAGTCATGTCTTTTGGATTAACTAATGCTCCTGCTGCCTTCATGGATATGATGAACCGAGTATTCAAGGAATATTTGGATCACTTTGTGGTCGTCTTTATTGATGACATCCTCATTTACTCCAAAAGCCGTGAAGATCATGAGCAACACTTGAGGCTGATACTCCAAAAGCTTCGTGAAAACAAGTTATATGCCAAGTTGAAGAAATGTGAGTTTTGGCTTGAGGAAGTAGCATTCCTTAGGCACATGATATCAAATCACGGAATATCAGTTTACCCGACAAAGATTGAAGCAATTCAAAGCTGGGAGCAACCTAAGTCAGTGATCGAATTACGTAGCTTTTTGGGCTTAGCTGGTTATTATCGGAGGTTCATGGAAGGATTTTCTCGAATTGCTACTCCATTAACTCAGCTGACTTGAAAAGATACAAAATTCGGTTGGAGCAAGGAATGTGAGAAGAGTTTTCAAGAACTCAAGAGGAGGCTCATTTCAGCACCTGTTCTGACAATACCAGCTAGTTCGGAAGGATTTGTCATATACAGCGATGCTTCAGGCAAAGGTTTAGGATGTGTTCTCATACAAAACATGGGAAATTCATAGCCTATGCCTTACGATAACTCAAAGAATATGAGAGGAATTATCCTACTCATCATCTAGAGTTGGCAGCTGTCATTTTTGTGCTTAAGATTTGGAGGCATTACCTGTATGGAGAGTAGGTGGAGATCTATACGGATCATAAAAGCCTCAAATATTTCTTCACTCAAAATGAACCCAACATGCGACAACGACGATGGCTTGAACTATTGAAAGATTACAATTATACCATTCAATACCATCTTGGAAAAACGAACATCGTAGCTAACGCATTGAGTTGAAGATCATATGCGGGTACAAGTGCGATATTGTCAATACAAAGGCCCATTTTATATGACTTACAAAGGATGTAGATAGAGTTAAAGACTCCAGGAACCCACGTGATGATAGAAAATATACGAGTAGAACCAACTTTAATCGATAAAGTTAAAGCTGCTCAGACTACAGGCCTGGAGTTGATGCGTATGAGGATGAAAGTGCAAGAAGGTGTTATTTCGGAAGTAAGAATCGATAAAGAAGGAATACTTCGGGTAAACTCCAGACTTTGTGTTCCTAACGATTCTGACTTGAAGTATAAAATCATGATGGAGGCGCACAACACACCGTTTGCAATCCATCTTGGGAGTACCAAAATGTATCGTCATCTTTTACATACATTTTGATGGAGCAATATGAAGAGAGAGATAGCGGGGTTTTATCTCAAGGTGTCTAACTTGTCAAAGAGTCAAGGCGGAGCATCAAGTGCCAAAAAGTCCATTGCAACCACTTGAAATTCTTGAATGGAAGTGGGAGCACATTACCATAGTTTTCGTTACTGGTCTTCCCCAGGTTTCTCAAGGCATAGATGCGATTTGGGTCATTGTTGATAGATTGACCAAGTCTGCTCATTTCTTACCGATACGAGAAACTTATACACTTGAACATCTTGTTCGTATGTACATAAACGAGATTGTAAGATTGCATGGTATGCCAGTATCCATAGTTTCTAATCGAAACCCAAGATTCACTTCATGATTTTGGGTTAGTTTGCAAAAAGCTATGGGCACTGATTTACGATTTAGTTCAGCATATCATCCTCAAACGAACGGGCAGTCGGAGAGGACTATTAAAACTCTTGAAGATTTATTAAGACTCTATGTCCTTGACTTCAAAGGAAGTTGGGACAAGTTCTTACCATTGGTGGAGTTTTCCTATAACAACAGTTATCAAGCAAGTATTGACATGGCTCCATTTGAGGTGTTGTCTGGAAGAAAGTGTCGTTCTCCAGTATGCTGGGATGAGGTGGGTGAAGCAACGTTGTTGGGACCGGAGTTGGTACGTGTCGACGTCGGGATTTTTATTTGTCCCTTTTTGTTATTTGTTCTTTGGTGTTCTCATGTTAGGTGAGATTTGTTTGAAAAAATAAGTGAAAAAGGTCCGATATGTATCATGTCGACGATTAGACTGTGAGAGTCGCCAGTTGGTTTTTTATATGGCTGTACCAACACAACTGAAAAAAGGTTTGCACATTGACCCAATGATGTGACATTGCTAAACGGGTCTGTGAAACCGAGATTCATTAGGGTTCGAGGGCTTGATTATGCGGAGGGAAGGTGTTAGGCACCCCCCGACATCCATGTTACCACTGCCGCCTCTTTTCAAGAAACTATTATCTGAAATGTGTGTGTGTGGGGTTAATGTGTCATTATTTGGAAGTAGTCGAAGCCTCGCTCGTTACACATATATATACCTGAGGTTTGAATTTATGTAAAAATTCAATTTTTAGTAAGATATAGCAGTGATGTTTTATAAAAAAAGTTTTTTCAAACCGTGATGCTCAATAGTAATTGAGACCTTTTACATTACCATTTTATTAAGTGTTCGGCTTAATTGATTTTATTTTCGAGATGCGAAGCATCTATAAAAAATTAATGTACAAAATAATGCCGACTTCCTCGTGGGTATGAAAACCATCTGAGGAAATTCAGACACCGCAAAATAATTTACAAGTTGCTTACAGCTAAAAATGTCCATCACGGGAACCGAATCTAGATCCAATAGGCTGAATCTATGATCACATGATTCCTAGGCTCACATGATACCACAATTTACATGAAAGCAGTAAGCAGGTATATATATAAAAGCTGTAAATATATATACAAACATGAACAGCCACCACGAAGCACCTCAATAGGGGATCAGAAAATGTAAATAAAGTTGTAAAATCTATCAACCGCCATAGAGAAAACTCAAGGCGGGATGAAACGTAAAGAAAGCTGTAAAAGCTATCAACCGTCACGAAGGAAACTCCAGGCGGGAAGAAATGTAAATAAAGTTATAAAAGCGATCAACTGCCACGAAGTAAACTCCAGGTAGGATGAAACGTGCGATCAACCACCACGAAGTAAACTCCAAATGGGGACGAATATATATATATATATATATATATATATATATATATATATATAAAAGCGAGTAAACGCACTGGATGTAAAATCTGTGCTCATCGAATAGAGTCCGACACACAGTTCATATATATAAGTGTATATATATATATATATATATATATATATATATATATATATATATATATATATATATAAGCAAATAAACGCCTGGATGTAAAATCCGGGCTCATCAAATGTAGTCGACACACACAGTATATATATATATATATATATATATATATATATATATATATATATTAAAGCGATGGCGCTCCGCATGTAAGTCAGGCTCAATCGAGGCATAACTCGATAATGTTAGTCCATATATATAAATATATATATATATATATATATATATATATATATATATATATATATATATATATATATATATACAAATCAAAATAAAACCACGGATCAAGTCCGGGAAACGACGCAACACCACGACTCTCGACTTTGAAGAAGGGTGTGTGCAAAGATGAAGAGAAAGGCTTTAAAGTGTGTAAAAAGGCTTACAGTGGGCTGCCAAAGAAGGCTTCTATATCTTTAAAGTGGATGAAACTCATTCCCCAGGTACAAAAGTAGCTATATGTGAGCTCACAGGTGTATAAAATGGGAAAGCACTCAGTATATTGCAAGTACGGAGCAAATTTGGCAGGGCTTCCTTGGTCTTTCTCTTGCAAATATGGCCACCCCAAGCCCTCTATTTATAGAGGGGGACCTCAGACTAGCAAGAGGGTGTGTACTGTGGTTGCCGGGGTGCCCCGGCAATGTGGGTCCCGATGTCGGCAAATCGTGTACACTCGGACAACGCAGTGTTCGCTCGGTCGTTCATAACTTTCAATCCGGGAGTCCAATGCAAGCGTGCCATACCATTCCGGAAAGCTCTTTTTGAGAGCTACACAATGACATAGGATTTTCCCTTTTTGATTCTAGGAAGATGGGTCTATGACCAAAATGGCATTCCCAAGTTTTCGTCAGGTAGTCTGTTGAGCCGTTTTGCGTAGTTTGCACTCGAAAGTTATGATATGTTTCTCATGGGACTTCTATTGAAGTAATTTGAGTTGAAATGATTTGATTTGATGTGAGTTGAAGTTGAAGTTGAGTTGGCAAAATGACCATTTTGCCCCTCCCGGGGTTATCTCCGATTTTCTCGCAGTTGTAGCAGTCTTTTCTCAGGGTTATCTCTAAAGTTAGCCTGTTGTTGACTCTGAATGTCCTTAGGGTTATCTCTGTGGTTGGCTTAACCTCCTGGAGTTATGTGGCGACCCCAAATCCAGGTACTTGAAACCCGAACTCGGTTCTCCACGATACCATTTCTTTAAGCTGAATAATACTAAATAATAATACATTCGAACTTAATTTGCATACATCAAAGTTTACTTCCCAGTGCACGTGACCTTCAAATACATTCCTTACAATACCGACAATAGATTCCATTGTCTTACTAACTATAACCATTAACTCATACTAATTCTCATTCGAATGACTTTTCTTTCCCTTTATGCGTTCTGAACCTTGAAAGTTTGCTCATACATAATCGAAAACATTTAATTTAAGCAAGGATGAGCATTTGAGTGCCCAACAAGTAATAGCAATTATATATATAAGTTTGAAAGAATATAAGTATTCTATTTACATAACACTTCTACAACGAATCGAAAGTTGTGAAGTAATCATCTTGATAAAAATTCACATAACAACTCTCTTCCAAATTATTTAAATTTGGCTCGGCTCTACCATGAATAGGGTTTAAGAAACATACTATGAACATTGTTTTCATTTTCAAAAAGGTTTAGCGAAATTCATCCATGAAAATGTCATAACTTACTGAACGCGAGGGTGATCACCCGGCATTGTACCTCAGATTGATCAATACTACATAACTCTGAACGAAATTCATCGTTTTATTACATCATATCGAGCAAAAAAATTTTCCCATATAGGGATGTTCATACATGCCTGGTTCCAAACCCGAAGGTTTTTAATCTTGTTCAACAATAATATGTAGTTCAACATATATATATATATATATATATATATATGGGTAATTGAAAAAGTGTATCAACATGTGAATAAATGCCATGATTATCCAAGTGGGGACACTTGTATAACCATTTAGAAATCAACTTAACAGAATATATATCTGAGCTAACATGTTGTTAATCAAAGCGCATAAAATATATGCGAGAATAGAAAAGAATTACAAAACTTCTTACTCATGTCCATTGCATAAAAGAAAATGCAAAGGTAAGATACTTTTTGATTTGGTCGATTACAAATCTCAACTTAGGTTTTATCTCTTTATCACAACCTATCAATAATCGGATCATTCGCTTCGATTAGAACAATATATCATAACACATAATCTTTATCTATTACGATTGAAGACATAGTCTAATCACGTCATCACAAAATCGCAGTGATCATACTTTTAGTTCATATTCTATACTTGAAATATTTTTATACATTTTTCAAATATCATCCATCCATTTCTTACAAAGAGCCTTTTCTTTCTTTTTTAAAATTCGACATTTGCTCGCTGCATCGGCAACTTTATCGAGATAATTCTTGAGTCTAAGACTCTTATTCTCGTATCTCAACATCGGTCATTTTATTTTTAAATGACTTAAAATAATTTTAAAGCATTTATAATAATTTATCATGCATTTTCGGACATCGGAATCATAATTAAATGATTTAAACATCAAACAATTCTATTATCATTAATAATTAATTAATATTAAACTATTAATGAAGCCATTGCCAAAATATAAAAGTTATTTATAATAACTCAAACTATTTTTAAAACATTTATATTACCCTTAAATGATTTTTAAAATAATTAAAATCATTTTAAATAATTACCATTAATATTTAAATATTAATGTACTATTTATCCAAATATTAAAAGTCATTAATTATAACTTAAAATATTTTTAAATCCTTAATATCCTCTTTAAATGATTTTTAAATAAATAAAACCATTTTTAAACTATTTATTTAATATAAATATTAAATAAACTTAATATCACAAATCATTAACTAAATATCATTAATATATAATTATTAATGAAATTATCTTCTAAATATTAAAAGTTATATTTTATAACTCAAAATATCTTTAAATACTTTATTTTCATCTAAAATGATTTTTAAATATTAAAATCATTTTTAAACTAATAAATAACTTTAATATCATTAATATTAATTAATTAATGAAATTCATCACAAAATATTAAAAGTCATCACAATTAACTTAAAATATTTTCTTATACCATAAAATAATTTTTCATGATTTTTCATGAATTAAAACTATTTTTAAATCATTTATTTAATATTATAATTAAATAAATAAATACCTTTTATATTCCAAAAATATTAAATATTTATGAAATATACTCAAAATAATTAAATATTATTTTTCAGACTTTAAAATAATTTTTCAGAATTTAAAATCTAATTTTTTTAATTTTTAAATCATTTTCGGAATTTCCAGAAATTAAAAAATTTAAAATAATTCAAATCTATCGCCAAAGGGGCCTATAGTGACAGAACCGTCGCTATAGGTGTTCTTCATCTCAAGAACACTGTCAGAGCAGCGTGTGAGGGGACTACTTTGACCGTGAATAACTTTGTGCTCTTAACGAATCTGGGACATCTATGACTTGGATCTTGTAGGGGAAATACCGGAATACAATAACCAACAATCATTACTTCTGAACAACATCAGATCTGGGAGAAATTAGCCATCAAAATAGCTGTCAGAGTTGTTCTTCATGAAGAACAGTTCATTATGCCTACTTTGGGCCTCTATAACTTGACGATCGTGTAACGTTTATGTGATCTATCAACTCCAGTGTGTAGACAACATATAGGACTACAACTTTAACACTTAACATCATCATAACAACAAGAAATCAAGCAGCTAAAGTATGGTCAAACCTTGTCAGAAAAATCAACACTTAGAAAATTCTCAGTCGCCTGCCCGAATTTTCCTACGGTCAATCTTAAATCAACCCACTTTGACCTTAAATAACTCTTAATCCATAATATATATGGACCTGATTCTTTTGGAGGTTAAATACCACATAACACGCTACACATAACAACCTTTAGAACACAAAACACATTAAAGATAACCGAGATATAAGGCCTGACATTTTCCAAAAAAATATTTTCTGGACACTTAGAATATTTTCTGGGTTTGAAGAACAGCCGGTCAATGTCGGTCAACCCATTTTGACCGCTTATAAATCCCGATCTACAATATCTATGAACTTGATTCGTTTTGAATATTAAAGACCACATGTCAGGCTACATATAACAACTTTTAAACAACAAAACGCATGATCGACCAAAGAGTTATAAGCCCTGACATTTGATGAAAAATCACAGAAATGAAATTTTCTAGATTTCTCAAATCTTCAAATTCGTGTACTTTGATGTTATGGGTCTTTGATTTATCAACCCATATCATCAATTAACATCCTATTACACAACTTTAAACAATAAATTGCATCAATTAACATCGAATCGAAGGATTTCTAATTTTTGGGATTTCATACCTTTCCTTGCTTCGATTTCTGATTTTTTTTTGGCTTTGATGCTTCTGATTTGTTGTTTGTAATGGCTGGGCTTTGATTATGAGGTTATGGGCAAGATAATTTTGGGTTGTCACAAGTTATCTCCAGGCTTTGATCTTGATCCCCCAGGGCTATCTCAGGGGTTGAAACTGACTTTCCTGGGGTTATCTCCAGGTTAGAAACTAGATCTTACGGGGCTATCTCCGAGGTTGGAAACTGGATCTCCCGTGGCTATCTCCGGGGTTGAAATTGATGTTGTGATCCTCCAGGGTTATCTCTGGAGTGTAAAAAAGACATTTTTTCCCTCCTACATAGTTAATAACAGGCAAACGAAATTTCGAGTGTCTACAGATGCCCCTCTTTATCATGTTCATACAATGCAATGGAATGGACATGATAAAGATTACTAGACACTTGAAATATGAAAAGGTATTTTTAATGATGTAAATCGCAATGTAATGAATGTTTATGATGAATGTTAAAATGTTTTCGTAAATAGCAGTTCGCAAAATTGTAAATCGTATTTCACACTTCGCTTTTCGCATTTGGCAAATCGCACTTCACAACTCGCATATCGCAACTCGCACATCGTATTTCGCATATCACATATCGCAAATCGCATGTCGCAAATTGCATATCGCAAAATCGCAAATCGTAATGTAATGAATGTTATGATGAATGTTAAAATGTTTTTACAAATCGCTTTACCATTACCGATCATTGCTGATGCCTATGCTGGTGTTGACTCCAATGGTTTGGCATTTAATCTATGATGCTTGTTTGATGAAGATAAGTTGAGATGTTTTCCAAATCTCTGATGGGGATGACGTTCTGAAATCACCAGGCCCCCCGATGTATTCGCTGGTAGTTTTCAATGGTGCCTACCTTACTGATCGCCAAACTTTTTTGGTTCCCACTCGAATAGTGGTATATGAAGCTTTCATAGCTAGACTGTCTTGATGTTGCGATGGATGCCAATGGTTTAGAATACCAGATCTTCTGATACCTTCGCTGAAGTAATATTCCACAGATTACTTCACTAGACTTCGCCTGATGTTACGCTCACCCTTTTTTGAGGTGATTTGGAGTTTCCTTTTGCTGTTGGGTGATTGTGCCCCATTTTCTTGAGCGTTTGATTCGCAATCCGGTTGAACTGATGACTTAAATGCCGCTAACATCCCTGGAGGGTGTAACCCATTCTTTCGCTGACCAGATTTGAACTTCGGTGTAGAGGCCTCAACTTATGAGGACTTGACGCATGTTGATGGTATAGTTTTCATTTGCTAGGCCTTTTGTTGTTGACCTTCTGCTTCTAAGTTAAGAACTTTTCTGAGAAGTTTCCCCTTCTTTCATAGGGGCACGCTTATTTCTCTATGATTTCTTTCAGGAGTTCTCCCCTTTCTTTTTGATGAGAAGCTTGATCTCTCCTTAAGCTCCTTCCATTTTTTGGAATTTGGAAAAATGCCCCAGTATTTTCGCATGTTGATGACGAGGGTTCATATAAGAAACTCTATTTGTTGATGAAGTTGTGAGTGAATAATATCTGAATCGCCATTGAGATGATGATGAACCATGCTTATGGCACTGACTGGTGCATTTTCCACTTTAGGATGGTTGATAAATGCCCCAGTGTTGAGTTATTGCTACTTCTGAGATTGCCCCAATCTTGTTGTAAGGGACCCAATATTCGGTTGTTGCCAATTTTGAAATTACCCTAGTCGCGCTTGTTGTCTGGGGTAGTTGCTTTGACAGATGGGCTTATAAGACGCCGAGATCACAAGAGGGTATTGGATGTGGACTTCGATGTTGATTGCTTTTCCTGGTAGAGATGTCGCTCTAGTTGAGAGGGATGATGCTCTAACTCATAGGGATACCGCTGTTGTTGAGCTGGATGAGACTAGATCATCCAGAGATGCAGTGATTGTTGAGCAGGATAGCGCTATATCTGCCCGAGATATCACATGTAGTTGGCGGTGGATCTGTTGGCTCGTGTAGAGACCTTTGGGCAGGAGATCACAACGTTACCTCCTTCTTTCAAGAGGGATGCCACGTTAGATTTGGTGGCTCGCTTATCCACTGGTATAAGATTAGCTTTGATTTTCCTGCATAGACTAGCTTAGCCATTTTGTCATGTACAGTACACATTGTATATATCAAACATCATTATATATGGCAGGGAAATATATGTTGATTCACTTCCCTTTTAGTTGTGACTTGTTACTTGGTTGATATTTGCTTGTTTCTCTAGGACTGTGTGATCTGGATGCATTCTGAACTCCTCCTTGATGGATGGATAGTGAGATGTCTTAGGATTTTCAGAATGGATCGTCGATCTGTGTGTATTCGCTACCATCTTTGGTGTCTTGGGACTGGTTTTTGTATGTGGTTATGGATAGGCGTGTGTTTATTTTTGTTTTTTCTGTTGTGAGACCAAACCATATAACATAGCTGACTACGTACTCTCGTGTATTAGGGAGATCAGGTCAACGTAGTTTGCCCCAGGTATAGGGTGGATTGCAGATGAAAAGTTTAATCCTATGTACAGGATAAATTGAAAGTGTGAAAGGTTTAATCCCTGGTGGGATAAACTGAAAGTGTGAAATGCAGTGAAACCAGGCTGCTAGTTTGAAAAGTGTGTTTTTCCCTGAGGGGCAGATGGGTAAAAAGGAAAGGCTGGATGTAGTGAGGGTTAAAGGACCTGAAATGACTGGTGATTTGATGATCCAAAACCAGGATGATCGCTTGATGGTAACCTCAGATATAGTACCATTTCACAGTGTCTGAATTGATGAGTTACAGACATTCATCACCGTCCATTTCCTGTAATCTGAAAGCACCTCCTTTCAATACCTCCTTGACAATAAACAGGCCTTCCCAATTTGGAGCGAATTTTCCTTTAGACTGAGCTTGGTTGTCAATGATCTTCTTCAAAACCAAGTCGTGTTATTTGAACGGCTGTAGTCAAAATTTTCTGTTGTAGGATCTTTTTTACAAGTAGAGTGTCGCTCATGTGTGGGCCACAGACTCCACCATGGATCTCATTCATGAGTTTCTGGGCTTGGTCTTGGTCCAAACATCTAAGGAGACCTAGTCTTGCATCTCTTTTGTAGAGTGCATCTCCGCTCAGGTAGAATTTCATAGCAAGTCAATGGATCCGCTTTTTCTCAGTCGGGCTCACCTCAGCGGGTGTAGATCTATCTTGTGAGCGCTCATTGATATGCTGATATCAAAGGTGCTAGATGGGAGGTAGCTCATCCGGTACATCTCCAATGTAATTCCCATAGGCTGAAGCCTTTTGTTGGGCAAACGTGAGGGTTGCCATGTCTTCCTTGTCATGTATGTTGATCAAGGAGGCCAAGGTTGCTAACGCATCCGCAAAATCACTCATATTCTGTGGAATGTGGAGGAAGGATATTTCTTCGAACTCCGAAGCCATCTGCAGAACCTGCCGATGGTAAGGCAGCAACTGTAGAACCTGTTGAAGAGATTTTTCTTTCTTTTTTTTTCTTTTCTCTTTTTTTCTCTTTTTTTTTCTTTCTTTTTTCTTCTTTTTTTTATGCATTAGATCGTGGAAAAGAGCCATATGGCTCACTGATAGGTAGCTCCGGCATTGATGAGGCCGAATGACAATCGTCTATACCAAAAGGTTCCCCAAGGAGTGATGAATACAGCAACCATGATTTGATGGTACCCCGCAAAGCAATCCGCAAAGGAGTATATGTCATACTGAGTCGTATTGTCATAGAGTATGTGGATGAATGGGATGGGAAAGCTATCTTTGAGACAAGCTTTGTTCAGATCACTATAATCCACGCAAACTCGCACCTCTCCTCCGGGTTTCGGCACGGGGACTATGTTGGATAGCCATTCTGGGTATGTTGACACCATGATGATGTCGACTAGAAATTGTTTCACAATTTCTTCTTTAACTTTTAACTTCTGTGACGCCCCCAAATCCGGGTATCTTCCAACTCGACAGATGGTGCTACACGGTGCTACAGTTCACATAAACATTCAATTGAAATGCCTCAAAAGAACATATATGTCTTATAAATATATTAAAAGAATATTTACATTCACCAGGTTCTTTATAACCAATACATTGTCTTTGTTATAATATCAATAATATTTCTTATAAAACCTATACTATTATATATGTAATCTACGGGTTCGCCTTTGACATCCCTTTATCCTTGTCGGATCCATCGGTCCGTTCGGTCTTAGCTGCATTCATATGGTTCAAGCAAGAATGAGCCTAACTAGCTCAGCAAGTACAATAATTCTAGGGAAATAGCATGCTTGAAACATAGGAATCGTATATCTTCAATAACTGGACAAGAGTTATGAAGTACTATTGAGAATTCAAAATAGCACTTCTTTTCATTCAAAACATTTTACAACAACAATATTCAGTAAAACATCAATTCCGGTTCAAGACCGTAAGCATTTCATAAGTACTTTGAAAAGGACGTCCCGGCACTAAGTCCGTAAGTCTGACATAACTTACGAGCACGTCTAGGTGATCAGCCTATAGTACTCTATGTTGATCAACACTACATTCATTAAACGTGTATACGTTTAAGTTGTGGCAACCTCATGTGCCTGTCGTTTGACGACAAAATAATTTGAGCATACACAATCTACTTTTAAAAACCACAACAATATTAGTTTGGTAAATTCTTATCAACACTTGATAAAATAACATAGCATACGTCTAGCCGAAAGAATTGGCTTTGACTTCCTCAGATACTAACTCATGCGAAGAATACATGAATCATAAAGACTTGTCCTAATTGAACTGGAACAAGGGTTAGAGTACTTGCCTTTAGCGTCTGCTTATAGTTATAACACGTGCACGTTACGTCTTTAAGGTCTCTATATTAGACGATAACATAACATAGAACATTAGGTCATGAATGATCATACATGGTTCCTAAAGAATCTTACCCTTCTTCTCAATCTAATTACGTATTAGATTTGTTATTATTGGTTCCGGCTTTCCATTACATCACTCTTACGTTTATCAGTAATTGACTTAATCTTAACCTTAAGTTGGCATACTTAAGTTTTAATATGGCATAACAATGTTTCATTAAGATCTTTATTTAATTTCTTAACCATTACTCTTTATGTTCAGTTTGTAAACATTCTTCACTATCTAGGTTATAAAGATGAAATATTAGTATACGATTATTGCAGACTTCGTGTCATACCGCAGTCATCATCACCACTCATTGCTCAAAAATCCGGACTCGGCGCCGCGACGTGAGTCTCTGTGTTAAATGTCGCACTGCGACGTAACTCTCCAGGGGCTGATGGCCACTTTGGCGCTGCAGCGTGGGATAATTTGCCTTGTGTTGGCATCGCAGCGCCAGCTCTGTGCACCAGAAATTTGGACATTTTTTTAGAAATTTTGTGAAACTTCCGGACTCGTAACTTCTTTGTTATAAGTCCGAATTGGCTCGTTCAAGAGCCTACGGGTCACAAATTACGTGCTCTATGCGATCATGCAAGAATTTTATCTATTTTACTTCGTTCGCTAAAATTTCACCTATTAGTTCATTTTAACGAAAACGATAAACGTTCGCGAACGTTCAACGCTCGTTTCTTCGTTCTAACTCGGAATCTGGCCATTTTCGAGTTCGCAACTCTATAATGCCAAATACGACTTGTCTTCATCGAAAACCAATGTTTACAACTTCAAGCACAAAATACGACTTCCATTCCGAGAATTTCACGAATTCGACAATTATCGTCCAATCGTGTAAATTCCGGTGAATCCTCATTACTAATCATTCTAGGTGGATTTTAATCAAAGTATAGACATTTCAAGTTACTTATTATACCAACTTATTCGGCTTAAGATCATTCATCAATGACTTATGACATGTTATCATTAAACTATCCCACTTCTCTATCAATCATATTATGATAGAGATGGAAGAGACAAGATAATTTACCTTTGATGAATTATTACTTCACTTCACTTTGGAAAATCTAGCCAAAAGTTGAGATGACTTATAAGTGCTTATGTGACTTATTCTCTCTAACACTTAAGTTGTTTATCTCAAGAGAAGTTGGATGAAATTTGAACAAGCAACAAATGACTTGAAGCTTGGTATTTATAGGCAACACAAAGTTAGGGTAGTATGGTCATTAAGACCTTCCACCTCCTTAAGTAACCTCCTTACTATTCACTTGCTTAATCCCTAAGTTTACTTGCTAACCACAACACTTATCTCTTACTTGGTTATTACATAAAGTTCTTGCCCACCAAGACTACCCACATTACACTTGGATCGCCCTATGGATCATGTCCAAATCAATGGGCTTGTTAATTAATCTAGCTAATTACTTAATGGGCTTCATTAACTAAATACTTGGGCTTGATAATAAATTCACATAGGTTTACATCTCATACATATTGATCTTGCTCTTTATACAATATCCACCATTCCATTTCATTAGTTTTTTAATACATACATTCTCAATTTAAGTCCGAATTATTATTACAAAATTCATCTCGCCTTGATATTCTAATGTTACGTATTTCTCGGAAGTTCAAAAATAATCTTCGAGCGATAAACGGTGAATAGTGTTTTTCGTAAACTTTCACGAAAAACATTTATTTTCGTCTTGGAAATTCAAACACTTTAATTCATTCACGTGGTTCAAATCCTACGATCTTCCGACGTTTCCAGGTTATAGAACGACATACATCTTATTAACACATATAATAACAAATAATATTATTTTATTCATTATTTAATTCTTTCAAGTCTTTTACAAAGGATCCGAATTTCTCGGTCGTTACATTTTTCCCCCCTTATAAAGATTATGTCCCCAGAATCTCGCCCTACATCACTCAAATAAAAGAAGATAATTCTTTCTCATCTTTTCTTCAAGTTCCCACGTTGCTTCTTCAACACCGTAGTTCTTCCATAACACCTTTACAGACGGTATTACCTTATTTCGCAGAACTTGCTCTTTTCTATCGATGATTTGAATCGGAATCTCTTCGTATATTAAATCTTTCTCAATTTGAATAGGCTCAAATTCTATCACGTGCTTGTAATCCAGTTTGTAAGGACGTAGCCCTGAAACGTGAAATACATTATGTATTCGCTCTAGGTCTAGAGGTAACGCTACCCTATAAGCTACCTCACCTACCCGTTCTAATACCTCAAAAGGTCCTATAAACCTTGGGCTTAGTTTTCCCTTCTTTCCAAAGCGTATCTTTCCTTTCCAGGGAGATACCTTTAGAAATATGTACGAGCCTACCTCAAACTCTCTATTCTCTCGATGTAAGTTCGCATATTTCTTCTGTCTGTCTTGAGCTGCGACGAGACGCATACGTATCAACTTTACCATATCCGCTGTTTGCTGCACCAATTCTTGTCCTAGCATTCGGCATTCTCCTACTTCATCCCAATACAGCAGCGTTCTGCATTTCCTTCCATACAAAGCTTCATACGGCGGCATACCTATGCTTGCATGATAACTGTTGTTATACGCAAATTCTACTAATGGTAGATGATCATCCCAACTACCCTTAAAATCCATGACGCAAGATCTCAACATATCTTCTAACGTCTAAATTGTCCTCTCGCTCTGTCCATCGGTTTGTGGATGATATGTCATACTCAACTTCAACTGCGTCCCCAACTGCTCTTGAAGACTTCTCCGAAAGTTCGATGTGAATCGTGGATCCCGATCTAACACTATTGAAACAGGTGCTCCATGTCTGGAAATAATTTCCTTAACATAGAGTGTAGCTAACTGATCTAAGTTATACTTAATTCGAATTGGTAAAAAGTGAGCCGACTTCGTTAACCGGTCCACTATTACCCAAATCACATCATATCCCTTCTGAGTCGTCGGAAGTCCCACCACAAAGTCCATCGTGATATGCTCCCACTTCCATTTCGGAATGTCCAATGACTGTAACAAGCCACTCGGTCGTTGATGTTCGGCTTTAACTCTTTGACAAGTCAAGCACCTACTCACATACTCGGCTATTTCTCTTTTCATGTTCAGCCACCAAAAACTCTATCGAAGGTCTTGGTACATCTTAGTGCTACCAGGATGAATCGAGTACCTCAAATTGTGAGCCTCCTGTAATACTTGTTTCTTTAATTCCGTCTCATTCGGAACCCAAATTATTCCTTCAAATCTTAATAATCCCTCTTTATCAAGACTAAACTTAATATCTTTTTCATTAGTCAACCGCTTCTTCATCTGGTCACACTAATCGGTTTTGAGCTGCACCCCTTTGACTCTCTCTACGATGGTAGACTGAATCTCCGTCGCAAAAAGTCTCTGTTCTGCCTCACTTGGCAACTTCACCTCCAACTCCATCCTAGCCATCTCTCATTATTAACTCGGTTGAGTCATTAACAAAGACAACTTCTCCCGACCCTTTCTACTCAAGGCGCTTACCACTACATCGGCTTTTCCAGGTGATATAGGATTTCGCAATGTAATCCTTTATTAACTCCAGCCCCTCCTCATCATATTCAACTCCTTCGTGGTGAAGATATATTTTAGACTCTTGTGGTCCGTGTATATCGCACACTTTTCCCCATAAAAATAATGTCGCCATATCTTTAAGGCAAACACCACCGTGGCCAGTTCCAGATCATGAGTAGGGTAAACTTTCTCATAATCCTTCAACTGCCTAGATGCATACGCAATGACCTTGTCATACTGCATGAGCACGTAACCCAGTCCTTTATGCGAAGCATCGCTATAAACTATGAAATTTCCTGTGTCATCGGGTAATGACAAAACAGGCGCTTCACTCAATCTCTTCTTCAGTTCTTGAAAACCATCTTCGCATTTCTCAGTCCATACGTACTTCACCGTCTTCCTTGTCAAGTTAGTCAGCGGAGTAGCTATCTTTGAAAAGTCCTGAATGAACCTCCGATAGTAACCCGCTAACCCTAGGAAACTCCACACTTCAGTCGGCGTTCTCGGTTGTTCCCAATTCATCACGGCTTCCACCTTCGCTGGATCTACTGAAATCCCCTCGTGGTCAATAACATGACCTAAAAATTGTACCCTCTCTAACCAAAATTCACACTTAGTGAACTTCGCATATAACTTCTCCTTTCTTAATGTCTCCAGCACTATTCTTAGGTGTTCAGCATGATCTTCTGGCGTCTTAGAGTAGACTAGAATATCATCAATAAACACCACAATAAACTTGTCCAAATATTGTTTGAACACTCTATTTATCATATCCATAAATGCAGCAGGTGCATTAGTCAACCCAAATGACATCACCAAAAAGTCGTAATGACCATAACGAGTTCTGAATGCTATCTTTGGCACGTCTTCATTCCTAACCTTCAGCTGATGATACCCCATCCTTCAATCTATTTTGGAAAAATATTTTACCCCTTTTAACTGATCAAAAAGATCATCGATCCTGGGTAATGGATACTTATTCTTTATCGTTAACTTGTTCAACTCTCGGTAGTCGATACAAAGTCTCAACGATCCATCCTTCATCTTGACAAACAGTATCGTGCTCCCCACGATGAAACACTCGGTTGAATATACTTCCGGTCCAACAATTCCTGCAACTGTACCATCAACTCCTTCATCTCCACTGGCGCCATGCGATACGGTGCCCTAGAAACTGGTGCCGCTCCTGGCACAATGTCTATTACAAACTCGGTCTCCCTATCCGGCAGAAGACCCGGTAACGCACTTGGAAATATCTTCAACAGGAATTATCTCCTCATTTGCTACATTAATGTTCAAAGGTGTAGGCAACTTTTCATGAAGTAATCCCAGTAGTCTAGCAAAATCACATGCGATAAACGAACAAGTAGCACCCAAGTCAAACAATATGTATGCATTTAAGTCATTGATCGGAATAATACCTGCGACTACGTCCCCCGAGGCAATCGCATCTTGGACAGTCATATTAAAGGTACGGGCCATCGGCCTACCCGGCTGCGCTGGACCCCCAATAGTTAACTTGCTACTATTGGCGCCCATATTCCCGTCTGTCCCCTTCTTTGGGAAGTTCTTTGCCATGTGGTCTATTGACCCACATACAAAGCATACATGGTTCTTCTTTGGGCTTGGACAGTTTGGCGCAATATGCCCCTCCATTCCGCAGTTATAACACACGGCCTTACCTTTGACACAGACTCCTAAATGAGTCTTCCCGTAGGTCTTGCAGGCCTCTATCCTCCTTTTTAGGTCCCATAGTTTCACTTCAGGATTCCCCGAGCTATTCACCTTCCGCTTATACCCTTCGCCACTCTCGCTGGCACCTTCAACCTTCACTCCTCCATCCACCTTCCCCTTGCTTTTCTTATCCTTGTGGTATTGTCTCAACGCCTCGCTACCACCTTCGGCAATTATTTCCTTCTCTAAAACAATTCCAAAGGAAGTACTTTGGAACACAGAGATACGGTTATAGAGCCAGGGTTTCAAGCCTTGCTCGAACCGTCGAGCTTTTCTCACCTCGATATCTACTTGGTGTGGAGCGAACCTTGCCAGTTCATTAAACTTGGCGGCGTATTGGGGAACCGTCATGTCCCCTTGTTTCAAATCTAAAAACCGCATCTCCATCCTTCCCTGCATACTCGTGGGAAAGTAATTCTCGTAAAATATTTCCTTGAACCTCTCCCACGTTATAACATCTATTCCGGCCCTCGCCTGATTGGGCTCCCACCAAAAGTTGGCCTCTCCCTTCATCATGTAGGTTGCAAAGGAAACCTTTTGGGCCTCATCAACATTTGCTATCACAAATGCCTTCTCGATCTCCCTCACCCACATTTGGGCTTCGATAGGGTCCGTAGTTCCTTTGAACTCCAACGGACCCACACTCTTAAAGTCCTTAAATGTAGTAGCTCGTACTACACCAGGATTTACGGGAATATTAACCCCAGTTTGGTTAAACGCTGCGGTTAAAAGGTTCAAAAATTCCTGCATGGGGTTAGCCAGACCTCCCTCTAGTTGATTCGTGTTCGCACCTTGGTTACGTGGTACTCTTCTTGGCGGGATTTTGCTATTACAATAAACACATTTTTCGTTATTATTCATTTCCTGTCAGTTAGTTATTATTCAATGTTAAACAATAACTTAAACATCCGTTACTCCACATTTTCGAAAAAGAAAACTTATATATTAATTCATTGTAGTATAATACTACATTATTTACATAACACAACCTAAGCTGAATACATTACTTCCCGCCATTGCTTTCCAAAATTTGGGATTTATAAAAGACTACCCTTGATTATACAAAAGAGGGTTTTACGTCACTACTAGATACAAAAATATGTACATATCTAACTACTCTAGTCACTACTAGATTACATTTGCCTTAAAAGCATTTTCAAAATCCGCCTTGGCAAGACCAGCGATAATATCACGGCTGATAGTATGTCGTGTCTGCCCTGTCTCTATTGAGTAACCAACTACTTGTAACTGGAAATCCTCATGAGAACTCCCATGAATATAGGACATTCTCCCTATCTTCTGTTTCCTGGTCTTTAGCTCGCTCCTAAGCTCAAAGACCTCCTGTTTTAGCTCATGGACCTTGTCCTTAGCCAAAAATCTCTCATCATGTTCCTGTTCCCACATGGACTCCACGTCCGTCTTGTCCTCTATAACAGCTTGGAGCTCAGCCTTTAGCTCCTTGACCTCCTGATAGTAGTGTACGTTCATATCTATCACTGACATGAACAGTGACATCATTGACTCCCTGATGAGTAGGTTTTATACCTATGAATCCGATATTATTAAACTTAATTATTGTTGTCTTTAATTGTTTTTTTAGTATCTTGTTATGTGTTTTGTGTTTAGTTCTTGTAGGTTGGAGCTAGAGGGACAAATTAGTCATTTCGGAGAAGAAAAAGGTTAAAAATCATTAAAATTAGAGCTGAGTGGAATTTTTGTAATTACGTGGTACTGGTCAAGCGCCTAGGCGCTTGGAAATGGCTTGTGTTGAGCGCCTAGGCGCTCATGTGCGGCAAAAAGGAGGATTTTCTACTGCCAAGTGGGTTTTTGAAGCCAAAAAGGAATCTGAATGAGGTGGGAGACTAATACAAATAGGAGGAGACTTTAGAAAAGACGTATCACGTAATTTTTCAAGAGATTTGCAGAGAGGACAACGAAGAAAAACACGAAGGAGAATTGAAAGGGCTAAAGATCAAAGAGAGAGTATTGGAGCAAATTCAGAGTTTCTTCTTCTCTTCTCTAGTTTTATCTTTTGTAATTATTTGGGATGTTTGGATTATTAATCTGGATGAAGTTTTTCTTTATTATTATTATGAACTAAATTTTCATTAAGATTGCAACGGAACTTGGTATGTAGTTTAAATTGAACTTTCCCATTGAATGAAAGTTGGTTTTTATTGAATTGTTTATTATATCTTTTGTTTATTGATTAATTGTTTGGCCAACAATTATTGTGATAATCTATATGAAATCGGAAGATGGAGTATAGATTGAGATCTGGATATGATAACATCTGTTCATATAATCTGAAAAGGGTTAATATGATTAGCATGTAGGATAGGAATATACCTATGTGTCTTTTGTATCCTTTGAAAGAATTTGTGCGTAAACCCTAATTAACTTGATTCACTCCCCTGGAGTTATCTCCGCTGCTATTGCTACTGGGTTAAAGGACACTACTTCCACTTCTTCTTCTATCATGTCATCAAATACTGACATGAGATCTAAACTTTCTGAGTCTCCAGACTCCACCACCACTATCTCTGGTTCTGCTGCTATGGGGTTCGGTATGATTTCTATCTGATTTACCGACCCTTCGTTGACTACCTGCACATCTCTATTTTCACCTGACATCTATAACAACATAAAAAGTTGATTAGTACAGGTTAGTAGAATAATAAAAACACATAACATATATAATGCATCTTTATAAGGTTAACTTCCATCTTTTATTCTTTGACTTTTCTTAAGGTTATGACTTAAGGTTTTATTTCCCCCCTTAAGTTTTATAACCTAATGCTTTGATACCAACCTGTGACGCCCCCAAATCTGGGTATCTTCCAACTCAACAGATGGTGCTACACAGTGCTACAGTTCACATAAACATTCAATTGAAATGCCTTAAAAGAACGTATATGTCTTATAAATATATTAAAAGAATATTTACATTCCCCAGGTTCTTTATAACCAATACATTGTCTTTCTTATAATATCAATAATATTTCTTACAAAACCTATACTATTACATATGTAATCTACGGGTTCGCCTTTGCCATCCCTTTATCCTTGTCGGATCCATCGGTCCGTTCGGTCTTAGCTGCATTCATATGGTTCAAGCAAGAATGAGCCTAACTAGCTCAGCAAGTACAATAATTCTAGGGAAATAGCATGCTTGAAACATAGGAATCGTATATCTTCAATAACTGGACAAGAGTTATGAAGTACTATTGAGAATTCAAAATAGCACTTCTTTTCATTCAAAACGTTTTACAACAACAATATTCAGTAAAACATCAATTCCGAATCAAGACCGTAAGCATTTCATAAGTGCTTTGAAAAGGACGTCCCGACACTAAGTCCGTAAGTCCGAAATAACTTACGAACACGTCTAGGTGATCAGCCTATAGTACTCTATGTTGATCAACACTACATTCATTAAACGTGTATACGTTTAAGTTGTGGCAACCTCATGTGCCTGTCGTTTGACGACAAAACAATTTGAGCATGCACAATCTACTTTTAAAAACCACAACAATATTAGTTTGGTAAATTCTTATCAACACTTGATAGAATAACATAGCATACGTCTAGCCGAAAGAATTGGCTTTGACTTCCTCAGATACTAACTCATGCGAAGAATACATGAATCATAAAGACTTGTCCAAATCGAACTGAAACAAGGGTTAGAGTACTTGCCTCTGCTTATAGTTATAACACGTGCACATTACGTCTTTAAGGTCTCTACATTAGACGATAGCATAACATAGAACATTAGGTCATGAATGATCATACATAGTTCCTAAAGAATCTTACCCTTCTTCTCAATCTAATTCCGTATTAGATTTGTTATTATTGGTTCCGGCTTTCCATTACATCACTCTTAAGTTTATCAGTAATTGACTTAATCTTAACCTTAAGTGGGCATACTTAAGTTTTAATATGTCATAACAATGTTTCATTAAGATCTTTATTTAATTGTTTAACCATTACTCTTCATGTTCAGTTTGTAAAGATTCTTCACTATCTAGGTTATGAAGTCATACGTGAAGAGTACGTGCTATCACACTTGGTCCGTGTTACTACGATCACCACTCATTGCTCAAAAATCCGGACTCGGCGCCGCGACGCGAGTCTCTGTGTTAAATGCCACACTGCGGTGTGACTCTCCAGGGGCTGATGGCCACTTTGGTGTCATAGCAGGGATAATTTTCCTTGTCTTTGGCCACATGGCCATTTTGACTATCTGTAAACTTGGACATTTTTTTAGAAATTTTGTGAAACTTCCGGACTCGTAACTTCTTTGTTATAAGTCCGAATTGGCTCGTTCAAGAGCCTACGGGTCACAAATTACGTGCTCTATGCGATCATGCAAGAATTTTATCTATTTTACTTCGTTCGCTAAAATTTCACCTATTAGTTCATTTTAACGAAAACGATAAACGTTCGCGAACGTTCAACGCTCGTTTCTTCTTTCTGAGTCAGAATCCGGCCATTTTCGAGTCCGCAACTCTATAATGCCAAATATGACTTGTCTCCATCAAAAACCAACGTTTACGACTTCAAGCACAAAATATAACTTCCATTCCGAGAATTTCACGAATTCGACAATTATCTTCCAATCGTGTAAATTCCGGCGAATCCTCATTACTAATCATTCTAGGTGGATTTTAATCAAAGTATAGACATTTCAAGTTACTTATTATACCAACTTATTCGGCTTAAGATCATTCATCAATGACTTATGACATGTTATCATTAAACTATCCCACTTCTCTATCAATCCTATTATGATAGAGATGGAAGAGACAAGATAATTTACCTTTGATGAATTATTACTTCACTTCACTTTGGAAAATCTAGCCAAAAGTTGAGATGACTTATAAGTGCTTATGTGACTTATTCTCTCTAACACTTAAGTTGTTTATCTGAAGAGAAGTTTGATGAAATTTGAACAAGCAACAAATGACTTGAAGCTTGGTATTTATAGGCAACACAAAGTTAGGGTAGTATGGTCATTAAGACCTTCCACCTCCTTAAGCAACCTCCTTACTATTCACTTGCTTAATCCCTAAGTTTACTTGCTAACCACAACACTTATCTCTTACTTGGTTATTACATAAAGTTCTTGCCCACCAAGACTACCCACATTACACTTGGATCGCCCTATGGATCATGTCCAAATCAATGGGCTTGTTAATTAATCTAGCTAATTACTTAATGGGCTTCATTAACTAAATACTTGGGCTTGATAATAAATTCACATAGGTTTACATCTCATACATATTGATCTTGCTCTTTATACAATATCCACCATTCCATTTCATTAGTTTTTTAATACATACATTCTCAATTTAAGTCCGAATTATTATTACAAAATTCATCTCGCCTTGATATTCTAACGTTACGTATTTCTCGGAAGTTCAAAAATAATTTTCGAGCGATAAACGGTGAATAGTGTTTTTCGTAAACTTTCAAGAAAAACATTTATTTTCGTCTTGGAAATTCAAACACTTTAATTCATTCACGTGGTTCAAATCCTACGATCTTCTGACGTTTCCAGGTTATAGAACGACATACATCTTATTAACACATATAATAACAAATAATATTATTTTATTCATTATTTAATTCTTTCAAGTCTTTTACAAAGGATTCGAATTTCTCGGTCGTTACAACTTCCACTCAGATTTTAATCGCCTGATCTTCTACCTGAGTGGCTTGAATCCCCCTTTGATGGGAAGGAGATGAATTACAATGTCCGTGTAAAAATCGACCATGTCTTCGTGAAACCATGCAAACACATCCTGGAATAGGGTCAATAGAGTAACCATGTCATTCCTTTGGTTTAGAGTGAGGTCTGTACCAATTTGGATTTGTTTTGGGTTTTCGCAGTTCAAAAGAGGTGGTTTGATCAAGATTCGGCTTGGGTTTGTCTTCGACCCATTCTTTGATCTCTTGAGGTATCTCAGAGTCCTCTTGTATTTCCATCAAGTATGAGTCCAACTTTACATCAAAGTTACAGTCCTTGTGGAGAATAAGTACCTCATCAGCAAGTCTAGGCACATCTAATTTTAGAGTCCTGAACCAACATGCTCTCACTTGATATATGAAACTGTTCAATCACACAAAGTGTTAGCATGTAATGACATTAGTAACTGCTAATACTGTACAGAAAAAGTAAGCAGTTATTGATATCTACAGGGCAGAATGAGTTTATGTTCGTTTTACCCTTGTCGAATAATGCAAGGACTGTTGCTCCAATTGTCGAGGGAAAAGTCCTGGTGGACTGCAGTGATGGAGGGGTTGTCATCATCCTCCTTCTCCCGAATGATGACCATTACATCTGGGCAATCATCATCTGGGGTGTATCTGTTTGTATGTTCATCATGGACAATGACGCATATGCCTGACATCATTCTGATAATGTCTTGTTTAATTCTTCGTTCCTTTTCTTCCACTCTGGGGTCTGGAACAAAGACTTCTTTCTCCCTTACCGGTATCGGCTTGGGAAATAACATAGCCATTACGCTAGCTGGCACCTTTACAGGAGGTTGTGCGGACTTAGGAGTTGTAGGTGGAGACAATCGATGTGTGGCTAAAGGAATCTGTCTGTGTTTATGAGGATTCCTGCGACTGGAACTAGCAGTATCCGGACCTTGGGTTCCTTCTTATGCGGAGGATTCCGCATGTACGAGCATCCTTGTACCCTGAGTAGATTGGTGTAATCCTTTAAGCAGAACAGCCAAATCTGTGATTTGTTTATGTAATTCATCGAATTCCTCACAAGAAACTAGATTAAGATCAATCTGGTCAGATGAAGACATAATGGGCCGTAGGCTCGTGGCCTTTTTGGGCTTTAACCAGGTTATTGGACCAATTAGATCCCTACAAAAAAAGACTTATGTAGTTTAGTCTTAGTGAATGTAGCAATATTACATAATGTGTCCGTTTAGGCGTATCGTCCTGCGAAACGGATGCTAGTTAACAAGACAACATGTCAGGTTTTGATATAAAAGGAAGGCATGTACATATTCCTTCATATTTTCCATTACATTGAGATTTACATGGAAATGAAATTACAAGTAATTGAATTTACAAGTAATTGAAATGTAAAAGTATGAAGAGACTTTCCTCCGTGTTTGGTTTATCAGAGGCTGACCTATCTTAGGTTACTCTCGCGGTTTTTCGGCATAAAGGTTCCCAAATCATCGCAATTTACTTGATGGGAAATTAATCCGATCTTTCAAGTAGAGCGAATTTGGGTGGTGCCTTTCCTGAGCCTCGGGGAATTAGTCTTCCCACGAGTCCAGTAATCAAACACCGATAGGATAGCCTCCTGGTGGAGGGACCACACAACATAAATTCACATACATCGCGTCTCACCGTATGGAAATGATGACATGTGCGAAGCACTAATATCACAGACAGATATGGTGCGAAGCACTAAGTGCAGTAAGTAAATACATTCATACACATTCATTCAAATGTAAATGCAACATCCACACACAATCATATAACAGTTTTGAAAAGATTGTAATAGCGGCTTAAGCCCTCTTCTTTTCGAGTCCCCAAAGAGTGTCGCCACCGTCGACGCCGAGATTTTTATTTCCCCTTTTCGTTACTTGTTCTTTGGTGTTTTCATGTTAGGTGAGATTTGTTTGAAAATAAAAGTGAAAAAGGTCTGACATGTATCATTTCGACGATTGGACTGTGAGAGTCGCCAGTTGGTTTTTTCTATGGCTGTACCAACACACCCGAGAAAAGGTTTGCACATTGACCCAATGATGTGGCATTGCTAAACGGGTCTGTGAAACCGAGATTCATTAGGGTACAGAGGCTTGATTATGCGGAGGGAAGGTGTTAGGCACCCCCTGACATCCGTGTTACCACGGTGACCGCCTCTTTTCAAGAAACTATTATCTAATGGGTGTGTGTGTGGGTCAATGTGATGTTATTTGGAAGTAGTGCGAGGCCTCGTTCGCCCCTATATACACAGGGTTTGAATTTATGTAAAAATTCAGTTTTTAGCATGATATAGCAATGATGTTTTATAAAAAAAGGTTTTTTCAAACCCTGATGCTCAATAGTAATTAAGACCTATTAAACTACCATTTTATTAAGTGTTCGACTTGATTGATTTTATTTTCGAGATGCGAAGCATCTATAAGAAAATATTGTACAAAATAATTCCGACTTCCTCGTGGGTATGAAAACCATCTGAGGAAATTCAGACACCGCAAAATAATTTAAAAGCTGCTTACAGCTGAAAATGTCCATCACGGGAACCGAATCTAGATCCAATAGGCTGAATCTGTGATCATATGATTCCTAGGCTCACATGATACCGCAATTTACATGAAAGCAGTAAGCAGGTATATATATATATATATATATATATATATATATATATATATATATAAAAGCTATAAATATATATATACAAACATGATCAGCCACCACGAAGCACCTCCATGGGGGATTAAAAAATGTAAATAAAGTTGTAAAAGATATCAACTCGCCATTTGAGGAAACTCCAAAGTTGGATTTAAATGTAAAGAAAGCTATAAAAGCTATCAACCGTCACGGAGGAACCTCGAGTGACGAAAAATGTTAATAAAGTCAGTAAGCGATCAATCGCCACGAAGTAAACTCCAGCGTAATCTAAACGTAAAGAAAGTCAGTAAGCGATCAACCACCACGTAAGTAAACTCCGGGTGGGATTTATATATATATATATATATATATATATATATATATATATATAAGAGATAAACACACTTGATGTAAAATCGAAGCTAATCGAATGAGTTCGACAACAATTCATATATATATATATATATATATATATATATATATATATATATATAGTAAACGCATTTATGTAAAATCTGGCTCATCGAATGTAGTCCCACACAAAGTTCATATATAGAAGTATATATATATATATATATATATATATATATATATATATATATATATATATATATAAGCAGTGAACGCTCCAGATGTAAAATTAAAGCTCATCGAATGCAGTCCGACACACACGCTAATATATATATATATATATATATATATATATATATATATATATATATATATATATATATATATATACAAATCAAAATAAAACCACAGTAGAAGTGCAGGCAAACGCACGCAACACGACTCTCAACGTGAAGAAGGATGTGTGCAAAGATGAAGAGAAAGGCTTTAAAGTGTGTAAAAAGGCTTATAGTGGGCTGCCAAAGAAGGCTTCTATATCTGTAAAGTGGATGAAACTCGGCTCCCGCTAGTACAAAAGTAGCTATATGTGAGCTCACAGGTGTATAAAATGGGAAAGCACTCAGTATATTGCAAGTATGGAGCAAATTTGACAGGGCTTCCTCGCTCTTTCTCTTGCAAATATGGCCACCCCAAGCCCTCTATTTATAGAGGGGGGATCCTGTGGCTCAGCCAGTAGGGTGTACTGTGGTCGTCATGGGTGCCCCGGCAAAGGTGGGTCCCGCCCAGTGTCAAAGCACGTGACACTCGAAAACGCAATTTGTTATTTCGGCTGTTCATAACTTTCAATCCGGGAGTCCGATGGAAGCGTGCCATACCATTTCGGAAATCTCTTTCTGAGAGCTACACAATGACATAGGATTTGCCTTTTTTTGATTCCAAGAAGATGGGTCTATGACTGAAATGGCATTCCTGGGTTTCCGTCAAGTAGTCCGTTGAGCCGTTTTGCGTAGTTTGCGCTCGAAAGTTAAGATATGGTTCTCATGGGACTTCTATTAAAGTAATTTGAGTTGAAATGATTTGATTTGATATGAGTTGAAGTTGAGTTGGCAAAATAACCATTTTGCCTCTCCTGGGGTTATCTTCGATTTTCTCGCAGTTGTAGCAGTCTTTTCTCAGGGTTATCTCTGAAGTTAGCCTGTTGTTGACTTTGAATGTCCTCAGGGTTATCTCTGAGGTTGACTTAACCTCCTGGAGTTATCTCCAGGCTTTGATCTTGATCCCCCAGGGCTATCTCTGGGGTTGAAACTGATTTTCCTGGGGTTATCTCCGGGTTGGAAACTAGATCTCCCGGGGCTATCTCCGGGGTTGGAAATTGGATCTCCCGTGGCTATCTCCGGGGTTGAAATTGATGTTGTGATCCTCTAGGGTTATCTCTAGAGTGTAAAAAAGATGTTTTTGCCCTCCTACATAGTTAGTAACAGGAAAACAAAATTTCAAGTGTCTACAGTACGTATGACTACGGATAAGATTCAAACGATCCGACAACGTATAAAAACCTCACAAGATCGACAAAAGAGTTATGCTGATCTTCATCGAAAGGACGTGGAATTCAATATTGGAGATCATGTGTTGTTACGTGTTGCTCCATGGAAAGGAGTTATAAGATTTGGAAAGAGAGGAAAGCTCAATCCTCGATTTATTGGCCCATTTTTAATCCTCGATCGAGTAGGAACTGTGGCCTATAGACTCGCTTTACCGCCAAGTATGTCTCGTGTTCATAACGTTTTTCACATATCTATGTTACGTAAATATGTGAAAGACCCAAACCACATTATTGAATTAGAATCAAGCGAGATAGCGGAAGATTTAACGTATGAGGAAGTACCTGTTAAAATCTTGGATAAGAAGGATCATATTCTACGCTCCAAGGTTATACCTCAAGTCAAATTTTTGTGGAGAAACCACGATGTTGAGGAAATGACCCGGGAGTTATAATCTGAAATGAAGTCAAGGTATCCTAACCTCTTCGACATACCAGGTACACACCATAATTTCGAGGACGAAATTTCATAAAAAGGGGAGGTTGTAAGACCCCAAATTTTATGAATGAAGATTATTTTTTCTCGAAATATATTTTTGAATATTATGGTGTGGATTTGATATAATGTTATAGTTGTGGGTATTATTTATAAATTTTGCAAAGTAAGCAAGTGGTTATATAATATTAGATTGATCGGGGAATATTCGTTTTAACAAGGAATATTCGTACGACGACACAATCATTGGTGGACCCCACAACGGAAGTATTGTCGTAGTTAGAAAACGACAAAATTATCTTTTTATAAAAATAACGGCAAAAATTTTACCATTAAACTATTGAACTACCCGATTGTAAAAGTACAGTAATACGCGTGGTTGCATAGAAACACACGGTATTGATTATTGATACTTACGTGAGAAGTCACTCAGTTATAATCAATTATTACTACAGTAATTGCTGCATAATATCTCTCATATTATTGATTCAATTATTGTCACAGTATCATCTGCATAATATTTTATATTACTAATTCAATAATTGAGACGACAAAGTTATTCATATTATTATTTGCAATATTGACAATTTCTAAAAAGTTTTGTCAAGGAGAGGTTTGGTCACCTAATTGTGCGCCAATAGGGAGAAATCCTTATCGGAAAGCCCCATCTTTCCTGGGAATGATCTGGTTGTTAAATATTGTGAGTTATAATATTAATGATGAATAAGTTCATGTTGATTAAAGATAAAACCTATATTTCCATTGTGTTTGGATTATTAGTGTTAGTGGAAATCGACATCTATTCCGATAATAATTGATGTCTGGAGGTTATATTGACCAATCGCGTAATTAATCAGATAAATGAGAAATTAATTGCTATTAATTCACATGTTTATAACTGTTTGTTCACATGTGTGTACTATTGATTCACATGCATTTATTATTAAGGGAGGTGGTGCAAGATTGATAATACTTGCATGACTAAATTAAAAATAGAGGTATAGATGAAGATAATATACTGTAACTATTTTTTCACATGTATAGAACTATTGATTCACATGATGTACTATTAGGGGAGGTGGTGCAAGTTTGATAATACTTGCAAGACTAAATTAAAAATGAAGGAAAAGATGAATGTATTATACTTTAATATTTCGAGCCCCAAAATGTGCAACTATCGAAACTATATTTTCCTATAAATAGAAACTCATTCTTCTTTCATTCTCACCAATTCACTAAGACTCACAAGAGCAATTATAGAAAGAGAAGATATAGAGAGAGAAGCTTTAGAGAGAAAGTGGAAGAGAAGTCTGCTACCTCACTATTCCAGTATCCAATCTTCTTCTGAGGTAAGGGAAATTATTTTTTTCAGTATTCATAAGGAATAATATTTTCTTTCATACTCTGTAGTATGTGAGTAATATTATTTCATCTCGTATTCCTGATTATACCCTTATTTTGTTAAAGTATTGCTTCTATACTCCGTGAAATTAGTGGAATATCCTTAAAATTTGCACTTCATCTAGTATCGTTTCACAAGGATATTTTCTGCACATTCTTGTTAAATTTTAAGCTTTTCATGCCGGAGTACTGTCCATGAGTACTATTCATTTATACGGTACTATTCATAAAATACTATTCATGGGGTACTATTCACAAAGTACTATTCACGAGTATTATTCACAAAGTACTATTTACGGGGTACTATTCCTGAAGTACTATTCACGGGGTACTATTCACTTGGGTACTATTCACCCGGGGAATTAATCATGACAAAAATTGATTTCTTTACTGTCCAAATCATTTTTGATATAATATTATTCTTGAATTTTACTCCACAAAATAGTATCATGTTGACAATTTGGACATTATTCAATTCTGGATAAATTAAATTATAAATCTTTAAAATTTATCATTTGCTTTCTTTTAATTGAATTCTTATATCATTGTCATCATCCTCATGTTTATATTGTGATAAAAGTCATATGTGGCTTACGTGCATAGATGTACTATTGACTGGTATGATTATGACTAGGGATTATTCGGTATAATCATGACTGTAATGTTACAAATGATGTGATAAAAATCCTCATTGGCCTTTAGTGTATTGATGGACAGTTATAGGTATGATTACGACCAAGGATTATTCGGTATAATCATGACCATTGATGATTACATGAATATCCTTGGCCCGTAGTGTAGGGATGATTCGATGATGTGGTTTATTTACTAAGCCGAGTCTCAGCGATAAAATTGATGATAAACTTTTTAAATCATAAAAGATAGTAGATATCATGCTCTACTTGACTCTTCTAATGGATTGCTTATTCCGCTGCAATTAAACTTAATGTTTATTATATTTTATCAGTTTAACACTGTTGAAGGCTAACTATAATTTATTTTGTATTATCTTAGTCATAATATTTCTTACTAGGCTAGTTGAGCTCACCCTTTGTTTTCATTGTTCTCTGCAGGAAATGAGAATATAGCTGGGACTAGTCGAGGAACGGAGTGACGATCTAGATGTTTGCATTAGTAGTCCTCACTATTCAGTGAAATAGTGTGATAATAAATGTAATAAGAACTCCATTTGAGTTTGAATAATATCTAGAAGACAATATTCGTATTAAAACTCTTAGCTTATGTTTTGTCGTATTTTACACGACAGTTGTATAATTATGTTGTATTTGAATTTTTGTACCATGTATTTGGAGTCTCAGAATGGGTAATGTATACCTATTTTGGGGGCGTCACAGTTGGTATCAAAGCTTAGGGATATGATCCCTCGCTGGGATGTGAGACTAGAACTAGGAGGGGAGAGACGGGAAATTCATTCGCTAGTATGACCTACCTAAGTTTATTTGGTATTTATTTGGTCAGTCAGAGTATAAGGATAATATGTGACATGTCAATTAACCCTTGTTTTGTGGCAGTATTTGAGAATGACATCCGAAAATGTTGAGATAAGCAATGAAGCACATGAGACCGTTGAATCACCAACGATCAATACCCAGGATAATGTGCATCAGGATGGCAATAATCCTCAAGGATGGCAATAATCCTCAATACCCAGGAAAACAAAATTTTGAGTGTCTACAGTATGTATGACTACGGATAAGATTCAAATGATCCGACAACGTATAAAAATCTCACAAGATCAACATAAGAGTTATGCTGATCTTCATCGAAATGACATGGAATTCAATATTGGAGATCACGTATTGTTACGTGTTGCTCCATGGAAAGGAGTTATGAGATTTGGAAAGAGATGAAAGCTCAATCCTCGATTCATTGGCCCATTTTTAATCCTCGATCGAGTAGGAACTGTGGCCTATAGACTCGCCTTACCGCCAAGTATGTCTCGTGTTCATAACGTTTTTCATATATCTATGTTACGTAAAAATGTGAAAGACCCCCAAACCACATTATTAAATTAGAACCGGACGAGATAGCAGAAGATTTAACATATGAGGAGGTACCTATTAAAATCTTGGATAAGAAGGATCATATTCTACGCTCCAAGGTTATACCTCAAGTCAAAGTTTTATGGAGAAACCACGATGTTGAGGAAATGACCTGGGAGTTAGAATCTGAAATGAAGTCAAGGTATCCTCACCTCTTCGACATACCAGGTACGTACCCTAATTTTGAGGACGAAATTTCATAAGAAGGGGAGGTTGTAAGACCCCAAATTTTATGAATAAAGATTATTTTTTCTCGAAATATATTTTTGAATATTATGGTGTGGATTTGATATAATGTTATAGTTGTGGGTATTATTTATAAATTTTACAAAGTAAGCAAGTGGTTATATAATATTAGATTGGTCAGGGAATATTCGCTTTAACAAGGAATATTCGTACGACGACACAATCATTGGCGGACCCCACAACGAAAGTATTGTCGTAGTTAAAAAATGACAGAATTATCTTTTTATAAAAATAACGGTGAAAGTTTTACCGTTAAACTTTTGAACTACTGTGAAGCCCTGAAATTCGGCCTACTTTCAGACCCGGACTCCGTGTATCACTATTCCATTTCCTTCCAAACATACTTCATTATATAGCTAAATATAATGACATACATTCTCAAATCCCAGGTTCTCGAAACCTTATAATCTCTTTCATTACAAATAATGATAATTACATCATTCTTTTCATATTACACGAGTGACTTTCATCCGCCACCAAGGATACATAACTGTTCATTAAACTAATCTATAGTTTAATTCTATCATTCTATATTACAAGTCTTCACTTGTTCTTCACGCACATTCACACACTGAATGGCACTTCATCTGGATACCGCTCAGCTTGATCTTTACGGGATCCTTAAGTTCTTTCTAACATCGTTCGCTGAAAATGTTTTTCATTTAAATCAAGTGTGAGCATTCAATTTCCCAGCAAGTCATAACAGTTAAACAAACAACTTCAAGAGTTTAAACATTTTTTAGAACTTCGATAACCGAACAAAGGTTATGAAGCAGCTTGAATAATAGGAATAGTCTCGATTCCTATCATCTTAAAACATTCATGACATACTCTTCACACTACTTTCATTCTTCTACCTTTTTCAATACATATCATGTCTGGCTAGAATCATTAGCACAGACTTAACAATAATGGTTCATGTATAAACCGAGCATACTTGTACTGAACAGCTCAATCATTGAACAGTTCATATCAAAGAAACACTGAAGTGTTCAAATTGTGGCACAAGGCCTCATACGTTCTATCAACTTGTACAAATATTACACATTTGCACATAAACATAACTTCTCAAGTCCAACATCTGCGAAGTTTACGAAACTAGCATTCATATAACATGAATGAAGTTAGAAAACTTGCCTTACGCATAGCTACAGCTTATAGTTTACGCTGAACTGCTCATTCCAATTCCCTATATAACACATAAGGAAATAACACGTACACCAATTAGTCATATACTTGACTTACGCATTGGTTTACTTAACTTTACTTCTTAGGGTTCGCGTTCTTGCAATATAAGCTTACGCGACTAACTTTCATTTCCACTTTACGGCTTCATGACATACGGAGATGTCTTACTCAAAACGTTCATAATCTTTGATGATTTGCATTCTTATCTTCTTCTTATACTTCTATAGGACTCAGCGTACATCGCTTCTGTGCTAGTAGTCCATATGGTACTCTGAGTGGTTTCCCACAAACAACCAACAAACAAGTTCCCGTTTCATCTACACTGCCCACACAGTGAGTTAGATAGGTTGCCAGTTTTATATATACCTTCGCTCTCTGAAGAAATTGTTTAGCCCAGCTCCCATATGTCAACTATCAAAGTTACGTTTGTACCACAACCTAACTACTCTTAACTTATACGAACCATTCAACTATAATGTTCTTTAAGTCAACTTCTTATTCCTTACGGCTTTCTGGCAACTAAATGCCATACCTAAAGATTCATTTCTGATCGTCTAAGTCATACAGTCTTTTGTATACTCGAAATGATCATCCAATGTCAATACTATAAGGTCATAGCATTAAACATTTCATATGAACTTATTCATATCTTATAACGTCCAGTTCCTGCAACTCGGAACGTTGTCCAAGTTATACTTATTAACTCAGCTTCTTAACGTTATATGTTATTATCCTTAACTCAGTTTCTTCACTGTTCACGGCTAAATCTTAGTCTTCATTACCTTACGGTCAAACCATACACTGGGTGTAGGTTCTGCCCGTTTAATAATCGCGTACACTCAACCCTTACGTTGGCTTAAGTGTCTAACGCTTACATTCATTCTAACATTCTCTATCCGACTCACCCTCGGACTTTCATAAATCTCATTATCGTTCTCTATGGCTTTCCTTGATACCATTCGTATCTTACTTACTACCTTTGTCAACATCTAAGTCATACAACCATTGTATACTTAGAACGTTCGTCCGACGCAAATACAATTCACGAGGATCGTTACGTATTCAACGTTCACATTACTCGTCTCTTAATTCTCTTATTCAACCTTTAATCAAGGTTTCAATTGCTTTCATCGTTATCCAACCCATGAACCCCACGTTCATTATTATTTCTTAATGTCGAAGCCATATCGTTCATTGTATGCTAAGACTGATCGGTCATCGCAACAACGTTGCATTCACATCATCTATACGCTTTACACTTATCTCTCTTACCATGACATAACATCGGAATGTTATTCATTACCTTCATCACCCAACGTCTAAGGAATTGCAATCACAAGAATCCTCACGTTCGCTCATTACGACTACGGTCCCCTGATATCCATTCACGTAATCTAGCTCTTACATTCTCTATCTTTTAATCTCGCTAAATCTTTCCGTTCAACCTTCACTAAAGGTTTAAAACACTTGATTGAGTGTTACATTATGTGAACTACATGTTCATACTTCTTTCTTGCACATCCTCCAGTAACTAAGAACTAAAAATCTCATTTCTGGGCATTTCTCTACACCGGTAAGGCCATGCCATGGTTCTTCCTTTCCTTTCGTACATGGCCAAGAACCTACTTCTCTCTCCTCTCTTCCCGGGCTGGCGATGAGGTGTCAAGTCCTTTGTTATCTCTCGCGCTGTAGCGCCACTCTCCAGAAGATTATGGTTGAGCTTCACATGCCATGCCACTTCTCAGCAGTTCTGTCCGGTGAAAGCGCCGAGAGACAAAACCCTAGAAATTTTTTCTAAGTCTTTAATTAAGTTTGAGATGCGTACATTACGATCTCATAACTTCTTTGTTATAACTCGAAACGAGGTTGTTCCAAAGTTATTCTCTTTCTTATCTTACGTACTTCCATACCCTTCAGACAGAACTTCATTCTGAATCCGTTAACGTGCCATTCCATTGGCTTAATCTTAACCGTTCGTTCATTTTTACGCTTTTAACGTTCTTCGCTCGTTCATCCATAATTCGGTCATCCGAACTTGAAACTCGTTCATTCTTGAGTCCAAGACTCACGTTTTCTACATTCTCTTACTTTCTTATGAAACCCTACACGTTCGCGTTCATTTATTAACTTTCTAATTCTCGTTTATCTTTTACAAAAATTTCACCATAACTTCGTTATAGCTAAGTTTTAATCCGTTCTTCATGAACGTTTCTACCGTTCCTAACCAAGCAATATGCAGCTAACTTATACACGATGGTTTAAAACTTGTCCATCAACAACAATTACCCTACGATGGTTTTAAATTTGTCCATCAACAACATTCTTCGTGTTCTTCGCGTTCTTCGTTCGTTCTTCATTTTAATCGATATTTTTAATTACGATTCTACTTTTTCTTGGAATTTGATGTTATAGAACATTATTCCTTACTTATTTCACCTAATCGTTCATAGGATTCATTCGGATCACTCAAAACCCTTACGAATCTTATACTTCCTTTAGAAATTTATAAACTAAATTTCTAATTCTTATTTCTTCTTTTCTCATGATTTCAACCATATGAAATCATTTCTAACATCATCTTCTCGCTATTCTCATTAAGCTATGTTTTAAACATATTAAACTTAAAGAAAATATTAGAAGAAACTAGGGTTCGGATTACCGTTCTTCTTTAATCCTCTTCCGTTATACAAAGCCGGCGATTTACAATGTGACGCCCCCAAAATAGGTATACATCACCTATTCTGAGTCGTCAAATACATGGTACAAAATACAAATACAACTTAATAATACAATTGTCGTGTACAATACGACAAAACATAAGCTTTGAGTTTGAATACAAATATTGTCTACTAGAGATTATACAAACTCAAAAGGAGTCCTCATTACAATTATTATCACACTATTTCACAGAACAGTGAGGACCACTAATGCTATCATCTGGCCCGTCACTCCGTTCCCCGACTAGTCCCTGCTACGTTCTCATTTCCTGAAGAAAACAATGAAAGTAAAAGGGTGAGCTCAACTAGCCTAGTAGGAAATATTATGACTAAGATAATGCAGAATATATTATCGTTAGCCTTCAACAGTGTTAAACTGATACAATATAACAACCATGAAGTTTAACTACAGCGGAACAAGCAATCCATTAAAAGAGTCAAGTAGAGAATAAAATCTACTATCTTTTATGATTTAAAAGGTTTTTCATCACTTTTATCGCTGGGACTCAACTTAATAAATAATCCACATTATCGAATCACCCCTGTACTACGGCCAAGGATATTCTTTAGTATCACGACCACAATTATCCATGCACTACGGGCCAAGAATATTTAATGGTCATGATCATGCCAACAACTGTCCATCAATGGACTACGGGCCAATTAGAACTTTTACCACATCATTTGTAACATTACGGTCATGATTACACCAAATAATCCCTGGTCATAATCATACCAAGTTCATTTATGCACTATAGGCCACAGATGACTTTCAACAAAATATAAACATGAGGATGATGACAATGATATAAGAATTCAATAAAACAAGTTCAAGAATTATTTTATCCAGGAACTAATAACGTCCAAATTGCCAACATGATACTTCTTTGTAGAGTAAAATTCAAGAATGCTCAGAAGAATATTTCCATGAAAAGATACTGGATGAAGCACAAATATCAAGGATATTCCACTAATTTCATGGAGTATAGAAGCCAAAACTTTAACCAATTGAGTATAATAAGGAATGGAATAACAAAAGAAATCACCAGGCATGCGATAGACCGCACAGAAGCAAAGTTATTCCAACAGAATAATAAATAACGGAATCAGTCCAAAGATAAAAGCGCATGCATGGATATTCCAAATGTATAATAAAGATTTTAATCAGTCCGTACAGAAAAGCGCATTGCATGTGATATTCCAAATGTAATAATAAAGACGGAATCAGTCCCATAGAGAATGCATGCATGTGGATATTCCAACGTAATAATAAAGACTTTTAACCAGTCCGGTGTAGAACGCATGCATGTGATGTTCTAACGAATAATAATAAAGATTTTAAACTAGGTCCTAGATAGAACGCATGTGATGTGATGTTCCAAATGTAATGATAAAGAATGGAACAATAGAAGAATTTCACCAAGTATAGGGTAGCTCAGCGATACAAGTTATTCCAATGTAATAATAAAGAATGGAATAACGTAAGTTCTCTTCATAGATAAGAAAGAAATAATACTCCCAACCTTAGAAAAAGCGGATAATTTGGAATAGTGAGGTAGCGTGACTTCTCTTTCTTTCTATAATTTCTCTCTATAATAATCGCTCTAAAGCTTTTGTGAATTGGTGAGAAATGAAGGAAGAATGAGCTTCTATTTATAGAAAAATATAGTTTCGATAATTGCACGTTTTGGGGGTCGAAAAATTTTAGTACAATACCTCCAACTTTTCCTTTATTTTTAATTTAGTCATGGAAGTATTATCAAACTTGCACCACCTCCCCTAATAGTAAGTAATGTGATTCAATAGTAAATTATGTGAATCAATAGTTCTCGACATGTGAAAATACGAATTACAGTATAGTACCTCCATTTATACCTCCATTTTTAACTTGGTCATGCAAGTATTATCAATCTTGCACAAACTCCCCTAATAGTAACAAGAATGTGAAACAATAGTATACACATGTGAACAAATAGTTATAATCATGTGAAATAATAGCAATCAATTGCTCATTTATCCTAAGTTAAATACTCGATTGGTCAATATAACCTCCGCACATCAATTATTATCGAAATAATTGTCGATTTTCACTAACACAAATAATTCCAACACAATGAAACCATTTTATCAAAAATATAAATTTTGAGATTTTGAAGTTTGATTTTTCCCAAAAAGTCAACTGTTGACTTTTTGACCAAATAGTGAATTCTTAAAATTTTGTGTTTATAGACTATTTTTACTAATTTCATCGTTTAGACTCAAATATCACGCTCGCGTCTCCAAATTCAACTCCTAACACAACTTCAATTTTAATAACATTCATCATTAATATTATAACTCACAATATTTATCAACCAGTGTCGTTCCCGGAAAGAGGGGGCTTTCGAATAAGGATTTCTCCCTATCATGCGCAAATTAGGTGACCAAACCTCTCCTTGATGTAACTTCTAGACATTGTAAATATTGCAATTTAATAATATAAATAACTTTGTCGTCTCAATTATTGATTTAATAAAATAACATATAATGCAGATGATACTATGACAATAATCGAATAAATAATATGAGAGATATGATGCAAAGAATTATCAGAGCAATAATTGAGTATAATTGAGTGACTTCTCACGTAAGCATCAATAATCAATACCGTGTGCTACTATGCAACCACGCGTATTAATGTACTTTTACTACCGAGTAGTTCAACAGTTTAACGGTAAAACTTCCGCCGTTATTTTCATAAAGTATTTTTGTCGCTTTCTCAATCCGACAATAATTCCGTTAATGAGGGGTCCACCAATGATTGTCTTGCCGTTATGCGAATATTCTCTCGTTAAAATGAATATTCCCCACCAATCGAATATTATATAACAACTTCATGTATTTTGTAAAATTTGTAAATATTACCCACAACTATAACATTATATCAAATCCACACCATAATATTCAAAAATATATTTCGAGAAAATTTAATCTTTATTCAAAAAGTTGGGGTCTTACATGCAAGCTCTTCTATTTCACGATCACTTTTGATCCGAGCATTCATGCGCACGCTCTTCCTCTTCCTCTTCATCCGAGTTCTCTCTATCTCTCTCTCTCTCTCTCTCTCTCTCTCTCAAGTTATAGGATTTTCAAAATTCTAGAAAATGAAAATTTAGCTTTCTATTTATAGAAAACCAAAGCTAGGGCAATTTAGTCATTTCGCCCCCTTAACCTCCTTACTATTCCAAACTTAGCCACCAAGTTTACTTGGCCACCACCCTTACTTGGTGGCCAAGTGGCCGGCCCACATGCCCCATGGGTCACCCCATGGGTTGCCCCATTGGTTCTTACCCATCCGTTTACCCATCAGTTAGATCCGCGGTTTCTTTTCTTGGTTTAGGCCTTAACCCTAATTCTTATTGGGCCTAACTTGGGCTTAACTTCACAAATCATTGGGCTTGACATAATTCAAGTCCAATTGGATTCTACAAAGTCCATGAACACAAAGTCTATTAAGACTAATTGCATTCTACGCATTCCATTCTCGTATTCTCGTATTCTCTTCGTATATCGTTCGTACGATATTCGTATTATACGTCGTACTAATCTTCGTACTATACTCATATAATAACTCGTATCATACTCGTTTTTCTCACGCATAATAACCCTAATTATTATATGCGATCATAACATTCTCGGAACTCACTTTTCCTAACCCTTAGGTTTTGAGTCCGCAGGCGAAAACTTCGTTTTTGCCATAACTGAAATATTGTTGAATATTTCATCACGTCTCAAGATTATACGTAATCAATAACTTCTCGAAATTTCAAAATAAATCTCCGACCAGAAACGGGTGAATAGTGCCTATTTCGTCTTTTTCCCCAAAAAATATTTTGTTCCCGGAAAACTTTCATTTTCGTCTTGAAAATTCTTACTCATTCAATCTAGCTCGTAGCCAGAATCCTCCCGACTTATAATCATTCTAGGTTATAGAACGATTAATAAATACATAACACAGAATAGTATTAATAAAAATTAATTTTAAATATAACTAATTCTTTAAACCTAAATTCTGGATAATCCAAAATTCTGGGTTGTTACAACTACCCGGTGGTAAAAGTACAGTAATACGCGTGGCTGCATAGTAGCACACGGTATTGATTATTGATGTTTACGTGAGAAGTCACTCAGTTATACTCAATTATTGCTATAGTAATTACTGCATAATATCTCTCATATTATTGATTCAATTATTGTCACAGTATCATCTGCATAATATTTTATATTACTAAATCAATAATTGAGACGACAAAGTTATTCATATTATTATTTGCAATATTGACAATGTCTAGAAAGTTCTGTCAATGAGAGGTTTGGTCACCTAATTGCGAGCCAATAGGGACAAATCCTTATCGAAAAGCCCCCTCTTTCCTGGGAATGATCTGGTTGTTAATGTGAGTTATAATATTAATGATGAACAAGTTCGTGTTGATTAAAGATGAAATTTATATTTCCATTGTGTTGGGATTATTAGTGTTAGTGGAAATCGACATCTATTCCGATAATAATTGATGTCTTGAGGTTATATTGACCAATCGGGTAATTAATCGGATAAATGAGCAATTAATTGCTATTAATTCACATGTTTATAACTGTTTGTTCACATGTGTATACTATTGATTCACATGCATGTATTATTAGGGGAGTTGGTGCAAGATTAATAATACTTGCATTACTAAATTAAAAATAGAGGTATAGACGAAGGTACTATACTGTAACTATTTTTTCACATTTATAGAACTATTAATGCACATGAATGTACTATTGATTCACATGATGTACTATTAGGGGAGGTGGTGCAAGTTTGATAATACTTGCAGGACTAAATTAAAAATGAAGGAAAAGATGAATGTATTATACTGTAATATTTTGAGCCCCAAAACGTGCAATTATCGAAACTATATTTTCCTATAAATAGAAACTCATTCTTCTTTCATTATCACCAATTCACTAAGACTCACAAGAGCAATTATAGAAAGAGAAGATATAGAGAGAGAAGCTTTAGAGAGAAAGTAGAAGAGAAGTCTGTTACCTCACTATTCCAGTATCTAGTCTTCTTCTGAGGTAAGGGATATTATTTTTTTCAGTATTCATAAGGAATAATATTTTTTTTCATACACTGTAGTATGTGAGTAATATTATTCCGTCTCGTATTCCAGATTATACCCTTATTTTGTTAAACTATTGTCCATGACTACTATTCATTTATACGGTACTATTCACAAAGTACTATTCACGGGGTACTATTCACAAAGTACTATTCACGAGTAATATTTATAAAGTACTATTCACAAGTACTATTCACAAAGTACAATTCCCGAAGTACTATTCACAGGGTTCTATTTATTTGTGTACTATTCACCCGAGGAATTAATCACGACAAAAATCGATTTCTTTGCTGTCCAAATCATTTTTGATACAATATTATTCTTGAATTTTACTCCACAAAGCAGTATCATGTTGACAATTTGGACATTATTGAATTCTGTATAATTTAAATTATAAATCTTTAAAATTTATCCTTTGCTTTCTTTTAATTGAATTATTATATCATTGTCATCATCCTCATGCTTATATTATGATAAAGTCATCTGTGGCTCTTACGTGCATAGATGTATTATTGACTGGTATGATTATGACTAGGGATTATTCGGTATAATCATGATCGTAATGTTACAAATGATGTGGTAAAAATCCTCATTGGCCTGTAGTACATTGATGGACAGTTGTAGGTATGATTATGACCAGGGATTATTCGGTATAATCATGACCATTGATGATTACATGAATATCCTTGGCCCGTAGTGCAGGGATGATTCGACGATGTGGTTTTGTTTATTAAGATGAGTCTCAGCGATAAAATTGATGATAAACTTTTTAAATCATAGAAGATAGTAGATATCATGCTCTACTTGGCTCTTCTAATGGATTGCTTGTTCCGTTGCAGTTAAACTTGATGTTTATTATATTTTATCAGTTTAACACTATTAAAGGCTAACGATAATTTATTCTGCATTATCTTAGTCATAATATTTCTTACTGGGCTAGTTGAGCTCACCCTTTGTTTTCATTGTTCTCTTCGGGAAATGAGAATATAGTTGGGACTAGTTTAACACTGTTAAATCTCTGTGCATTGTGTGAATTAATGTTTATTATCTTGAATATTAATTTTTAACACTTAAAATTAATTATCTAAAAATTCAAAAAGGCCTAAGATAAATTTTTAACTTATAATAATCTATTCAACCCCCCTTCAAGATTACTTTTGGACTTTCAGATAAAAATTAGAGTTTTTTCAAATACCCATCTTCTTGAATACTTGTTCTTCCTTGGTGGATCACCTCTAGAGGCCAAACACTTGGGTGGCTAATGTTGATCAAAAGAAGGAATCCAACCTAGTGAATTCAAGGAGAACGTAAAAGGAAGTGGAGGTGAACTCGTACCTGAGGAAGCTAGTTTCTACAAGAGTATGAATCTGATCTCCATCTCTTTTCATCATGGTGATGGTTTGTATGAAAAATTTTAAATTCGGTTTTATTGCGCTTCCGTACTTTTTATGTAATTTGATTGCATGATTGCGCTATATACAAATCTAACATAAAGAATATTATAAGATAATACTATAAAGTTATTATTTTAGAAAATGGCGCCTAGACGTAGACGCACCAGAAGAATCGGTCAATAACGAGAGGGATCAAGTAGACCCTATCCAACGATTGGCTGACTTATTAGAAAAAGCCCTTCGAGGAAGAAACGACGAACCAGTACGTACCAACCCTCAAGCGGTTCCCGTAACCAACTTTAAAGAATTTAGAAGTGTAGGACCTCCAGAATTTAAGGTAACTATTGATCCTATCGAGGTGCAAATTTTGATCAAGGAGATGAAGAATGTGACACCCCCAAATCCGGGTACTTCAATTCCCACGTGAATTGATGTTCACTGTACAAACATCATATGTCTATCTACCCATAATAAATTAAACCATAAAATAGATAGAAATAAATCATCTCCTTAAGGAGTTACAACATCTGAAAATAGATACATCAATCCCAGGTCATACTAACCTTAAATCTCAAATGCGAAAATATAAACAAATATTAAGTCTTACACAATTTAAACATAAGTCTGAAACATAACATAACAAATAAACAACAAGTCTTCATCATTTGTTAATTTTGCCCTTGTCTTTGCTAGTAGAAGGCTCGTCAGACCTTTCGTTCTCAACTGTAATGTTATTATTACGCAAGAGTGATCACGATTGCCCACAAGTATAATAATGTACAACAATATAATAACATGTGAGTGATTCAAAGACTTCTGAAATAAGAAACTTGACTTTTGAATCAAAAATGAATAACAAGAATCAAAAGACTTTTGAGGGTCATAAGACCTTGAACTATGTCTTAGGTTGTCAAGGGTTATACTTGAAACCTTTAACAGTCATAAGACTATGGACTCTTCTACTCGTACTTAGGGGGATCAGCCCTTAGTACCATACTGCGCACAATATCTTAACACTAAAGCATAAGTAATCCCCTATAACAGGGTTTTTCATCTCAGTTTGACATTAGAGTTCGCACCAAAGGAAGTTTGGTTTGGATAACTCAATAAGGGTTCTGAAATTTAGAACGTTCATCAACTATGGACTAGTCAAATCAATAAGTGTTCACTAATCTTATAAGGTTCAACAATAACTGATATTCAAATTGAATAATAAACTCAAGAGGTATGCAATGGAATAAGTATTGTATAACAGGAATCATGCTTTAAAAGATTGATAACCTTAATTTAACAAATTGAACTTGATCAATAAATAACAAGAACTTGCTTGATATAAGTATAAGTCTAGAATTGGCTCAGTGTAAAGAGGTAATGTTTAGAAACTTGCATAACGATAACAAGTAGGGTTAGGAAACTTGCCTCGTGCGTAGGTTATACATTAATTATACATGTTCCTCGATTTAATCCTACATACCATTTACATTCACAATACTAGTCAATTATAACGTAACTACCATCACAAGTTTATTCTCTTTTGTCTAAACTCTGATTATCTTTATACTAATCAAATCACAACACTTGTTTTCACATAATATTAGACTTCATGAACGACAAACTAACTACGCGTTCAACAAATCAATCAAATATGTAAATACCTTATTGACATGTTAAGAATCTATTTTAACATCTCACTATATGTCTAACACATTTTTATGTTCTTTAGATTAGGTTACTATTACATTCCCTGAAATAAAATAATTCAAATTCTCATTCTTGGACAAATCAGATAGTGGTATTGCATGGCCACCCTACAAAGTTAACCCCTGAGTCATGGCATGCGGATGATATTTGCAGCTTGATCAAGGCCATGACGACAATTGGCATACTATGGCGCGGATCTTAAGCATGGGGTTGGCGCTGTGGCGCGACATGCCAGTTCCTGATTTTGAGTTTCGCGAGGAACACATATCATGACAAATTACATTATTGACACATGAATTTAAGTAAACCCAGACACTATAATACACATATAATCATTACTCAACCTTTCTAGCACGATTTTAACAAGTTAAAACATACAATTACTTGAATAAAATCATGTAATTTCACTGTTCTTGGTGTTTTTAAAAGTATTGAAGATAAAACGTGAAAATTGATATTACAATTCGTTATAACTCCGAATCTGTCTGTTCAAAGTTTTTTTTTCTTTGTATTAACATATGCTATCACAATCTACTGTTAAATTTAAAGTTAAACAAAAACTCGTGGCATACCATTTCCCATAAGGGCCATACATATGAAACCTTTATACTCTGTAACTTTAAAAATCTATTTACGACATATTTATATGAAATTAATATTATGAAAACATACGTATATGGTAACAAACGTATTATGATAATATATTATCATATATATACACATAAATCATTACTCTTTTCAATTACAGAGACTTGATAATAATTTTTTTATAAAAAATATTAACAACATAAATTATAAGTTGGGTTGAAGAGATTACCCTATTGCAGATTTTCTGATTCTTCAATCTTACAATGTCCCTCTAATTTCCACTGAATTCTCTCTGGATTTCTCTAGTTAAGACTCATAAATGAAATATGTCTTCTAAAATAAGACTGATTAATGCTTGATAGCAGGTGGTCAAGAATCCTTCGTGGATTAATCGCCCAACTCTACGAGGCCTTGTTTGGCTAGCATCATAAGTATCCCTTCTAATTATTTTAATTAATCTCTTATAATATAGTTCAATAATGTCACACCCAATTAAACAATAAATCAACTATCTTATTTAATTTAATTTAAATAAAATATAATAATTTCTCCTTAATTCACATAGTCACATAATTAAATTTCTCATTTATTAATTATGTAAAATTATTAAATCTCTAATTAATTATTAAATTAATTAGAATAATATTATGCTTGTTAAATAATTCATTTAATCCAATAAGCTCAATTAAATACATACTTTGAATAATAAAAATCCTCCACATTAATTTAATCAATGTAACATATATAATTAAATTAATCTACCACAAATTTATCAATTAATTATTTAATCTAATAATTAATATATCAAAAAATATTTATTTAATTCAATCAAATTAAATTACAAAATCTCGATCATCACATCTTTCCCCCCTTAAAAGGATTCTGTCTTTAGAATCACGACTCAATCAATCCGTCCCGTTACATTCTCCCCCCTTACAAAGATTATGTCCCTAGAATCGCTTACACATAAATTAAGTAAATAAATGAGGATAATTCTGCATCCTATGCTTTTCGAGTTACCACGTAGGTTCTTCATCGTTGTGGTTCCTCCAAATTACCTTAACAGAAGGTATTACTTTATTTCTGAGAACTTGTTCTTTCCTGTCAATAATCTGAACAAGAATTTCTTCATAAGTCAAGTCATTCTCAAAATGTAGGGGTTCATATTCAATCACATGCTTGTAATCGGGTTTGTAGGGTCGTAAAACTGAAACATAGAAGACGTTGTGGACATTCTCGAGCGCTGGAGGTAAGGCTACCTCATACGCAACTTCTCCAATCCTTCGCAGTACCTCAAAGGGTCCAATGAACCTTGGGCTTAATTCCCCTTCTTTCCAAACCTAATCTTTCCCTTCCAGGAGAGACTTTCAAAAACATATAACTACCCATTTCAAACTCAACATTTTAACGGTGTGGATCGACGTATTTCTTCTGCCTATCTTGAGCTGCTACCAGTCCTATTCGGATCACTTTGACTATCTCTACTGTCTGATGTACCAGTTCTGGACCTAATAATTGTCTCTCGCCAACTTCAACCCAGTATAACGGAGTTCTGCACTTTTTGTCGTATAACGCTTCATAAGGCTGCATGAAAATACTAGCATGGTAACTGTTGTTGTAGCCAAACTCTACGAGCGATAGATGATCATCCCAATTTCCTTTAAAGTCCATTATACAAGCTCTTAACATATCTTCTAATATTTGAATTGTTCTTTCACTCTGTCCATCTGTCTGAGGGTGATATGTCGTACTCATTCTCAACTGCGTATTCATGCATTCTTGTAGTCGTTTCCAGAAGTTCGTTGTAAAGCGCGAATCCCTATCAGAAACAATTGACACCGGAACTCTGTGCCTCGAAACAATCTCTTTTATATATAATTTTGCCAACTAGTCTAAGTTGAATTTGATTCGCTCGGAAAAAAGTGTGCGGATTTCGTCAATCGGTCAACGATAACCCATACTGCATCATAGCCTTTCTGAGTTGTCGGAAGGCCAACCACAAAATCCATCATAATATGTTCCCATTTCCATTATGGGATCTCTAACGATTGTAGTAACCCACTCGGCCTCTGATGTTTTGCTTTCACTTTCTGACATGTTAGACACTTGGCAACACGTTCTGCAACATCTCGTTTCAAATTTGGCCACCAGAAATGTTGTCAAAGATCTTGGTACATCTTGGTATACCAGGGTGAATTGAATACCGTGAGCTATGAGCCTCGTTTAAAATATCTTCCTTAATCTCTGGTACTGGCGATACCCAAACTCTGCTCTCATATCTCAGTAATCCCTCGCTGTCTATTTTGAACCTCGGTTTGGTTCCTTCGGATATTTTCTTTTTAACCTTTTTACATTCTTCGTCCTGAAGTTGAGCTCCTTAACTTTATCCAGCAAGGTTGTACCAGCTTGCATCTGAAATAGCTTTTCATCAATTTCCATAGGATACTTCACTTCCAATTCCAGCTTCTCCATTGTTGAAATTAGCTCATCCTGAGCGGTCAACATCATCAATTTCTCCCGACCCTTTCTACTTAAGGCGTCGACAACCACATTTGCCTTACTCGAATGGTATAAAATCTCACAGTCATAGTCCTTAATTAACTCCAACCACCTTCTCTGGCAAATATTCAATTCCTTCTGTGTAAAAATATATTTCTGACTTTTGTGGTATGTATATATTTCACACTTCTTCCCATAGAGATAGTGTCTCCAGATCTTCAAAGCAAATACCACCACAGCTAACTCCAAGTCGTGGGTCGGATACCCCTTCTCGTAGTCCTTTAATTGTCGTGATGCATACGCAATGTGTGACGCCCCCAAAATAGGTATACATCACCCATCTTGAGTCGCCAAATACATGCTACAGAATTTAAATACAAACTTCTTTTATACAGTATGACAAAATATAGCTGAGAGTTTCAACACGGATAATGTCTCGTAGAGAGTATCCAAACTCAAATAAAGTCCCCATTACAATTATTATCACACTATTTCACTGAATAGTGAGGATTACTAATGCAAACAACTGGACCATCACTCCGTTCCCTGACTAGTCCCATCTATATTTTCATTTCCTGAAGAGAAAAATGAAAACAAAGGGTGAGCTCAACTAACCCAGTAAGAAATATTATTACTAAGATAATGCAGAATAAATTATCGTTAGCCTTCAACAATGTTAAACTGATAAAATATAATAAATATCAAGTTTAACTGCAGCGGAACAAGCAATCTATTACAAGAGTCAAGTAGAGCATGATATCTACTATCTTCTATAATTTAAAAAGTTTATCATTAATTTTATCGCTGAGACTCAGCTTAATAAATAAACCACATCATCGAATCATCCCTGCACTACGGGCCAAGGATATTCATGTAATCATAAATGGTCATGATTATACCAAATAATCCCTGGTCATAATCATACCAACAACTGTCCATCAATGCACTACAGGCCAATAAGGATTTTTACCACATCATTTGTAACATTACGGTCATGATTATACCGAATAATCACTGGTCATAATCATACCAACAATAGTACATCTATTCACGTAAGCCACATATGACTTTTATCACAATATAAGCTTGAGGATGATGACACTGAAATAAGAATTCAATTAAAAGAAAACAAATGATAAATTTTTAAAGATTTATAACTTAATTTATCCAAAATTCAATAATGTCCAAATTGTCAACATGATACTACTTTGTGGAGTAAAATTCAAGAATAATATTGTATCAAAAATGATTTAGACAGTAAAGAAATCAATTTTGTCATGAATAATTCCCCGGGTGAATAGTACCCGAGTGAATAACACCCTGTGAATAGTACTTCGAAAATAGTACCCCGTGAATAGTACTTTGTAAATAGTACTCGTGAATAGTACTTTGTGAATAGTACCCCGTGAATAGTACTTTGTGAATAGTACCATAAAAATTAATACTACTCATGGACAGTACTCCGGCATGAAAAACTTCAAATTTAAAAAGAATGTGTAGAAAATATTCTTGTGAAACGATACTAGATGAAGCGCAAATTTCAAAGATATTCTACTAATTTCACAGAGTATAGAAGCAATACTTTAACAAAATGAGGGTATAATCAAGAATACAAGACGAAATAATATTACTCACATACTACAGAGTATGGAAGAAAATATTATTCCTATGAATACTGAACAAAATAATATCCCTTACCTCTAAAGAAGACTGGATACTGGAATAGGGAAGTAGCAAACTTCTCTTCTTCTTTCTCTCTATAGCTTCCCTCTCTATAATTGCTCTTATGAGTCTTAGTAAATTTGTGAGAATGAACGAAGAATGAGCTTCTATTTATAGAAAAATATAGTTTCGATAATTGCACGTTTTGGGGCTTGAAATATTACAGTATAATACCTTCATCTTTTCTTTCATTTTTAATTTAGTCCTGTAAGTATTATCAAACTTGCAACACCTCCCCTAATAGTACATCTTGTGAATCCATAGTACAATCATGTGAATCAATAGTACAATCATGTGGAAAAAATTATTACAGTATAGTACCTTCATCTATACCTCCATTTTTAATTTAGTCATGCAAATATTATTAATTTTGCACCACCTTCCCTAATAGTACATGCATGTGAATCAATAGTACACACATGTGAACAAATAGTTATAAGTATGAGAATTGATAGCAATTAATTTCTCATTTATTCGATTAATTACCTAATTGGTCAATATAACCTCCAGACATCCATTATTATCGAAATAGATGTCAATTTCCACTAACACTAATAATCCCAACACAATGAAAATTTCAATTTTATCTTTAATCAAGACGAACTTATTCATCATTAATATTAGAACTCACAATATTTAACAAGCAGATCATTCCCGGGAAAGAGGGGGCTTTCCGATAAGGATTTCTCCCTATTGGCGCGCAATTAGGTGACCAAACCTCTCATTGACAGAACTTTCTAGACATTGTCAATATTACAAATAATAATATGAATAACTTTATCGTCTCAATTATTGATTTAATAATATAAAATATTATGCAAATGATACTGTGACAATAATTGAATCAATAATATGAGAGATATTATACAGCAATTACTGTAGCAATAATTGAGTATAACTGAGTGACTTCTTACGTAAGCATCAATAATCAATACCGTAAAGCTACTATGCAACCACGCCAGACATCGCACTTTTTACCAATTTGGATAGTTCAACAGTTTAAATCTAAGAAAACTTTCGTAGTTATTTTTATAAAAGATAATTCTTTCATTTTCTAACTACGACAATACTTTTCGTTGTGAGGTCCACTAATGATTGTGTCGTCGCATTTAATATTCCTTGTTAAAACAAATATTCCCCGACCAATCGAATATTATATAACCACTTGCTTACTTTGTAAAATTTGTAAATAATACCCACAACTATAACATTATATCAAATCCACACCATAATATTCAAAAATATATTTCGAGAAAAATTAATCTTTATTCATAAAAGTTGGGGTCTTACAACTTCCCATTCTTATGAAATTTCATCCTCGAAATTAGGGCGCATACCTGGTATGTCGAAGAGATGATGGTACCTTGACTTCATTTCAGATTCTAACTCCCAGGTCATTTCCTCAACATCGTGGTTTCTCCACAAAACTTTGACTTGAGGTATAACCTTGGAGCGTAGAATATGATCTTTCTTATCCAAGATTTTAACAGGTACCTCCTCATACGTTAAATCTTCCGCTATCTCATCCGGTTCTAATTCAATAATGTTGTTCGGGTCTTTCACATATTTACGTAACATACATATGTGAAAACGTTATGAACACGAGACATACTTAGCGGTAAGGCGAGTCTATAGGCCACAGTTCCTACTCGATCGAGGATTAAAAATGGGCCAATGAATCGAGGATTGAGCTTTCCTCTATTTCCAAATCTCATAACTCCTTTCCATGGAGCAACATGTAACAACACATGATCTCCAATATTGAATTCCACATCCTTTCGATGAAGATCAACATAACTCTTTTGTCGATCTTGTGAGGTTTTTATACGTTGTCGGATCGTTTGAATCTTTTCTGTAGTTATACGTACCAACTCTGGTCCCAACAACGTTGCTTCACCCACCTCATCCCAGCATACTGGAGAACGACACTTTCTTCCATACAAAGCCTCAAATGGAGCCATGCCAATACTTGCTTGATAACTTTTGTTATAGGAAAACTCCACCAATGGTAAGAACTTGTCCCAACTTCCTTTGAAGTCAAGGACACAGTGTGACGCCCCCAAAATAGGTATACATCACCCATCTTGAGTCGCCAAATACATGGAACAAAATTCAAATACAACTTAATAATACAACTATCGTGTGAAATACGACAAAATATAAATTGAGAGTTTTAATACGAATGTTGTCTTCTAGACAGTATTCAAACTCAAATGAAGTCCGCAATACATTTACTATCACACTATTTCATAGAATGGTGAGAACTACTAATGTTATCATCTAGACCGTCACTCCGTTCCCCGACTAGTCCCAGCCACGTTCTCATTTCCTGAAGAGAACAATGAAAGCAAAAGGGTGAGCTCAACTAGCCCAGAAAGAAATATTATGACTAAGATAATGCAGAATAATTTATCGTTAGCCTTCAACGAAGTGTTAAACCGATAAAATATAACAAACATCAAGTTTAATCTAATGGTAACAAGGAATCCATTAGAAGAGTCAAGTAGAGAATAAAATCTACTATCTTCTATGATTTAAAAGGTTTTTCATCACTTTTATCGCTGAGACTCAGCTTAATAAATAATCCACATCATCCCTGCACTACGACCAATGATATTCATTAGTATAACGACCACAAATTATCCATGCACTACGGGCCAAGGATATTCGTGTTTTCATCAATGGTCATGATCATGTCAACAATTGTCCATCAATTCACTACGGGCCAATGAGGACTTTTACCACATCATTTGTAACATTACGGTCATGATTATACCGAATAATCCCTGGTCATAATCATACCAAGTCCATCCACTACAAGGAAAAGGCTCATTGGCGACGGGGGTATTGGCGACGGCCACTTTACCGTCGCTAATAATGTCACGGCCGACGGGGATGTCGTCGCCAATGTGAACCGTCGATAATGCCATTTACCAGGGGATAATTTGGTGCAAAAATTTGGCGGTGGAGGGAAAACGCATTGGCGACGGGGTAATATATCAAAGGCGGCGGTATCACCGTCGATAATGAGTCAATTTCGACGGTATTATTAGCGACGGGGTTGCCGTCGAGAATGAGTTCTATTAATTAAAACCCTGGTTCGCGACGGCAACGACTCACTTCTTCCCTCTCTAATATTTCTCTTTCCCTCTCAAATTCGCCCATTTACTCTCTGATTTTCCCACTTAATTCTCAAATTTGCTATTTGGTAAATTGAATTCACCCATTTTTGTAAATTGAAGTCACCCATTTTGCCCATTTTGTCCACTTCGTCCCTCATCCTCGCCGTATCTCCTCCATTTCCCATTTGGTCGTCGTTGTAACCTCTCGCTACTACATCCTCCCATTCATTTCATTGTTATTACTCCTGAGGTCGTACCTGCACTTGTAAAAGCATTGGGCTGGTTTGGTACTCTCATAACCATATGTAAGAGATTTTCAGTTCACATCTCTCTCTATATATGTCAGTTTGTTTTAAATTTTTTTGGGGTCTGTTGTTTAATTGTTTATATACATGATTAGTTTATTTAGGTTCAAGTTAGGGGCTTGTGGGATTTGAGTGTATTACTGTAACCCATTCATTCATTCAACCCATGGTGGTTATGGAGGGTTTAATTTTATTTTGGGTATGTTACATTTTAATTTAGTGTATAAAACTGTAGTATTAACTTTGTAGAGATTTGTTATTCCTTGTTATGCTCAATGAATGATAAGGAAGTTGTGATAGAAGTACTAAAACTGGCTGAATTCTATGTTATTATTATAGGTTAAAGTTGATACAAATTAATGAAAACATTTTCTTTCAAACTTAAAACATGTCGTTATAGGCGTTCATAGAATGAAGATTTCTATATTGCGAACAAAGGGTTCAATTGAGTTATATAACCTGATTTGTATAATACCTATGTTAAAACTTCCTTAACATTACATTATGTTCAATTGAATCGTCAAATCGTGTACAGTACATTACATTATGTTATTGTATAAAGTAATGGTGAATAACATTACATTACGGTTCAATTGTATAATACCTATGTTAAAACTTCCTTAACATTACATTATATTTCAAATCGTGTAAATGAACAAAGGGTTTAATTGATTTGGTTTTTCCTCATATATAGCAGCCTATAGTGCATAGACCAAGATGTCTGTTGATCGAAGTTGGATGGAACGTAGGGTAGCCAGTGATAGGAGTGGGCTTAGCTCTGAGTATCGTAGTGGGGTTGAACAGTTTCTTAACTTTGCATTTGAGCAAGTCAGCGACGATGAGATCAGATGTCCTTGTAAGAGGTGTGTGAATGAAGTGTGGAAGGAAAGGAGTGATGTCATGTGCGACTTATTTGCGTATGGGTTCAAGCAGGGTTATACGACATGGATCTATCATGGGGAAACCTGGTTGGATGAACATGAATCAGAACCGGAATCCGGAGGTGACGAAACCTTTGACTGTACTAACATGATAGTCGAAGCTGCTGGTTCGTACTTTCAGTGGAATACAGACAGGGATGGCAGTAGCGTCGAGCAAGAGCCGAATGATGGGGCTAAGGGTTTCTATGAGTTATTGCATGAAGCAGCGACACCACTGTATGACGGGCACGAAAAACCACCTTTGTCTTATCTGCTTTGTGACTAAGTTTTTACACTTCAAGAATGAGCATGGTATGTAGCGAGAGAGGTTTAATGAACTATTAAGCATTGTGAAGGAGTGTTTACTACGAGAGCAATAAGTTCTGGAGTCGTACTATGATGCGAAGAAAATGGTCAAAAGGCTCAATCTAGGGTATGAGAAGATTGATGCTTGTGAGAATGATTTGTATGTTGTATTACGGTGATGTCAATAAAGATAAGAGGTCGTGTGATATTTGTGGTACAAGTAGAATCTTGTGAGCAGTATGAAAAAAGGGAAAAGACGCGTCGAGAAAAGATCTTGCGTTACTTTCCCATTGCCCAGAGGCTTCAGCGGTTGTTCATGTCAATACATACCGCCGAGGATATGAGGTGGCACTCTACACGGGACATAGTCGAAGGTCAACTGACGCATGGCGATGGGCTTGAGTGGAAAAATTTTGATAACAAGCACCCTCGTTTCTTTGAAGAGGTTCACAATGTTAGGCTTGGACTTGCTACGGATGGGTTTAATCCGTTTAATCTGACCTACACAAAGCCCTACTCAACTTGGCCGGTGATTATTGTGGTGTATAACCTCCCGCCTTGATGTGCATGAAAGATCCTACATGTTCATGCCTTTACCGATTCCGGGTGATAAGAGTCCGAGTAAAGACATCAATGTATACCTCGGTAGTTAGTTGATGAGTTGAAGATGTTGTGGGAAAAAGGGGTTCAAACTTATGATGTATCTCTTAAGCGAGAACTTTGACATGAGGCGACTTTCTTGTGGACAATAAATGACTTCCGGCGTTAGGAATGATCGGCGGATGGTCGACTCATGGGGCTTATCATGTCCCGTGTGCATGGGGTCGATTAAAGTCATGCGGCTCAAACATGGGGGAAAATGAGTTTCTTCGCAACATCCGGATAGTTTTTCTGCCGATTGAACATCGTTATCGGCGGATGAGTAGACAATTCAATCGAAAAAGCAGAGAAACGTCAAAGTACCGGTCGTCTTTTACGGGTCGGCGGTGTTGAGTTGGATTAGTCATTTGAAGTTTCCACCTCCGGGGAAGAATCACAGATTAGAGCGAGCTTATGGTTACTGGTAAGGTTCTGGCCCGAACACACGATCCATGTTCTTTGACACCGCCTTATTGGGCTACACTCTGCATCCGTCATTGTTTAGATCCGATGCATCTTGAGAAGAACGTGTTTGATAATATTTTTATCTGATCATAGATGCCATTGGTAGAACAAAGGACAACAACAAGTCGAGGCTTGATTTGGTCGAAATGAACATTAGGGAAGATTTGTGGGTACATGTCGGGAGGGTAGTAAGACGGTAATGCCTAAAAGTGACTATACTTTGACCGAGGAACAGTTGATATTGATATGTAATTGGATCGATTGGATTTGAAGCTCCCGGATGGATATTCTTGAATATAGCAAGGTGTTGTAAAGTTGAAGAGCTGAAGTTTCGGGGTCTCAAAAGTCATGATTGTCACGTATTCATGCAGAAGCTGATCCCTGTGGCATTTATCGACTTATTACCGAAACGTGTGGTTGAAGCACTGATAGAGCTTTCTAATTTCTTCAGAGATCTATGCTTGACGGAGCTTCAGGTCAAAGACATAGATAAAATGGAGATGCAGATAGTGGAAATAATGTGCAAGTTAGAAATGATCTTCCCTCCGTCGTTTTTTGATTCAATGGAGCATTTACCTATTCACTTGCCATACGAAGCTAAGTTTGGCGGTCCTGTACCATATAGATGGATGTATCCATTCGAGAGGTAATGACATTAATGTTTTTAATACGGTAAAATGTTTATTATTTTTTTGTTAATCTATATATCACATAGGTATATGCGACGTCTAAAGCAAAAGGTGAAGAATAGAGCCCGTGTAGAGGGGTCGATTGCTGAAAGTTATGTTATGGAGGAACTTGTTAATTTCTGCTCGTTGTACTTTGAGCCGAATGTTCATACGAAGCACAATCGCTTACGTCGGAATCAGGCTGTTGCGCACGAGGAAAATGGAGAATTAACTGCCTTTAGTCATCCTGTACGCCCATTCGGCGGTAAAAAAAGGCGATTCTTGACCGATAGTGAGTATGCAGCTGCCACATTGTATGCACTTGTCAACATGAATGAAGTAGCGCCATACATTAAGTAAGTAGTCATAACTATATATGCCTGGTGTAATTGTGCCAAGTTCCTTTCCAAACACATTGAGTATATAAGCGTATTGCGGTCGATATGATGTTGAAGTCATTGAAGCGAATCCGAGTATATCGGACGAGGATTTGCAAAATTTGAGAAATGGAGAATTTGTGCAATGGTTTAAGGATCATGTAAGTCTAACCTTTAAATGTTCAATGAATCTACCATCATAGACTTATTCTTATGGCGTAATTAACTTTAGAATATGTTGTGTTAATGTACATTAGGTCCTCACAGATGAGTTAGCTGACAATCGACTAAAGCTTATAATAAATGGCCCCTCGAAAGATCTGTAGATACTTATACATGTTGCATTGTCAACGGTTACAGATTTAAGTGTTGCGATATTGGGGAAGTCGCTTCTGTTGATTCTGGTGTTGTGGTGAAAGGTAGCTGCTACGATAACATTTGGGATGACTGGTATGGACGATTGCTAGAAGTTATCGTTCTCAAATATTGGGGTCATAAAGAATTAGTTTGCTTCAATTGTCATTGGTTTGATGTTCAGAATGGAGTTAAAGTAGATAAAAATTCAGGACGGGTGACTGTTAATGTTAAGTCAAAACTAAGACTGATGAGTGGTATGGACGAGCCTTTTATTTTAGCAAGTCAAGCGACACAGGTGTACTACGCGCGGAGTGTTAAGACTCCTGCAAGCCCATGGCATGCTGTTATAACCACCAAAGCCCGTGGTTTTCAAGGCACAACTCCTCGTCCAGACGATGAACCTTTACAAGTCGAGTCTACTAGTGTCACACCTGCTGATGTGATAATTATTAGTGAGTCTAGTGAAGAAGAGGATGATGTTGTCGCTGTCGAAAGTGAAGATGATGTTGTTGAGGAGGTAAATATAATTGAAGAAATCGTTGAAGACGACGAAGATGGTGATGACAACGATAGTGAAGATCTACTGCTCGAAGATGACGATTCTGATATTGATGGCTTTGACGATATAAATGATTAGGAGTATGTACTATTTGTGTCATTTTAGTTGTATTCAAATGTAATAGTTTGTAGTAGTGCAATCATTATCTTCAACTTATATTAATCTACTAAATAAGGTGTTGAGTTGTTTTAGGAGTATGTACTATTTGTGTCAGTTTAGGTTATTATTTATGTTGTATCCTTTTAGGTTACTATTTATGTTGCATTCTTTTAATTGTATCCTTTTAGGTTACTATTTATCTGTAACTTTTAGGTTACTATTTATGTTGCATTCTTTTAATTGTATCAGTATGTTATCCTCTATGTTATCCCTCTTTTACTGTATGTTGCATTCTTTTAGTTGACAGTATACATACATATGGCGCGCACACCACACGGCGATCGTCGTGGTGGGCGTCAGTCGTGAGGTAGTGGAGATTCTACGCGTGATGATCGAGGCAGAGATCGTCAGGTATAATTATATATGTTATTGGGATACACCTTATTATTTTTTATTTTTTATTGTATTGACATTATATTTGTTTATATAAATATTGATGTATTTCAATACATAGGTGATCGACGTAGGCCTCCGCGGGGACTAGCACGTGGCTTGCTAGGGAATCCCCCCCAGGCGCCTCTTATATGTCGTGTTGGGATTCATAGGTAATTTCATAATCCTATATAATATTACTATAATATAAGTATTTAGTTCTAATATATTCTTTGTAATTTGCAATTTCAATTGTAGTATCCTTGACGCCATACGCTTGAGGAACACGTTGCTTGGGATCGTCATGCAACCGATTCTCAAGCCCGTGGATGAGGTGGGGCGGATGTGGATGATCGTACACATCGAGTTGATTATTGCCAATTTAAGGTAGGATGTCAATCATTCATATGCTAGTTTTATTAGACATTTGAATATCTTTGTTACCTCTTTGATTTATGTTATCTCTTTGATTTATGTTGTCTACTAAACTTCTTAATGTGTAATGTGCGAGAGATATTATCGTTTTGAGGGCCAGGCGGGAAGCCCATGGCATGGCCCATTACTGCATGTATAGCTAGAGATGAATTGGCACAAGTGGGTCTACGACTGGAAGAAGAAGGCCCAGACGAAGATGGCTGATGGACAGACACTTAAGGATGTCCGGCCAGATTTCATATCTGCTGCGGTGTGGGACCAGATGTGCAGCATTTGGGACGGCGAGGCCTTCAAGAAGATGTCGGCACAGCGTTCAGCTGCCCGACAATAGAGTCGTCTCCCACACTGCACTGGGTCTCAGTCGTACGACCTGTACCGGGAGAGACTTGAGGTGAGTTTAAAGCATGCACCCTCCCGCTTGGAGTTTTGGTGTACGCCCACCAAAAAGAAAGGTGACAGTGGTTATATCTCACACGAGGCGAGCACGCATTCTTTGTAAGTTATTTAATGCTCTTATTTAATATGTATTTAAAATTCGGATATTATTTTATATTATTTCATTTTATACTTTGCGTATCATCCACTAATGTGTTTTTTCGTCGTGACAGTTGAAGATCTTACGATGGCCCAGGCGGCCGGAGAGGTGACACTCCGGTGAGATTTGTCTCACGCGTGCATGACGAGAGAGAGAGGATGGCCGCGAGCTGCTGAGGGGCCGAAGAAGGGTAGAGTTGTGGGCATTCCCCATGTCCCGGCTTACACCTAGTCCTTCTTTGCGAGATCTCGACGACGCCCACCCACTGGAGGTAGTGGTGCGAGTGGATCGGCGCGCGGCCCTTCATTATCCGATGACTTCTTCCGCGGATCATAGAGGGTGCATGTCGGCGGTGTTGTGCGATCGGGCGCACCATCACGCGAAATGGATATATCGGTAGCTCGGAGGTTGTCCACGGCTCTATCGATCCTACAGCTGCCGTTGACGATCTCATGGGTGTAGTACGGGAGGAGGCCATCCGCGTGTGTGCAGTTGTCTTGGCCAACATCTTCCCACCACATATTCGACAGGTAAAAACAATTAAATTATGTATTTCCTTATTTAATTTATGGAATTTGTAATTGTATTGCTTAGATAAACATAAGATAAAACCCTAACACCATTCTACACACACAGAACCCCACGCAAACACACACACAGCACCGCGTAGGTATTAGACACGCGTTACAACTGACGGTACTCGATTCCGACATACGGAGACCGAGTTATCGCCTAGTTTGCGAAACTGAACAAGACTTAGGCAAAAAGCCGAAAAAGAGCCCGAAACCAGCATCGTCCGTCCGAACGCCACGCAAACACACACACAGCACCGCGTAGGTATTAGGCACGCGTTACAACTGACGGTACTCGATTCCGACATACGGAGACCGAGTTATCGCTTTAGTTTATGGCGAACAACAACACTTTAGGCAAAAAGCGAAAAAGAGCCGAAACCCGCATCGTCCAAATCCGAGCATGCCCACGCAAACACACACACGGCACAGCGTGGGTATTGAACCGCAGCGTTACAATTGACGGGGACTCGATTTTGACATACGGATGCCAGAGTTATCGCTGGTTTGCGGCGAACAAGACTTAGGCAAAAAGCTGAAAAAGAGCACGAAACCCGCATCGTCCATCCGAACGCCACACAAACATACACACGGCACCGCGTGTAGGTATTGAGCGCAGCGTTACAAACCGACGGTGCTCTCGATTTCGACATACGGAGACCGAGTTATCGCCTAGTTTGCAAAACTGAACAACACTTAGGCAAAAAGCCGAAAAAGAGCCCGAAACCCGCATCGTCCGTCCGAACACCACACAAACACACACACGGCACCGTGTAGGTATTAGACACGCGTTACAACTGACGGTACTCGATTCTGACATACGGAGAGCGAGTTATCGCTTAGGTTTATGGCCCGAACAACACTTTAGGCAAAAAGCCAAAAAAGAGCCCAAAACCCGTATCATCCAATGCAATGCCACGCAAACACACACACGAGCACCGCGTGGGTATTGAACAGCGTTACATTACAACCGACGGGACTCGATTTCGACATCACGGAGATCGAGTTATCGCTTAGTTCTTGGCCCGAACAAGACTTAGGCAAAAAGCCGAAAAAGAGCCTGAAACCCGCATCGTCCGTCCGAACGCCACGCAAACACACACACGGCACCGCGTAGGTATTAGACACGCGTTACAACTAACGGTACTCGATTCTGACATACGGAGACCGAGTTATCGCCTAGTTTGCAAAACTGAACAAGACTTAGGCAAAAAGCCGAAAAAGAGCCCGAAACCCGCATCGTCCGTCCGAACGCCACGCAAACACACACACAGCACCGCGTAGGTATTGGACACACGCAGCGTTACAACTGACGGGACTCGATTTCGACATACGGAGACCGAGTTATCGCTGGTTTGCGGCCGAACAAGACTTAGGCAAAAAGCGAAAAAGAGCCCGAAACCGCGTCGTCCATCGATGCATCCGACGCCACGCGAAACACACACACACGGCACGCGTGGGTATTAGAAGTGCGTACGTTACGATGACGGTACTTTCGATTCCGACATACGGAGACCGAAAGTTATCGCCTGGTTCTGGCCGAACAACAACACTTAGGCAAAAAGCGAAAAAGAGCCCGAAACCGCATCGTCCATCCAAGCGCCACGCAAACACACACACACAAAGACCGCGTGGTATTGAACACGCGTTACAATGGCGATTTTCGATTCCGACATACGGAGACCGAGTTATCGCCTGTTCTGGCCCGAACAACACTTGTAGAACACAAACTAAAATAATATAAATATGATCTATTTTGGGGACTCCGTTATTAATATTTTAATTTTGTAGGGTCTTGTTGATGAGACTCGTGGAGGTGGAGATGGCGGCACACGTGATGCTCGTGGAGGAGATGGTGATGATCTTGAAATGATCTTGATGAGACTATGGAGGATGGGACCCATGATGGGACGAAGATTCTGATCTTGGGCGATGTTGTTTATATTTATATTTTGACTTTCATGTATGTATTTAGCTTTTGAGTTGTACAGATTTGAGTTTAGTATCTAATTATATTAATTGTTGATAGTAAAAGATATGATTGTTATTGATATGTGTATATTATCATTATTTATTTTTCTTAGTTTATAACAGGTACAATGTATATATAAATGAACAGGGGAATTTTGCAATTTTATTATTTTTTTTTAAAGTGGGTCATTGGCGATGGGGGAATTGGCGACGGCCATGCGGTAAACAATGAAGTCGTCATTAATGACAAGCCGTCACCCAATGACTCCGTCATGATAATGACTTCAACTTGCCGACTCATGACGGACGGGGGGAGGCGGCGACCCCATACTGGCGACAGTAAGAAGCGACAGACGATCTGTCATGATGACCTCATTGCCGACGGCAAAAGGGTCGTTAAGCGGCACGACGCGTCGCCGCCAATGACCTTATTTTTGTAGTGATCTATGCACTACAATCCACGAATGACTTTCAACATAATATAAACATGAGGATGATGACAATGATATAAGAATTCAATAAAACAAGTTCAAGGATAAATTTTAAAGATTTATAATTTAATTTATCCGAAATCAATAACGTCAAATTGTCAACATGATCTGTTTTGTGGAGTAAAATTCAAGAATAATATTGTACCAAAAATAATTTGGACCAAAAACGAATCAATTTTTATCAAAAATAGTATTCTGGGTGAATATTACTCGAGTGAATAGTAACCCGTGAATTACTCTTCGAGAATAGTAACCCAGTGAATAGTAATCCAGCATGAAAAAGTTAAAACTTATCAAGAATGTTCAAAAAAAATATTTCCATGAAAGGATACGGGATGAAGCGCAAATATCAAGGATATTCTACTAATTTCATGGAGTTTAGAAGCTAATACTTTAACCAAATGAGTATAGAATTCGAAATCTGAAACGAAATAATATTACTTACATACTACAGAGTATGGAAGAAAATATTATTTCAAGCGAATATTGAACAAAAATAACATCCATTACCTTGAAAAGAAGAGTATTCCAACTGGTATAGCAGGGATATTCTTGAAGAAAACTTTCACTGTTTTCTACGCTCAAAGCTTTCTAAAACACTAAAGAAATACGCTCAAGATTATAGAAGAAGAATTCTATGATTCTGGTGTGATTTTTAATTCAAGCATCCTATTTATAGGAGAATAGAAGTGGTACTGTTTTATCACGGATGAATTACTCAAATTCACAGACAGCGAAAACAAAACCTTAGTCGTCCAAATTTTCAAACTATTAATATAATAATCAATAAAATATAATATATTCTATTTTTCATAAAAAAAAAATAAAACTTATTATAATATATATATATATATATATATATATATATATATATATATATATAATGGTAACATTACTCCCCAAGTGACAAACCAAATCCCCCACGACATTTTTCTAAAGTATATATATATATATATATATATATATATATATATATATATATATATATATATATATATATATATATATAATCCCACCATTCTAAATCCTCCCATGACACAGACTTTCTCCACCCATTCCATTTTTTTCTTCTAGTGGGCCCCACATATGGCCCCACCTTTATTATATTAACTAATTTTCTACCGATTATTTTGAAAAATAGGAAAATAGGGGTCCATAAAATAAGCAAAATTTACATCAAATACTTCTAAAAATCTCCTCAATATTTTTAACAACATTTATCATCATTATTATAATTCGCAATATTTAACAACTGTGTCATTCCTGGAAAGAGGGGCTTTCAATAAGGATTTCTACCTATTATGCGCCAAGCAATTAGGTGACCAAACCTCTCCTTGACGTAACTTCAAGACATCTTCAATATTGCAAATAATAATATTAATAACTTTGTCGTCTCAATTGTTAATTTAATAATATATAAAATATCGAAAATAATTGAATCAAATAACGTGAAATACTATGCAGTAATTGCTGTAGCAATAATTGAACAAAACTGAGTGACTTCTCACGTAAGCATCAATAATCAATACTGTGTGCTACTATGCAACCACGCGTATTACTGTACTTTTAACACCGGTTATTTCAACAGTTAACGGTAAAACTTTCGCCGTTATTTTCATAAAAAGATATTTTTGTCGTTTTCTCAATCCGACAATAATTGCGTTGTGGGGTCCACCAATGATTGTGCCATCGTACGAATATTCCCTGTTAAAACTAATATTCCCCGACCAATCGAATATTATATAACAACTTGCGTACTTTGCAAAATTTATAAATATTACCCACAACTATAAAATTATATCAAATTCACTCTATAATATTCAAAAATGATATTTATAGAAAATTCATCTTTATTCATAAAAGTTGGGGTCTTACAACATCCCCTTCTTATTAAATTTTGCCCTCGAAATTAGGGTACGTACCTGGTATGTCGAAGAGGTAAGGATACCTTGATTTCATTTTAGATTCTAACTCCCAGGTCATTTCCTCAACATCGTGGTTTCTCCACAAAACTTTGACTTAAGGTATAACCTTAGAGCGTAGAATATGTTCCTTCTTATCCAAGATTTTAACAGGAACCTCTTCATACGTTAAATCTTCCACTATTTTGCCCGGTTCTAACTCAATAATGTGGTTTGGGTCTTCCACATATTTACGTAACATGGATATGTGAAAAACGTTATGAACATGATACATACTTGACGGTAAAGCGAGTCTATAAGCCACAGTTCCTACTCGATCGTGGATTAAAAATCGGCCAATGAATCGAGGATTGAGATTTCCTCTCTTTACAAATCTTATAACTCCTTTCCATGGAGCAACACGTAACAACACATGATCTCCAATATCGAATTCCACGTCCTTTCGATGAAGATCAGCATAACTCTTTTGTCGATCTTGTGAGATTTTTATACGTTGTCAGATCGTTTGATTCTTTTTCGTAGTCATACGAAATAACTCCGGTCCCAATAACGTTGCTTCACCCACCTCATCCCAGCATACTGGAGAACGACACTTTCTTCCATACAACGCCTTAAATGGAGCCATGCCAATACTTGCTTGATAACTATTGTTGTAGGAAAACTCCACCAACGGTAAGAATGTGTCCCAACTTCCCTTGAAGTCAAGGACACGTAGTCTTAATAGATCTTCAAGAGTTTGAATAGTCCTCTCCGACTGCCCGTCCTTCTGAGGATGATATGCCGAGTTAAATCATAAATCCGTGCTCATAGCTTTCTGCAAACTAACCCAAAATCGTGAAGTGAATCTTGGGTCTTGATCAGAAACTATGGATACTGGCATACCATACAGTCTTACAATCTCATTTATGTACATACGAACAAGATGTTCAAGTGTATAAGTTTCTCGTATAGGTAAGAAGTGAGCAGACTTGGTTAATCTATCAACAATGACCCAAATTGCATCTATGCCTTGAGAAACCTTGGGAAGACCAGTAACGAAATCCATGGTAATGTGCTCCAACTTCCATTCTGGAATTTCAAGTGGTTGCAATGGACATTTTGGTACTTGATGCTCCGCCTTGACTCATTGACAAGTTAAACACCTTGAGATAAACTCCGCTATCTTTCTCTTCATATTGCTCCACCAAAATGTATGTCGAAGATCATGATACATTTTGGTACTCTCAAGATGGATTTCAAACGGTGTGTTGTGCGCCTCCATCATGATTTTATACTTTAAATCAGGGTCGTTAGGAACACAAAGTCTGGAGTTGACTTGAAGTATTCCTTCTTCATCGATTCTTGCTTCCGGCATAGCACCTTCTTGCACTTTCTTCCTCATACGCAACAGCTCCAGGTCTGTAGCTTGAGCAGCTTTAACTTTATCGATTAAAGTAGGTTCTACTAGTATATTCGCCATCATCACATGGGTCCTTGGAGTCTTTAACTCTATCTCCATCCTTTGCAAGTCATACAAAATGGACCTTTGTGTTGACAATATCGCACTCGTACCCGCATATGATCTTCTACTCAATGCGTTAGCTACCACGTTCGCTTTTCGAGGATGGTATTGGATGGTATGATCATAATCTTTCAACAGTTCAAGCCAACGTCGTTGTCGGATGTTAAGTTCCTATTGAGTGAAGAAATGTGACAACCCGAATTTTTATAAATTATTAAAATAGGAATTTAATAACTAAAATTCTTATTATGAGATGTTTTGAGTTTGAGTATGTATATATACGTGCTATAGATGTTGAAATATATGATCTGGTGTGATGAAAAATATATTCATATATTGGGAAATTGAGGTTCAATAGTTAAGTTAACTATTGAAGGAATTAAATGAATTTAGTAATTAATTTTAAATATTTATTGAATTAAATAAATATTTTAATTAATTTATTTATTGAGAAATAAATAATTGATAAATTATGGAGAATTAATTTAGTAACTAAATTGATTAATGTAAATTAAATTGAGTAATGATAATTTTATCTCAAGGATTTAATTTAAGGAAAAAATTAAATTAAATCAATTGCTCAATATTTAAGAAAATAATTAAATTAAATGAATTATTTAATTTATTTGGAAATAAATAAATTAAATAAAGTGACGTTTCTAATTTATTAATTAAATTAGATATATAATTATTTATTAATTATAAGTATAATGATAATAAGATTTTTATTATTATTATTATAAGTTATTTAAATTAACTAAACTAAAGTTATTTAAATTAATCAACTAAAGGTGTGACATAAATCTATATAATATAAGGTTATTAAAATAATCTAGTTGGGAGTTATGTGTTAGCCAAACAAGGCCTTGTAGCCTTTGGTTTTTTCAACTGATGCAAACTTTTTGATTTTGTACCTGACGTTAGTGAGGGAGCGGGAGTCAGTTTATTTTTACGCTTCTTATTTTTCCCTAAGGCTAGACAATATAGAAATACAGAGGAGGTTTGGAGAGAAGAAGAAATTGGCAGGACGAGTTACTTAAAAAAGCCAAAGCTCCTATTCCTTATTCGGTTTCTCTCGACTCCTCTTGCCTGCTATACCGCCCTTTTCATCTCATTGTCTAGTGCACTTATTCTACTAACACAAGGGGAGAAGTAAGAATTTGAGCTTTCAAAACTCGTTGGAGCGGTGAGGTTTCAGGTTTGGGAGCTAGCAAGAGATCATAAGTGAAGCTAATAGAAGGTATTACAATCTATCTTTATAATTGATATGAAAGTAAAGTTTAAACAAGGTGGTTTATTTGGTAATAGAATGATTACAGTTAGCACTATAAACTGATTTTAGTTATGAATGGTTCATTTTAATGATATTAGTTAATTGTAGTTGTACTAATTAACAAAGACTTGAAATATTTCATGATCAAAAGAATGGGATTTCAAACAGATTGAATTCAAAAAAAAAGAAGAGAAAACTAGTTAGTTTGTTAATGACTCGGCTATGCTTAATTGTTTGCATATTAAACTGTTATGGCTTGAATTAGAAACAAGGGGATAGGCTTGGTTGTGTGGTGATATAAGGAAACTAAAATGGGATGATAGCACAAATAAATGGCTATGAAATGAGTGTTCCAAAACAGCGCACACCACTTGTTCGATAAAAGTCCTATGTGAGTTTTTTTGGTTAAAAACCAAGTATTAAGTAAATCTAAGGATAAATTAAGGTATATTTATCCTATATGAAGATAAATAAAGAGTTTGGGCATATTAAATGAAAGCGAAAAGCCGTTTCAAACAAAAACGAAAAGTTAAAAATAAGTGTGTTAAGCCATTATTGACCACTGTTTTGAGCAGCGTAAAGATTTTGAAATCAGAAGTTTATAACTTTTAAATATAGTCTCATATACTATATAAAACATATTTAAAATTTGTTCTAATTTGGTATTAGAGCTAGAAGTAATAAGGTCGCGAAAAAAACATGTTAGAAACCAAAAAAAATTGTGAACTGCTGACCCTAAGGACCAATTCGGGGCTAGCTACAGTTTCCAAAAAATTGTGGGCTTTTGGGTGATTATAGTACACTGAATAAGCTTTCCATAGACTCTGAACGGACTAATTCCGACTTGAACCAAGGAGTTATGACATTTCAAAGTAGTTATACAAATCATCCAACAAATTCGGAGCAGATCCCTTGCACGGATTTTCTGGAATTTTGTACTTAGAATTTGAAGATGGTCCATGAACGAAAGTTGTAGTCCCAGAAGTTAGCTTCGCGTGGGCGCAAGAATCGCTCAAAAATGTTTTAAAAAGAATTAGTTATGACTGTTTTAGCGAGATATGGTAAAGCTGAGAAAAAATTAAAAGCTCATTATGATTGGGCATTTTAAGTTACATTTTTGGGTCGCCTATGATGTCTAAAATGGGTGGCATATGTTTTCTAAATATATTCTCTTATGATTTTTATAGCATATCCAAATTTTGGGGCAAACTAACTTACGAATTAAAAACTACAAAATCGCAAAGTGGCTTCATCGCGAAGATGGCTGCTACCCAGCAACAACGCTCTATAACAGTTGACTGAGATTCCTTTGAAGCTCTCAATTGACGTGTTTAAAGTACCCAAAATGTTTAGCTAATATTTTACTTAAATAGGTGGGTAAACCACCCATATTATATCCAAAACTTGACGTATAAAGGATCAATGTCATGGGAAATATAAAATGGCAGAACATGGGGTGAGCAAGACTAGGAACGCTGCGACAATAAGCAAGTTTGAGTAATTGCTACAATTGGTATTGTATTTTAATACGTGGCTGCACCACCTCTAGCCTACACAAAAGTTTAGGATGATTAAAGTAATAAACTAAAATATGAAGAACCTTTATTTGGTGTAAAAAGGTTAAAACAAATTAAGTTTCTAAATAAACTAATATTCGTTGAGTAAGAATAAATATTATTAGTTTGTATAAAACTAATAATTATTATTGATGAATATACATGCATGTTTTGTAACATATTCAATTATCTAATACGTGTGTACATGTAAATATAATTCTGTAGGAATTGTGGAGAAACTCTAGGTTAACTTTTGTGGTAATCTCCAATCAAGGCAAGTTTTTCAGTTCTATTATGTTTGTGGATTAAATGTGATTATGTGGTGAGTTACATACCATGTTTTATGAATTGTTAAAGTCAAAATATGACTAAGTTAATTGGGTTATGGAACTCAATTTATATGTGATATGTGATAGCACATGTTGTATGATGTAACTCGATAAATTAGAAATGTATAATGCATGAATGTATGATTTGTAAGGAATTATTGATGCATGTAGGGTATGCATAGTAAAGAAAATGTAGTGCATATGAAATTGTGTGCTATGTGAAACATGATAGACTGTTAAATTTGTTGGGCTGTCGAGCTCAATCTTGCAAACACAAACTTTTTGTAGGTTAATGATGTTAGATAATATTACTTGCTATATGGATGATGAAGATTGAACGATGTGCAAAATGAATACATTTCCTTGAATTAGAAATGGTATAAATCTATGATTGATAGGTTTGTCAAATGTAATTGGCAGTTATGTATAGTTTGAAATATTGAATGGATAAAGAATGTTTATTCTGAATTGAGAATAGATAATATTCTAAAATAAATGAATCATCGATAGAAAAGATATGAAGTATTGAGACTTAAGCTTTTAATACGTTTACACAGAATATTATACAAATCATATAATAAATATGATTCTAGTATAAAGAAGAATTGTAAAGGTTGTGATTCAGGGAATGAATGAATGGAAAGAAAGAAAAAAATTTATTCCGCATTTTATAAAGTTTAACATTGAATAATGATGTAAAATCAAAAGGTAGATGTGTTATTAACGACCGAAGTTGAGAATTATATTGTATGAATTTTTTGGGGTCGTTACAAGAAATATTAAAGGCTTTTATGATCCGTATAGGTCTCCATCTTCTCTCCATACAGGTAATGCCTCCAAATCTTTAGTGCAAAAACGATTGCTGCCAACTCTAGATCATGAGTAGGATAATTCCTCTCATATTCTTTGAGTTGTCGTGAGGAATATGCTACGACTTTCCCATGTTGCATGAGAACACATCCTAACCCTTTGCCCGAAGCATCACTATAGATGAAAAATCCCTCCGAGCCAGATGGTATTGTCAGAACAGGTGCTGAAATGAGTCTCCTCTTGAGTTCTTAAAAACTCTTCTCACATTCCTCGCTCCAACCGAATTTTGTATCTTTTCGAGTCAGCTGAGTTAATGGAGTAGCGATTCGAGAAAATCCTTCCACGAATCTCCGATAATGACCAGCTAAGCCTAGAAATATATGTACTTCGGTTACTATTTTAGGTTGATCCCAGCTTTGAATTGCTTCAATCTTTGCTGGGTCAACAGATATTCCGTGATTTGATATCACGTGCCCAAGGAATGCTACTTCCTCAAGCCAGAACTCGCATTTCTTCAACTTAGCATAAAGCTTATTTTCACGAAGCTTTTGGAGTATCAAACTCAAGTGTTGCTCATGATCTTCACGGCTTTTGGAATATATGAGGATGTCATCAATAAAGACGACCACAAAGTGATCCAAATATTTCTTGAATACTCGGTTCATCATATCCATGAAGGCAGCAGGAGCATTAGTCAATTCAAAAGACATGACTAGGAATTCATAATGCTCGTACCGAGTTCTGAAAGTCATCTTTGGAATGTCCTCGGTTTTAATCTTTAACTGATGATATCAAGAACGAAGATCGATCTTTGAAAAGAATTTGGCGCCTTGCAACTGGTCAAACAGGTCATCAATATGTGGCAATGGGTACCTATTTTTGATGGTGACATGATTCAACTTCCGATAATCAATACAAAGTCGCATACTCCCATCTTTCTTCTTCACGAATAAGACAAGAGCACCCCAAGGAGAAGTACTAAGATGAATGAAACCGATGTCTAATAAGTCGCATACTCCCATCTTTCTTCTTCACGTATTTTTTTGTTTAAATTCGTGACATGAGCTAAAAAAGCTTGACATCCGTTTTTTAATAAATGAATAGCTTTATGGCTTGAGATGACAGTGATTGATTTTAATGGTTTGGTTGCTTGAATTCGCATAATAGGTTGGTTAGGAATATGAAAGCTAACAACCTTACGAAAACAATAAATTTTTGCATGATGAGTAGTTAACCAATCAATCCCTAGAATTACGTCAAATGCAAGTATTTTCAATAAAATAAGATCGACAGGTAATGTGAGGGTACCGATTTGAACCAAACAAGACTTATAAACAGTGGATGTAATGAAGGTTTCTCCCAACGGAGTTTCAACAGATAAGTCAAAGTCTAATTTCTCCGGAGTCAAATTTAAACGTTGAGCGCAAGTTGGAGAAAGAAAAGAATTGGTAGAACCGGTATCAAATAAGGTATATACTTCGCTAAAGTTTATGATAAGCTTACCCATGATGACCTCGTTCGGGTTCCTTATTTTCTGGAAGGTCACAACAAACGTTCTTCGTTGAACTACTGGTTTTGACTTGTCTGGGATGGCATTTGGTGTCACCATTCCAACTAAACTTGGCTTCCCTGTACGACAAAATCTAGCTAGGTGACCTTCTCTTCCACAATTGTAACACGTTTTGGACTCATCGTACACGCTTTGACCGATGTGTCCTCCCCTCGCATTTGAAGCATATGATAGGTGGTCGTTCTCCTTCCTTAACAACGGGTGCTGGTGCTGACGTCTTTCCATCATTGTTGAATCTCCTTTTCTTGAAATGTCCATTACTATCTTGGCCATGATTACCACCGAAGTGGTTACCATTTTCGGCATTTTGATTCCCTCCACGTTTGTTGTCACCACTACGATGACTGCTACCACTGGTATTATCATTTTGCCGGCTGCTTTCTCTTGGTTGAGTTAACTCGTTATCGCGCTCCAATAATTGAGCCCTATTTACAACATCTGAATACAAACACTGTTTGTGAGAAATTAAGTATTAACGTATCTCGGGTTTCAAACCTCTTAGAAACATCCGTGTTATTCTCTCCTCATTATCAACTAAGTGGGACGCAAACCGAGAAAACTCGGCAAACTTGGCTTCGTACTGCGACACGATTATGTTGTTTTGCTCCAGTTTAATGAACTCTACCTCTTTTGGGAAAGTACTTGTCGTTGAACAGTTCTTGGAACTTCTCCCAAGTCATCTTTAGTGCGGCAGGTTGAGTACGCTTACGATTTCCACCAAGAATCATTTGCTCAATAACACGAAGGTGGCAAAGGGAACCTTTTGCTCCTCAGAGCATCCCAAGATATCAAATATCTTACTGATCTGCTTTATCCACTTCTCCGCCTTAAGTGGTTTTGGCTCTCCAAAAAACTTCGGTGGTCCCAGCTCCTTGAACTACTTAGTGGTGACCGTCCGAGAGTTGCCAGTGTTTCCACCTTCATTTTGGACAGCAATCTCTCTCGTCTGATGTTGCATGAATTATAAAAAAACCCCTAAACATTCTGTCGTTCATCATTTGGTCGGTGTTGTTGTTTGCATGAGGATTGTTACCTTCCTGATGCACGTTTTCTTGGTTATTGATTGTTAGTGATTCAACGGTCTCATGTGCTCCATTCATATTCTCAACATTCAAGGGTTAAATGACATGCAACATATTATCCCTATATTCTGACCGACCAATTAAATAACAAATAAATTAGGTAGGTCATAATAGCGAAGGATTTCCCCATCTCTACCCCCTAGTTCTAGTCTCACATCTTAGCCATGGATCATATCCCTAAACTTTGATACCAACTGTTACGCCCCCAAAATAGGTATACATCACCCAGCTTGAGTCGCCAAATACATGGTACAAAATTCAAATACAACAGTTTGTGTGAAATACGACAAAATATAAACTGAGAGTTTTAATACGAATGTTGTCTTCTAGACAATATTCAAACTCAAATAAAGTCCTCAATACATTTACTATCACACTATTTCATAGAATAGTGAGGACTACTAATGCTATCATCTGGACCGTCACTCCGTTCCCCGACTAGTCCCAGCTACGTTCTCATTTCCTGAAGAGAACAATGAAAGCAAAAGGGTGAGCTCAACTAGCCCAACAAGAAATATTATGACTAAGATAATGCCGAATAATTTATCGTTAGCCTTCAACAGTGTTAAACTGATAAAATATAACAAACATCAAGTTTAACTGCAGCGGAACAAGGAATCCATTAGAAGAGTCAAGTAGAGAATAAAATCTACTATCTTCTATGATTTAAAAGGTTTTTCATCACTTTTATCGCTGAGACTCAGCTTAATAAATAATCCACATCATCCCTGCACTACGACCAATGATATTCATTAGTATAACGACCACAAATTATCCATGCACTACGGGCCAAGGATATTCGTGTTTTCATCAATGGTCATGATCATGTCAACAACCTCGTCCATCAATTCACTACTACGCCAATGAGGACTTTTACTACATCATTTGTAACATTACTATTAAGTGATTATACCGAATAATCCTCGGTCATAATCATACCAAGTCCATCTATGCACTACAGGTCCACGAGATGACTTTCAACATAATATAAACATGAGGATGATGACAATGATATAAGAATTCAATAAAACAAGTTCAAGGATAAATTTTTAAAGATTTATAATTTAATTTATCCAGAAATCAATAACGTCCAAATTGTCATCATGATACTGTTTTGTGGAGTAAAATTCAAGAATAATATTGTACCATAAATAATTTGGACCAAAAAAGAATTAGTTTTTATCATGAATAGTACTCTGGGTGAATAGTACTCGAGTGAATAGTACCCCACAAATAGTACTTCGGGAATAGTAACCCGGCATGAAAAAGTTAAAACTTATCAAGAATGTTCAGAATAATATTTCCATGAAAAGGTATTGGATGAAGCGCAAATATCAAGGATATTCTACTAATTTCATGGAGTTTAGAAGCCAATACTTTAACCAAATGAGTATAAAATTCAAAATCTGAAATGAAATAATATTACTTACATACTGCAGAGTATGGAAGAAAATATTATTTCAAGCGAATATTGAACAAAAATAACATCCCTTACCTTGAAAAGAAGAGTATTCCAATTGGTATAGCGGGAATATTCTTGAAGAAAACTTTCACTGTTTTCTACGCTCAAAGCTTTCTAAAACTCTAAAGAAATACGCTTAAGATTATAGTAGAAGAATTCTCTGATTCTGGTGTGATTTTCAATTCTAACTAAGCATCCTATTTATAGGAGAATAGAAGTGGTACTGTTTTATCACGGATGAATTACTCAAATTCACAGACGGCAAAAACAAAACCTCAGTCATCCAAATTTTCAAATTATTAATATAGTAATAAATAAAATAAAATATTTTCTATTTTTTCATAAAAAACAAAACTTGTTATAATATATATATATATATATATATATATATATATATATATATAATAATGGTAACATTACTCCCCCCGTGACAAACCAAATCTGTGACGCCTCCAAAACAGGTATACATCACCCATCTTGGGTCGCCAAATACATGGTACAAAATTCAAATACAACTTAATTATACAACAGTCGTGTAAAATACGACAAAATATAATCTAAGAGTTTTTAATAAGAATATTATCATCTAGACAATATACAAACTCAATGGAGTCCTCGTTACATTTATTGTCACACTATTTAACAGAATAGTGAGGACTACTAATGCTATCATCTGGACCGTCACTCCGTTCTCCGACTAGTCCCGGCTACGTTCTCATTTCCTGAAGAGAACAAATAAAGAAAGGGTGAGCTCAACTAGCCCAGTAAGAAATATTATGACTAAGATAATGCAGAATAATTTATCGTTAGCCTTTAACAGTGTTAAACTGATAAAATATAACAAACATCAAGTTTAACTGTAGCGGAACAAGCAATCCATTAGAAGAGTCAAGTAAAGAATAAAATCTACCATCTTCTATGATTTAAAAGGTTTTTCATCACTTTTATCGTTGAGACTCAGCTTAATAAATAAACCACATCATCCCTGCACTACGACCAAGGATATTCATTAGTATCACGACCACAAATTATTCATGCACTACGGGCCAATGATATTCGTGTATTCATCAATGGTCATGATCATGCCAACAACTGTCCATCAATGCATTACGGGCCAATGAGGACTTTTACCACATCATTTGTAACATTACGGTCATGATTATATCGAATAATCCCTGGTCATAATCATACCAAGTCCATCTATGCACTACAAGCCACTGATGACTTTCAATATAATATAAACATGAGGATGATGACAATGATATAAGAATTCAATAAAACAAGTTCAAGAATTAATTTATCCAGGAATCGATAACGTCCAAATTATCAACATGATACTGCTTTGTGGAGTAAAAATCAAGAATGCTCAGAAGAATATTTCCATGAAAAGATATTGGATGAAGCGCAAATATCAAGGATATTCCACTAATTTCATGGAGTATAAAAGCCAAAACTTTAACCAACTGAGTATAATAAAGAATGGAATAACAAAAGAATTCACTAGGCATGCGATAGAAGCGCATGCAATAGGTTATTCCAATGTAATAATAAATAATGGAACCAATCATACGTAAACGCATTGCATGTGATATTCCAACCTAATAATAAAGAATGGAATAATAGAAGAATTCACCATACATGTGATAGAATCGTGCATGCATAAAAGTTATTCCAACGTAATAATAAATAATGGAACCAGTCATGTAATACGCACGCATGTGATTTTCCAATGTAATAATAAAGAATGAAATAATGAAAAAATTTTCACCATGTATGCGGTACTTGACAGACAAAGCTATTCCAACAGAATAATAAATAACGGAACCAGTCATGCGTAATTCGCATGCATGGGATGTTCCAAATGAGAATAATAAGGGATAGAATAACAATAGCTCTCTTGAAGAACACGAAAAGAAATAATACCCTTACCTTAGAAAAACCGGATAATGAATAGTGAGGTAGCAGACTTCTCTTCTTGTTTCTCTCTATAATAATTGTTCTAAAGCTTTTGTGAATTGGTGAGAAATGAAGGAAGAATGAGCTTCTATTTATAGGAAAATATAGTTTCGATAATTGCACGTTTTGGGGCTCGAAATATTACAGTATAATACATTCCTCTTTTTCTTCATTTTTAATTTAGTCCTTCAAGTATTAACAAACTTGCACCACCTCCCCTAATAGTAAATAATATGAATTAATAGTTCATTCATGTGACTCAATAGTATAATCATGTGAAAAAACTAATTACAGTATAGTACCTTCAACTATACCTCCATTTTTAATTTAGTCATGCAAGTATTATCCATCTTGCACCTACTCCCCTAATAGTACAAGAATGTAATTCAATAGTACACAATGTGAACAAATAGTTATATAAGCATGTGAATTAGTAGTAATTAATTGCTCATTTATCCGATAAATTACCCGATTTATCAATATAACCCCTAGACATCAATTATCATCGGAATAGATGTCGATTTTCACTAACACTAATAATCCCAACACAATGGAACTATCAAATTCATCTTTAATCAACACAACTTATTCATCATTAATATTATAACTCACAATATTTAACAACCGTGTCGTTCCTGGGAAGAGGGGCTTCTACGATAAGGATTTCTCCTTATTGGCGCAATTAGGTGACCAAACCTCTCCTCGATGAACTTCTAGACATTGTCAATATTGCAAATAATAATATGAATAACTTTTCCGGCCTTAATTATTGATTTAATAATATAACATATTATATGATGATAATCGTGACAATAATTGAATCAATAATATGAGAGATATGATGCGTTAAATTATCAGTAGCAATAATTGAATATAATTGAGTGACTTATCACGTAAGCATCAATAATCAATACGGTTAAGCTACTACTGTAACCCACAGCGTATTCTTCGTACTTTTACTACCGAGTAGTTCAAAAGTTTTAATTCAGTAACACTTTCGTCGTTATTTTTATAAAATGATAATTTTGTCATTTTCTAACTACGACAATACTTAGTTAATTAGGGGGTCCACTTAATGATTGTGTCGCTGCGTTTAATATTCCTCGACAAAAAGAATATTCTCCGACCAATCGAATATTATATAACCACTTGCTTACTTTCAAAATTTGTAAATATTACCCACAACAATAACATTATATCAAATCCACACCATAATATTCAAAAAAATATTTTGAGAAATTTAAATCGTTATTCATAAATTTTGGGGTCTCACAAAATCCCCCCCCCCCTGACACCAGACTTTCTCCACCCATTCCATTTTTTTCACCAAGTGAGCCCCACATGTGGCCCCACCTTTATTATATTAAATAATTTTCTACCGATTATTTTGAAAAATGGGAAAATGGGAGTCCATAAAATAAGCAAAATTTATATCAAATACTTCATAAAAATCCCCTCAAAATTTTTAACAATATTTATCATCATTATTATAATTCATAATATTTAACAACCAGGTCGTTCCCAGGAAAGAGGGGGCTTTCCAATAAGGATTTCTCCCTATTGGCGCGCAATTAGGTGACCAAACATCTCCTACAAATAATAATATTAAGAACTTTACCGTCTCAATTATTGATTTAATAATATATTAAATATCGACAATAATTGAATCAAATAACGTGAGATACTATGCAGCAATTACTGTAGCAATAATTAAACAAAACTAAGTGACTTCTCACGTAAGCATCAATAATCAATACCGTATGCTACTATGTAACCACGCGTATTAATGTACTTTTAACACCAGTTATTTCAACAGTTAACGGTAAAACTTCCGCCGTTATTTTCATAAAAAGATATTTTTGTCGTTTTCTCAATCCGACAATAATTTCGTTGTGGGGTCCACCAATGATTGTGTTGTCGTACGAATATTCCCTGTTAAAATGAATATTCCCCGACCAATCGAATATTATATAACAACTTGCGTACTTTGCAAAATTTATAAATATTACCCACAACTATAACATTATATCAAATTCACTCCATAATATTCAAAAATGATATTTATAGAAAAATCTTTATTCATAAAAGTTGGGGTCTTACACACAGACTCTTAATAAATCTTCAAGAGTTTGAATAGTCCTCTTCGACTGCCCGTCCGTTTGAGGATGATATGCTGAACTAAATCATAAATCTGTGCCCATAGCTTTTTGCAAACTAACCCAAAATCGTGAAGTGAATCTTGGGTCTCGATCAGAAACTATGGATACTGGCATACCATGCAATCTTACAATCTCGTTTATGTATATACGAGCAAGACTTTCAAGTGTATAAGTTTCTCGTATCAGTAAGAAATGAGCAGACTTGGTCAATCTATCAACAATGACCCAAATCGGATCTATGCCTTGAGAAACCTTGGGAAGACCAGTATTGAAATCCATGGTAATGTGCTCCCACTTCCATTCTGGAATTTCAAGTGGTTGCAATGGACCTTTTGGCATTTGATGCTCTGCCATGACTCGTTGACAAGTTAGACGCCTTGAGATAAACCTCGCTATCTCTCTCTTCATATTGCTCCAGCAAAATATTTGTCGAAGATCACGATACATTTTGGTACTCCTAGGATGGATTGCAAACGGTATGTTGTGCGCCTCCATCATGATTTTATACTTCAAGTCAGAATCGTTAGGAACACAAAGTCTGGAGTTGACTAGAAGTATTCCTTCTTCATTGATTCTTACTTCCGGAATAGCACCTTCTTGCACTTTCTTCCTCATACGCATCAGCTCTAGGTCTGTAGCTTGACCAGCTTTAACTTTATCGATTAAAGTCGATTCTACTCATATATTCGCCATCATCACATGGGTCCCTAGAGTCTTTAACTATATCTCCATCCTTTGTAAGTCATACAAATTGGGCATTTGCGTTGACAATATCGCACTCGTACCCGCATATGATCTTCTACTCAATGCGTCATCTATTATGTTCGCTTTTCCAGGATCGTATTAAATGGTATGATCGTAATCTTTCAATAGCTCAAGCCATCGTCGTTGTCACATGTTGAGTTTCTTTTGAGTGAAGAAATATTTGAGGCTTTTATGATCTGTATAGATCTCCACCTTCTCTCCATACATGCAATGCCTCAAAATCTTAAGCGCAAAAACGACAGCTGCCAGTTCTAGATCATGAGTAGGATAATTTCTCTCATATTCTTTTAGTTGTCGTGAGGCATAGGCTATGACTTTCCCATGTTGTATGAGAACACATCCAAACCCTTTACCTGAAGCATCATTGTAGATGACAAATCCCTCCGAGCCAGATGGTATTGTCAGAACAGGTGCTGAAATGAGTCTCCTCTTGAGTTCTTAAAAACTCTTCTCACATTCCTCGCTCCAACTGAATTTTGTATCTTTTCGAGTCAGTTGAGTTAATGGAGTTGTGATTCGAGAAAACCCTTCTACGAATCTCCGATAATAACCAGCTAAGCCGAGAAAGCTACGTACTTCGATCACTGACTTAGGTTGCTCTAAGCTTTGAATTGCTTCAATCTTTGTCGGGTCAACAGATATTCCATGATTTGATATCACGTGCCCAAGGAATGATACTTCCTCAAGCCAGAACTCGTATTTCTTCAACTTGGCATATAACTTATTTTCACGAAGCTTTTGGAGTATCAGCCTCAGGTGTTGCTCATGATCTTCACGGCTTTGGGATTAAATGAGGATGTCATTAATAAAGATGACCACAAAGTGATCCAAATATTCCTTGAATACTCGATTCATCATATCCATGAAGGCAGCAGGAGCATTAGTCAATCCAAAAGACATGACTAGGAATTTGTAATGCCCGTACCAAGTTCTCGAAAGCGCCTTTGGAATGTCATCGGTTTAATCTTCAACCGATGATATCGAGAACGAAGATCAATTTTTTGAAAATAATTTGGCGCCTTGCAACTGGTCAAACAGGTCATCAATGCAAGCCAACGATATGGGTCAACTCTTGATAATCAATACAAAGTCGCATACTTCCATCTTTCTTCTTCACGAATAGAATAGGAGAACCCCAAGGAGACGTACTAGGTCGAATGAAACCGATGTCTAATAATTCCTGCAGTTCGGTTGTTAACTCCTGAAGTTCAATAGGAGCCATTCGATATGGGGCTTTGGAAATGGGTTTTGTACCAGGTTCAAGGTCGATACCAAACTCAATTTCACGCTCCGGGGGAAGGCCAAGAAGTTCTTCGGGGAATACGTCAGGAAATTTATTAACAATAGAAATATCATTCAAATCTGAAGTATTTTTGTTTAAATCTGTGACATGACCTTAGAAAGCTTGACATCCATTTTTCAATAAACGAATAGCTTTATGGCTTGAGATGACCGTGATTGATTTTAATGGTTTGGTCGCTTGAATTCTCATAATAGGTTGATTAGGAATATGAAAGCTAATAACCTTACAAAAATAATCAATTTTAGCATGATGAGTAGTTAACCAATCAATCCCTAGAATCACGTCAAATGAAAGTATTTTTAAGGAGATAAGATCGATAGGTAACGTGCGGTTATAGATTTGAATCTAACAAGACTTATAAACAATGGATGTAATGAAGGTTTCTCCCAACGGAGTTTCAACAGATAAGTCAAAGTCTAATTTCTCTGAAGTCAAATTTAAACGTTGAGCTCAAGTAGGAGAAATAAAAGAATGGGTAGAACTGGTATCAAATAAGGTATAGACTTCGCTAGAGTTTATGATTAGCTTACTCGTGATCACCTCGTTCAGATTCCTCACTTTTTGGGAGGTTACGACAAACGCTCTCCCTTGAACTACCGGTTTGTCTTATCTAGGGACGGCCTTTGATGCCTCCATCCCACCGGAATTGACTTGATGCATGATGACAAAATTGGGCAAGATGACCTTCTTCTTTGAATTATAACACGCTTTGGATTGTCAGCAGCGTGCATTTAATGACGATATGTCCCTCCCCTCCGCATTTATAACATACGATTGGATGTTGTTCCCCTTCCTTAACAACAGGTGATGGTGATGACGTCTTTCCATCATTTTTGAATCTCCTCTTGAAATTTCCACTTATATTATCTTGGCCATGATTACCAACGAAGTTGTTACCATTTCTGGCATGTTGATTCCCTCCACGTTTGTTGTCACTGCTATGATGACTGCTACCACTAGTATTATCATTTTGTCGGCTGCTTTCTCTTGGTTGAGTTGACTGGTTATCGCGCTCCAATAACTAAGCCCTATTTACAACATCTGAATACAAACACAGTTTGTGAGAAATTATTGGCGTATCTCGGGTTTCAAACCTCTTAGAAACATTTGCGACATTCTCTCCTCATTATCAACCAAGTGGGACGCAAACCGGGACAACTCGGCAAACTTAGCTTCGTACTACGACACAGTCATATTGTTTTGCTCCAGCTTGATAAACTCTACCTCCTTCATGTGACGAATACTTTCGGGAAAGTACTTGTCGTTGAACAGTTTTTGGAACTTTTTCAAAGACATCTTCAGTGCGGCAGGTTGAGTACGCCTTACCGATTCCCACCAGTAATCTGCCTCTCCTCGCAATATAAAGGTGGCAAAGGGAACCTTTTGCTCCTCAGAGCATCCCAAGATATCAAATATCTTGGTGATCTGCTTTATCCACGTCTCTGCCTTAAGTGGGTTTGGCTCTCCAATAAACTCTGGTGGTCCCAGCTCCTTAAACTGTTTAGCGGTGACTGTCCGAGAGTTGCCAATGTTTCCACCTGCATTTTGAACAGGAGCCGCTCTCGCCTGATGTTGCATGAATTGCATAAAGCCTCTGAACATCCCATCGTTCATCATTTGGTCAGCGTTGTTGTTTTCTTGAGGATTATTGCCATCCTGATGCATATTATCCTAGGTATTGATCGTTGGTGACTTGATAAGTGGGTTTTATACCTACTTATGGAATATCAATTGACGCGAACTATGCCCATCTCAAGTACATTTTAGTGTGTTTTAGTTGCATTTCATATTATTTTGCTGTGCATCTTACTTAAAACTCCTTTTGGTGAAAAAGTGCAGGAAGCGGCCTAATTTGGTGGAATTAAAAGGCAATAGGCGAATGGACGCATGAAGCAAGGCACAAGCTGGGATATGCATGGCATGAGGATCAAGTGGAGCAGAAGACTAAGCATGGATGGACAAAGGCAGGAGCAATGAATGGATCGATTGCAAGCAGCAGAACCGTAACCTGAATTGCGAAACCGCTAGCAATAGGACAAGCTTGGGAACGCGTGCCCGTGCGAGCACCTGGTTGGACAACATTACCTACTATAAGTCAAAGGCGCCATGAGGATTACATTTTGGGGAGCGCGCAGCCACGCGCGACGCTATCGCAAATTGTTGACTTTATTTTAAATTGGAAATTGGAAGCGTAACTGAGGGGAGAGTTCGATTAGGTCATATATATTAGACTTATTATCAGCAATAAAAGGGTATTCCACCCCTTGGGGGCAAAAGCTACTATTGTTTTCTTTTCTTCTCTTTCTTTTTAGATTAGATTAAAACCCTAGATTAGATTAGAGTTGAAGATTGAAGCAATTGAAGAGCATTGGAAATTCAGAATTGGGGCAAGAGGAGAATCTCAGATTTGCATTCCTAATTCCCTAACTTCTCTTTACTTCTATCTTTATTTCTCATTGTATAATCAATTGTGGATTATGGATTTTGATTCTATGATGAGTTAAACTTTATTTTGGGATTGCAATGGATTCTATTGCTTAGTTTAATCTAATATACTTCATTGTTAACCTTATTGATTACTATGTGATTGTCTATTAAGATTCATGTTTATTTGCGTAGTTGATTGGCCATCAATTATTGTGATAACTCATATGAACTTGAAAGATGAAGTATGGGTTTGGATCTGATCTTAATAGCTTATGATTGTATATTCTATATTGTGTTGGGATGTATGATTTGTGCTTAGGATAGACATATACCGAAGCATCATTCGTAGTCAATTGAGATTTTGGGATTAAACCCTAATTATTTATAAATCACATAGACATATAGTGGTTTAGGTAATGTGGGTGTTCACGTGTATTCTATCAACTGTGGATTATACGTGATATGGGTATGGTACATTGAGAGATGGCTGTACTTTACTTTTGTGTTCTCGACTAACAAACCGGTACAATTAGTTTGGCCTAATGTGAAGTGTATGGTTTTGAATGAGTCAATAGATGAAATTGTAATCTCAGGTCTTCATTATCTAATCTCACTCTAGGAATAGTTAGGTTTATTTAATTTCGTAGTTTAAATATAAAATATAATATCATTCGTTTAAATAAGACTGAGATGGTTTTGGGTTAATGCTTGGTGAACTTTATTAGTTAATTCTCCGTGGGAACGATACTTTACTTACTCTTTATTACTTGTTGACCACATATACTTGCGTGTTGTGTATAACTAGAATCTACCCAACAAGTTTTTGGCGCCGTTGCCGGGGAATTAGCTTAATAAATTTTTTCCAACATTAATTTCAATCAAATTGGTCTTAATTTAAACATTTTTATTTTGTTTTAATTATCTTCTTATATTTCTCTCTTTTCAGGTACCAGGGGTGAATTTGTTTATCAATGGCCTTATGCAAATATAACTCCACCAAGGAACACAAGCACTAAGGGACTCAATGTATTTTCTACATTGTCAGCACAAATTGCACCACTTTCGGAGAGGTTGGATATTCTTTCCCAACACACTCGAGAGGTAGTAGTTACATGTGAATACTGTGCTGGCGAGCATCCGAGTTATCAGTGCAACATCAAGGTTGGACAAGTACAATTAGGGGGTGATTACTTCAACAACGATCTTTATCCTGATTATCAACAAGGTTGGGGGTATCACCCAGATTATGAATGGGGTTATAACTATCAAGATCAATACTGCATCTCAAGTCCAACATATCCATCAGATTTCTCATATCCTCCTCCAATGCAACAAGAAAAAAATTCAAGGTTGAAGGAATTCATGTCAAAAAGCATAGCAGACCATGAAGAAATGATGATGAGTCAGGAGTTATCAAGCCAAAATCTTAACAAACAGATGGAACAACTCATTAATTCGTCAATGAATGATCCTCAATACATGGATTTCGAAACTAAGAAAGATAATTCAAGAATGGAGGAATTGTGGTTCAAATTTATAGCTTCTACTGAGGAGAAGATGATTGAGTAAGAGAGGTCAATTCAAAATCTTCAGAATCAAATGGATCAAATACTCAAAGCCTTGAACAATCGCCCTCAAAACAATTTGTGTTATGACATGGACGATGAAACTGATGGAGTGCCAGAGGTGTTCATGCCACTGAATGAACTGAAAGGAGTAGACATTGAGGAGACAACTGAGGGTATGGAAAATGAAGATCATGAGTTGACTTGTATAATACCCCAAGTGCCTTCTCAGTTAGAGTTGAAAAATTCAGTGAAATTTGCACACCCATGTCCCCTTGGTAGTCACATCCAAAGCAAGAATTTTTGCGATTATGAGGCCTCTTACAAACCATGGTGGGTTGAGGAAGAGATAATAGAAGAAGAGGATCATATTGTATTTGTCATGCCTCAATGCAAAAATCTATTCACAGATACAACAGAAGGAGCACCTGGCTATGTAATAGAACTGGGGACATCATGGACAGGAAATACGCTAGGTTGCTTCAATTCACAGACACGCATGATGGGGAACCTACCAAGGCACATATCGGTTCTAATGGATGGAGGGTTCTTAGCTTATCATAGAGGAATTGGATAGCGGTGTCAGAAATAGAGTCCAGCTAATAGACTATAAACTGAGCGCTAGATGGGAGGCAACCCATCCAATCTTTCTCACTCCTTGTTTAATTCTTATTTACATTTCCATATTTAGTAGATGTTAGATAGTGGTAAATCTTAATAATAGTTTTATTGTTTCTCCTCTCAGATTTAATCCAATTGCTATAAGCATTTAGGATCACACAAAAGTCAAAAAGCTGAAAATTGCCAGAGTATGAGGTCGTCGCGACCGTGCTTAACTACAAAGCCAAACTCCATGGCAAGCATATAGCTTAATCAAGAAAAAAAATGCTAAATTTTTAGAATTTCTGACTTAAGCATTCGGACAGTTAGAAGCCCACACTAAGTCTCCAACTATAGAATATCTCAAACTTAGCCATCGCCTGATATACCATCGGATCATGAGGAGGCGAACGGAGATGACATTTCCACTTAGGGGAGTATTCTTTCACTTTTAATTACAATGAGGGCATTGTTTATTTTAAGTTTGGGGGTATTGAGTTGTAGTGAGTAGTTAGTTGCATAGAGTTTGATTTCATGTTTAAGTTGCATAGTAGGGGTATTCATATAGTTTGATTGCATGTTTAAGTTGCATAGTAGGGGTATTTTAGTTTTAATTTTTTTTTTAGTTTTCTTTTGTCTTGTTTACTTAGTATGTGTTTAGTTGAATAACATTGCATAATCCCAGATTTTTAGTTAGTTGAATTCTAATTTGGCCAATGATGACATAGAAATTTGATAGATTTTTGAATTTAGTGGATATCTTGAGCTTAGTTATAATTTTATACAAGATATAATTCATGTTTGTTGTTTAGATGTTACCAGGTAGCACGACAATGTTCCTATTTGCTTGTTGGTTAAGATTAACATGCTTGTCTGCTGAGAGGAAAATATTGTTTTTAATGATAGAATTGTGTAGGAAGTGAGTAATGACTATGAAGACACAGATACTCAAACTTTGGGAACACATGGGTATGCTTGCTATTGGGACGAGATGGAGCGTAAAACGCACTCGTTTAAATGGAAATGGAAAGTGAGATAGAGCGTAAAACGCACTCGCTATATATATATATATAAATCAAAAGAAATAAATAAACACCGCGGGAAAGTGCGAAAATCGCCCTCGTGAGTAAAAATAAAGCAAAATAAACCCATCGCTCAACCTTAATTTGTATTGATGTATTGGAGTAGTTGATGTCTCATTAGTATATGCAGTTCTTGATTTAAACTTCAATTTTCTATCTTAAGCAATTTAGCATGTGGTATCTTCATCTTTGTCAAGCTTATCTATGAACACATCACACACACACAACATCTTTATAGCAGGATAGGATTATCAGATTGTATGTCATTATGCCTTTAGCTTAGTTTGATGCTCTGTTCTTGGATCTTGATATTTCTCTAAGGTAGATCTTATTGGAATTCATATTTGGCTGAGAATGTGGGATTCATTTGCATAGTAGTGTAGCTTGCATAGCATGTAGATTGCATTATATTGCATTGCTTGAGGGCAAGCAATAGTTCAAGTTTGGGGGTATTTGATAAGTGGGTTTTATACCTACTTATGGAATATCAATTCACACGAACTATGCCCATGTCAAGTACATTTTAGTGTGTTTTAGTTGCATTTCATATTATTTTGCAGTGCATATACTTAAAACTCCTTTTGGTGAAAAAAGTGGTGAAACTTGCTTAATTTGGTGGAATTAGAAGGAAAGAGGCGAATGGACGCATGAAGCGAGGCACAAGCTGGGATATGCATGGCATGAGGATCAAGTGGAGCAGAAGACTATGTGTGGATGGACAAAGGCGGAAGCGGCGAGCGAGCAGTTGCGGCAGAGGAACCGAACCCGAATTACGAGTAGCCATGACCAATTGAATAAGCTTGGAACGCGCAGCGTACCATGAAAGCATCCGGTTGGACAACATTACTCTTCTGTAAGTCGCGCACCGCCATGAGGATTACATTTTAGGAGGCCTTGTGCCTGCATGCGACATTGATTGGTAAATTCTTGACTTTATTTTAAATTGGAAATTGGAAGCGTAACTGAGGGGAGAGTTCGATTAGGTCATATATATTAGACTTATTATCAGCAATAAAAGGGTATTCCACCCCTTGGGGGCAAAAGCAACTATTGTTTTCTTTTCTTCTCTTTCTTTTTAGATTAGATTAAAACCCTAGATTAGATTAGAGTTGAATATTGAAGCAATCGAAGAGCATTGGACATTCAGAATTGGGGCAATAGGAGAATCTCAGATTTGCATTCCTAATTCCCTAACTTCTCTTTACTTCTATCTTTATTTCTCAATGTATAATCATTTGTGGATTATGGATTTTTATTCTATGATGAGTTAAACTTTATTTTGGGATTGCAATGGATTATATTGCTTAGTTTAATCTGATATACTTCATTGTTAACCTTATTGATTACTATGGGATTGTCTATTAAGATTCATGCTTATTTGCTTAGTTGATTGGCCATCAATTACTGTGATAACTCATATGAACTTGAAAGATGAAGTATGGGTTTGGATCTGATCTTAATAGCTTATGATTGTATATTCTACATTGTGTTGGGATATATGATTTGTGCTTAGGATAGACATATACCGAAGCATCATTCGTAGTCAATTGAGAATTTGGGATTAAACCTTAATTATTTGTAAATCATATAGACATATAGTGGTTTACGTAATGTGGGTGTTCACGTGTATTCTATCAACTATGGATTATACATGATATGGGTATGGTACATTGAGAGATGACTATACTATACTTTTGTGTTCTCGACTAACAAACCGGTACAATTAGTTTGGCCTAACGTGAAGTGTATGGTTTTGAATGAGTCAATAGATGAAATTGTAATCTCAGGTCTTCATTATCTAATCTCACTCTAGGAATAGTTAGGTTTATTTAATTTCGTAGTTTAAATATAAAATATAATATCATTCGTTTAAATAAGACTGAGATGGTTATGGGTTAATGCTTGGTGAACTTTATTAGTTAATTCTCCGTGGGAACGATACTTTACTTACTCTTTATTACTTGTTGACCACGTATACTTGCGTGTTGTGCGTAACTAGAATTTACCCAACATGACTCAATGGTCTCATGTGCTTCATTGCTTATCTCAATATTTTCGGATGCTATTTTCAAATACTGCCACAAAACAAGGGTTAATTGACATGTCACATATTATCCCTATACTCTGACCAACCAAATAAATACCAAATAAACTTAGATAGGTCATACTAGCAAAGGAATTTCTCGTCTCTCCCCTCCTAGTTCTAGTCTCACATCTCAGTCATGGATCATATCCCTACACTTTGATACCAACTATGATGCCCCCAAAATAGGTATACATCACCCATCTTGAGTCGCCAAATACATGGTACAAAATTTAAATATAAACTTCTTTTATACAGTACGACAAAATGTAGCTGAGAGTTTTAGCACGGATAATGTCTCATAGAGAGTATCCAAACTCAAATAAAGTCTTCATTACAATTATTATCACACTATTTCACTGAATAATGAGGACTACTAATGCAAACAGCTGGATCGTCACTCCGTTCTCCGACTAGTCCCAGCTATATTCTCATTTCCTGAAGAGAACAATGAAAACAAAGGGTGAGCTCAACTAGCCCAGTAAGAAATATTATGACTAAGATAATGCAGAATAAATTATCGTTAGCCTTCAACAGTGTTAAACTGATAAAATATAATAAACATCAAGTTTAACTGCAGCAGAACAAGCAATCCATTAGAAGAGTCAAGTAGAGCATGATATCTACTATCTTCTATGATTTAAAAAGTTTATCATTAATTTTATCGCTGAGACTTAACTTAATAAATAAACCACATCATCGAATCATCCTTGCACTACGGGCCAAGGATATTCATGTAATCATCAATGGTCATGATTATACCGAAATAATCCGGGTTATAATCATACCAACAATCGCCCATCAATGCACTACAGGCCAATGATGATTTTTACCACATCATTTGTAACATTACGGTCATGATTATACCGAATAATCCCTGGTCATAATCATACCAACAATAGTACATCTATGCACGTAAGCCACAGATGTCTTTTATCACAATATAAGCTTGAGGATGATGACAATGATATAAGAATTCAATTAAAAGAAAACAAAGGATAAATTTTTAAAGATTTATAACTTAATTTATCCAGAATTCAATAATATCCAAATTGTCAACATGATACTGCTTTGTGGAGTAAAATTCAAGAATAATATTGTATCAAAAATGATTTGGATAGTAAAGAAATTAATTTTTGTCATGAATAATTCTCCGGGTGAATAGTACCTTGTGAATAGTACTTCGGGAATAGTACTCCGTGAATAGTATTTTGTGAATAGTACTCGTGAATAGTACTTTGTGAATAGTACCAGTAAATAGTACTTTATGAATAGTACCCCATGAATAGTACTGTGTGAATAGTACCCCGTGAATTGTACTTTATGAATAGTACCATAAAAATGAATACTACTCATGGACAGTACTCCGACATGAAAAGCTTAAAATTTAACAAGAATGTGTAGAAAATATCCTTGTGAAACGATACTAGATGAAGCATAAATTTCAAGGATATTCTACTAATTTCACGGAGTATAGAAGCAATACTTTAACAAAATGAGGGTATAATCAGGAATACGAGATGAAATAATATTACTCACATACTACAGAGTATGGAAGAAAATATTATTCCTATGAATACTGAACAAAATAATATCCCTTACCTCTGAAGAAGACTGGATACTGGAATAGTGAAGTAGCAGACTTCTCTTCTTCTTTCACTCTATAGCTTCACTCTCTATAATTGCTCTTGTGAGTCTTAGTGAATTTGTGAGAATGAAAAAAGAATGAGCTTCTATTTATAGAAAAATATAGTTTCGATAATTACACGTTTTGGTGTTCGAAATATTACAGTATAATACCTTCATCTTTTCTTTCATTTTTAATTTAGTCCTGCAAGTCTTATCAAACTTGAACCACCTCCCCTAATAGTACATCTTGTGAATCAATAGTACAATCATGTGAATCAATAGTACAATCATGTGAAAGAAATAATTACAGTATAGTACCTTCATCTATACCTCTATTTTTAATTTAGTCATGCAAGTATTATCAATCTTGCACCACCTCCCCTAATAGTACATGCATGTGAATCAATAGTACACACATGTGAAAAAATAGTTATAAGCATGAGAATTAATAGCAATTAATTTCTCATTTATCCGATTAATTACCCGATTAGTCAATATTACCTCCAGACATCCATTATTATCGAAATAGACGTCGATTTCCACTAACACTAATAATCTCAACACAATAAAAATATCAATTTCATCTTTAATCAACACAAACTTATTCATCATTAATATTATAACCCACAATATTTAACAACCAGATCATTCCCAGGAAAGAGGGGGCTTTTCGATAAGGATTTCTCCCTATTGGCACGCAATTAGGTGACCAAACCCTCTCCTTGACAGAACTTTCTAGACATTGTCAATATTACAAATAATATTATGAATAACTGTGTCGTCTCAATTATTGATTTAATAATATAAAATATTATGCAGATAATACTGTGAAAATAATTGAATCAATAATATGAGAGATATTATGCAACAATTACTGTAGCAATAATTGAGTAGAACTGAGTGACTTCTTACGTAAGCATCAATAATCAATACCGTGTGCTACTATGCAACCACGTGTATTACTATACTTTTACCACCGGGTAGTTCAACAGTTTAACGGTAAAACTTTCACCGTTATTTTTATAAAAAGATAATTATGTCATTTTCTAACTACGACAATAATTTTGTTATGGGGTCCACCAATGATTGGGCCGTCGTACGAATATTCCCTGTAAAAACGAATATTCCCCGACCAATCGAATATTATATAACCACTTTCTTACTTTACAAAATTTGTAAATAATACCCACAACTATAACATTATATCAAATCCACACCATAATATTCAAAAATATATTTCGAGAAAAATTAATCTTTATTCATAAAAGTTGGGGTCTTACACAATGACTCTATCGTCTTGCATAAGCACACAGCCTAGTCCTTTATGTGATGCATCATTATAAACCACAAAATTTCATGTATCATCCAGAAGAGATAACACAAGTGTTGTACTCAACCTTTTCTTAAGTTCTTGAAAGCTTTCCTCACACTTCTCCGTCCAAACGAATTTCACATCTTTCCTAGTCAAATTCGTCAGCGGAGTTGCAATCATGGAAAAGTCATGAATGAATCTTCTGTAATATCCTGCCAATCTAAGAAAACTTCTTACTTCCGATGGTTTTTGGCTAATCCCAGTTTATCACGGCTTAGACTTTTGATGGATCTACCAAAATTCTGTCCTTATCAATCACATGTTCGAGAAATTGTACCCGCTTAATCCAAAAATTGCATTTCGAAAACTTGGCATACAACTTCTCCCTTCTGAACGCCTCTAACGTTACCTTCAAATGCTTTACATATTCTTCCTTGGTTTTCGAGTATACCAAAATGTCATCAATAAATACCACCACAAATTTGTCCAAAAATAGCTTGAACACACTGTTCATTAGGCCCATAAATGATGTAGACATCACTAAAAATTCGTAGTGACCATATCGCGTTCTGAACGCTGTCTTTGGTACATCCTCTGGACTCACCTTCAGCTGATGATAACCAATTCACAAAGACTCACAAGAGCAATTATAGAAAGAGAAGCTATTGTGACAACCCGAATTTTCATAAGTTATTAAAATAAGAATTTAATAATTAAAATTCTTATTATGAGGTTTATATATTGTGAATTATATGATTTGGTGTGAAGAGAATTATATATTCATATATTGGAGAATGTGAGATTTAATAGTTAATTAAACTATTAAATAAATTAAATAATATTAGTTAATTTAATTAAGTTGAAATTATGTTATGAGATAATATAATTTTAATTATTATGCCTTGTGGGCAATGGAAATTATTATGAGTTAAGTTTAATAAATAGTGTGAATAATTCACTTAATTAAAATAGTGAATTAATACAAGTATAATTGATTTAATAAAGTGAGAAGGTAATATGTTGCATGAAAATGTAAATATTAGTATAATGCGAGTAAAATATTTATTAAGTACATTAAATATTTTAGTTGGAAACTTTATGGAATAAAATGAATATTTATGATATTAAATAAATATTTGATGAAAATTGTTATGGGATAGTTTATTTAAGTGTGATAAAATAGATGCGATTTATACGTATTTACGCGAGTATAATTGAGAGGAGTGAGAATTTGTTAAATAATGTTATGATTATAATGGTTAAATAGAAATTATAATTTTATTGATAAGGTTAATTTTATTTCTTAAGGAATTAAAGGAACATAATCTAGTTTATATTTCTAATTTATGTGTTCTTGAGTTTCTTTTAAAATTGGAGTTTTGGTTAATGAATTTATGGGTTACGATGTTATATATGCTATTAGATATTTATAATTTGATAGTGGTCATCTAGAAACAAATTTTCAGAAATCAAATTCATGTATTTATACTACAGAAGAGGAATTTGGGTTTTGATTGTAATGTGTGTTTTGGTGTACTTTGGGACTAAAGTTGATGATAAATTCGTGATGAAAACTTTAAATTGATGGATGATTGTTGTTCTCCTCTATAAAACGAAAACAACGCAACTTGAACGGATCGAATTGGTTAAGAAACGAATTCGTGATGAATGAACAAATTAGTATAAACAAATTAAAATTAGTATAAACCAAGTCCCACATCAACTAAATTGAGAAATTTACCCTTTGCTAAACCTATAAATAGAAGGGCTTGATCCTTTGTTTCATTCACCAACAATAAGGCCTCCAATTTTGAGAAAAGCTTTGTTGTGGGAGGACTTTTTATAAAGATCTTCTTAGTTAAATTTTGGTCGAGTACGCATTCAGTTTGTGGAATTCGTATTTTCGGGTATGTTTCTTATTTAATTTTTGGTAATGTTATTATTTTAAATATTGTATTTAGTTTGTTAGTTAAAGTTTGTATTTTGGAAGTTTAGTTAGTTTTGTTAGTAAACTAGTTAGTTTACTATGTTTATTTTGGCTTGTAATTGATTATGTAAATGAGTTCTAATGATTGTAATTAGAGATATGAAGCCTTAACATCATCCAAGTGTAACCAAAACTCATAAAATAAAAGATTTACAAAGAACCTTGTAGGGAAATTTTTGGGACTGAGCTTGAGGACCTTTTGTGCTTTTGATTTATGTCTAAAAGCTTAATTTGATGATTGTATGTTATATCCCTCTAAGTTCTGAATATTTCCTAACTTGAATGAACCAAAACGGAGTTAAAATGAATCCGTGATGAAGATTTTAGTAAACCATGTCTAGAAATAAAAACTGAATGAACAGTGACTATAGTGTCAAATTCTGGAATAGCTATGTTGCCTGAAAATTTCTGAGATTCTAGGTAGTTGTAGTGCACTGAGTTAGGAAGCCATAGGCTTTGGAATGACCTCATTCCGACCTCGGATGAAGGAATTACGGTGATTGGAAAGAAATGTGTCGAATTTGTCAAACTAAAGGTCAGCAGGGGGATGTGCTATTTGGGATACTGTTTTGATCAGTTAATACTTCCAAAAACTTCTGGGCTTTTGGTATGTTATATTAAACTGAATTAGCTTTCCATAGACTCCGGAACGGACTAATTCCGACTTCGGAGCAAAGATTTATGACCATTCAAAGTAGTCGCGTCAAAACAGTCTAACCAACTCGAGGCAGTCACCTTGAACGACTTTTCCGGAATTCTGTGTTTTGAATTTGGAAATGGTCAAAGAATGAAAGTTGTAGCCTCGGAAGTTAGCTTCACGTGGGCTCAAGAATCGCTCAAAAATGTTTTGAAACGAATTAGTTATGACTATTTTAGCGAGAGAGAGTAAAGCTAGGAAAAAAATTGAAGACTGCAATGAACGTCAATTTTTGGCACGCTTTTTAGACTACTTAACAAACCCGAAATGAGAGGTTAGTATTTCTTAAAAATAGTCTTGTATGCCATGAAAAACATACTAAAAAAATGCCTTACGATTGGATAAGTAGATTGCAAGCTATTAAGCCGCGGAGTGGGTGTCAAAGGTGAGGGTCATTGCCTTGTGGCGATGGCAGATAGCGACCCGACCATGTAACATTGCTGAAATGCAATTTTTTCGTAAGCAACTTTTTTGGGTGGTTTTGTGGCTATTTAACATATAATAAAACACTGAGAGAGATGTATAGATATTATATAATGCTTATATATCGCGAAAACTCACTTTAAATGTAAAGAAAATGATAGAAATGTAATGTAAATGTAAGTTTTCATAACTATGCGAGCGTAATTCGGAAAATGATATGTAAAACGTATATGTAACATAATGAAATGCGCAAATCCGTTTGAAATTATATTGAACCTAATAATGTAAAATGAAGGGGATATAAATGGTTTATGCTTTGATACGTAAAGTATTTACATACTAAATCCATGAGAGAACCTTTTTGGACGTAAAAAGGTTATAACAGACAAAAGTTTCTAAAGAAACATGGAATGGTTTTAAGACAAGAACACAATATTATAGTTAAATAAAATTAGTTTACATTTAGTACGTGAATTTTGTATGTGAAACTAATATGTACATGTATATATCCTCAATTTGTGTAGGATCATCACAACGCAGATAAGTTATAAACATTAAACAACATCCAAGGTAAGTTTTTCAGTTCTATTATGTTTGTGGATTAAATGTGATTATGTGGTGAGTTACATACCATGCTTTATGAATTGTTA